>CM040481.1:3512529-3609131 GCA_022758105.1 Pangasianodon gigas
ATGTGGTTGGATTTCTTTTGATTTTATAGAAAGTTGTGAGAAAAGATACACCCATTAACCCCGCCCCCAACCCTATACTTAACCTTTGTAACTTTTTATATGAATTTTGTATTGTGTTACGAACTACAAATGTAATCATGTTGCTTTTAATAATGTAATAAGTAGGGAGTAAACATCTCCCTACACATTTTGCCAATGCTAACAAATTTTATTCATTTAAGAATTCCATGTTGTACTTTTTATCCCTTTATGTTTACATTTAACGTTATGGAACAACCGCATAACACGTTACAGTTACTATAAATAGTCCTTCCCTTACCAGCCTCTCTCTTCCTCTGTCTTGAAGTTGTTAATACTGTAAAATGCAGCTTTTCATGCCACCAAGAAACGACATAAAATGCAAAGCTGTCTGTCCTGAGACTTTTCTGTGGTGGAAAACTGAAACAAGAACAGCTTTACTCCTAACTGTTAAATGCTGACACTGGAGACTCCTTCCACAAATGCTAAATACACATCTTATGGAAAACTTAATCATATCAACAATTATAAAGTTTTATTTGCTAAATACCATTTATCTAACTTACAGGCAGAACTACTGTTGGAGCTGCTCTTAGAGAAGATAAATCAACACTTTCTGGCCAATCAGATTTATGAATTTGACAGCGCTGTGCTATAAATTGGCTATAACTATGAGTAACCCGTGCATCGCCTGCGAAGTATGAAACAACTAGCAAATCTGTGATTTGAGGCAAAGACAGTGTTTAATAATTTTTGATATTAACCGTTAAATCACTATAAAAAAGTTTTCCCCTGCATACAGAGGTATTCTTCAGGAGACGGAGAACTCGTACATGAGATCTCACGTCTTGCTCGAGGCACCTGTCACACTTTGAAGAGGCAGGCATCAGTCAGCGAGGTGTGATTTGAAAAGATAGCGAGAAAAAGTGCAGGGATCTGATCTCCTGCGATGTGTTTTGACTCAACCGTGTTGAGTTCGGGGAAGAGACGCTTCAGAAGACCACTGGGAGGACAAATGACTGACAAATGAGAAAGAGCGAGGCTGGCGTACACTAACAGGCTTTTTTTTTTTTTTCCCTGAGCTTTTCTCCCAGATGCTGTTGACCAAAAGCGTGCAACTTTAAACGTGCCTGCTTTTACTTTCTGCCGTTCAGGTTCTGTTTTGTTTTTATATTTCATGCCCAATGTGAATTTCAGTTTGACTTATTCTTTAAAAAAAAAAAAACATTTCATACAACTAGAGAGTGAATCAACAGCAGCCTCCAGGCTAAAATCGCAAGGGTGAATGGAACCTATTTAAAATGGTGTTTCATAACTGATGTAATCAATCAGCATTATTGCAACAAATAGCTCTTATTGCTACTCCGGCTTGCTTTCCTTTTCTCCAAAGGGCATGAAGCGAGAGACGGCTTTAGTTGTGTTGCTACAGCAACAGACTGTAATGCAACAAATGGTGGTGTGTTTTTCAGTGGTGACAAACATGAGGCTTGTTTTCTCAGCCAGAGGCTAAAGAACATCAGCAACAAACTTCATTAGACTAGCAGCGCTATAGACCTCATTACATGGTGTTTTTGATTCCTGGTTTGAGCTTTGACTTGATCAGGGATGTTTCACTTTAGAAAAGGGCATTTAGAGTCTAGGCCTTCATGTTTAAATGCTTATTTAAAAAAAAAAAATCCTGTTCTATCCTATCTGCCTCAAGGTTTGATATTTTGTGCGTTCTGACATGCTTTTCTGCTCACCACGGTTGTAAAGAGTGGTTATTTGAGTTACCGTAGCCTTCCTGTCAGCTCGAGCCAGTCTGGCCATTCTCCTCTGAGCTGTCTGAACACTAACTGCTGATGTTTTTTGTTTTTTGCACCATTCTTTGTAACATCTACAGACTGTTCTGCGGAGAAAAAAAAATCCCAGGAGATTTCTGAAATACTCAGACCAGCCTGTCTGACATCAACAATGATGCCATGGTCGAAGACATTGAGATCACATTTTCCCTCATTCTGATGTTTGTTGTAAACGTTAACTGAAGCTCTTGATTTGTGTCTACCTGGTTTTATAATAATTGCCTGAATGTGCAGGAATACAGATGTTCCTGGATGGTGAATATAAATTGTACGTTCTTATTCATATCAGTATTTGTATCCGTTTAGAACACAGTATCTGTCCAATAATCCGAATAAAATATTCATTCCTGGTTTTATCCATAAGATTGTCATATTAATTCCAGTGGGTGAGGCTGATATGATTAGATGTTATTTGATGTGATTAGATATTATTAAAAATTAGATCATATTACATATGATGTGCTTAGATTATGTATAGTCATAACAATATGGACTCTAACACCAACCCTAACTCTAACATGAACTTTTGTATCATTTCATACAACTTGATTTATGTAAATTGTTAAGAATTTGCAAGTGTGAGACCATTTTGAGGGGAAAAAAGGTTCATACTTTATATCTTTATTCTCAGGCTCAACCAGATGTAAATCAATTTTAATAAAATTATTTCAAGGCTCTGAAATGTTTCAGAAATTGTGTTTTATGTAAGTCATAAATCCATAAAGGTTTTTGATTTAATCCTTTTATAATGGTACTGGATGTTATTGAGGAATGTTTGGTTAAAAAAAATGTCAGTGAAGAGACTGTTCTCTCAATATGAGTAGAATTTAATGGATGCTTTTTTAAATTTGTTCCGACAAAATATGTTACATAACTATTGTTACAGAATAATTATATGGGTCAAATATGATATATTTTACAGTGAATCTCCGAATTCATGAAAACATTCACAGATCCTGGTTCAGTTGTCGTAAATGAGTTAAAGACTCCTGAAAAGGAAAAAAAAAAACAGTTCTGGTCTCAGGTCAGCTTAAAATGCAGCTTTTTGTGATGGCAAATGACCTGTCATGGCCTGACTTGGCTTTATCTTCTGATCTTTCCCTCCATGTCTTTTTGAAATGCGGTTTGTGGACATGTTTCTCCTCACCTGTGAACGCAGGGTCAGAGGCGACAGCTGCCGAAAGCTAAACCGGTGCTCCAGTGAGCCTCGTCCCTGATTCGGCCTGCAGATTATCATCTTTCTGAGTGTGTTATAGAGGGGCAAATCCCTCGCTGTGTCAACAAGAGCACAGGCTACCTCGCCAGGTGCAGGAGATTGACCTCAATGTCAAACTCCTGGCCAGGTGCTGGTGGGAGTACTGATGGATAGCATTTTAGCATTTTATCAACTCAAAATGTATTCCTCGGTCAAATCTGCAATGCGAAGTAAGGATAGTGTATTGAGTGCAGCTGTAAAAAGACAAAGATAGCAAAAAAAAAAATGAGCAAAGCGACTGGAAAATTGGGTCATCAGACACCCCCAAACGCCCTCTTGTCTTCAATGGAGCTGTAGAGCTCTTGTGAGGCCATCCCCTGCTGTGCTCAATCGATGGAAGCCTGTGTGTGGTGGCTCTTGGTGTATCAGGGTCAGTTTGGTGCTGGATGTCAGGTTACCATTGTGGATCTCATGTGTTTGTTTTGAATTCGAACATGTGAAGAGAGGGTTCAGGGTTTAAAAAAAAAAAAGAACAGCATCATTTTTGTTACTACACCTTTTTTCCCCAGCACTTCAGTAGATTTTAAACATTTGGCACCTTCTAGTGGCCTGATATCATATTGTAATACTTGATGACATCAAGATACACGATACGCTTGTCCATTCTTAATGTAGCTTCGAACATAACCATTGCATTTTCCTCCTTTGTGTCACCGTTCCCATGGCAATGAATGCCATGTGCTCATTTGTTTGGTTTCTGTTCTACATCTATCTCGACCCCTGCCCTGTACTTGATTTGTTGCCCTATTGTGTTCACCTGTTTTGTGGTAGTTCTTGAATAGTTTGTGTTTTATATCCTGTGTGTGTCTTTGTTTGTTGTGAAGTCTTACTGTACATTTTTGTATTGAATTATTTTTGTATTCCAAGCCTTGTTTTTTCATTTCCCCTTTCTTTCTGGTGGTTTGACATTGATTCTGGCATTGATTCTGACATTATGCTTTATGTGGCAAATCAAACTTATGGAAATTTGCAGACATTGCATTCAGAACATTTGAAGTGCATTAGTCAACCTAGTTATACATCAAAACCTTTAGTACTTTAAAAACACATACTGCTGTTGGCTTACTAAGGCTTGCTAACTAAACTATAAGCTAGCTAATTAAAACATAAGCTAGCAACATCCATGTCCCAGAACACCCTACAGCCTACAAACATGGCCGCCACAGACTATGATTCCCATCTCTCATCCTAATTGTCACGTTCAAAGTCACTGGATTTCTACTTATGCACACCTGGTTTCAGTCACCATCTCACACTCTCCATCTATATGTATACATACTGTATATACATACGCACACAGACACTGGACTGTCAGTCATTGCAAATTAATGCTCTGTGTATTCCTGCCTGCCTGACCAAGCCTTTCTACGTGTTTTGCTATTCTGGTTTTTGATCGCATTCTGCTTCCTGATTTCTCGATTTTTGGATTTTGTCTCGTTTATGTGGTTTGCTGACTGCCTGAATTTCTACCCGTTTTCGGACCTTCTCTGACCTGTCTCATGTTTTGGATTGTTTACCAGTCTTTTATAATAAACATCACCTGCAACTGCAATCATCTCCGCTGCCTGACACTGTCAGGTTGTATTACGTTAGCTAGCTAATTTTAACCACCTTCTGACAACTTGCGAACATGACTGACTGTTACAGCTGTTAAATAAAATAGTAAATAAATGTTAACTATCCATGAAACAAGCTGTATGCATTTTATAATTCTTGCCAGAAAGTATGAATCCAACTTTCACAGAATTCATGTGAACTCAAATACATGATGCCGTCTTCAAAATAAGTTTGAAGCTAGCAACTGCAACATGCTGAATATGTATCATTCATTTATTCATTTTCGGTAAGCCTTTTATTCTTGTCATGGTACATCCGGAGACTATCTGGCAAACACTGAGGCATGAATCTACCCTGCACTGGAAACCAGTCCAACCTAAGGCACCATGCTCATACACATTAACACATAGGGGCAATTTAGTGTTGCCAATCCACCACCATAGGAGGAAACCCAAGAACCTGGAGGAAACCCACATGGGCATGGGGAGAACATGACACACACACACACCACAGAGACAGCAATCCAAGCTCAGGACTGAACCAGGGACCTTGGAACTGTGAGACGCCAATGCTACCCAAACTATGTCACCCTGGATATTCTGTATATGGTTTTTAGTTTTGCTGAAGCTGTGCTAACAAATCACCAACAGAATGCTGGAGCCACATTATGAAATCTATATGTTCTTAAAATTTCTTCAACATTTATGAAAGAAAAAAAATTTAATGAGGAGAAAAGGGAAAAAATGAAACCGTTTTTAACATCCAGTTACTTGTTAAAGTGAACAATGGACTTATAAAAGTATCAGCACTTGTACTACTCAAGAAAGGTATATCATGATAATATTTGCATTAAAGCATTTCCAGAAATGTACTTTAGCTTTACAGAAAATAAATGTTTCTCTGATAGGTTTGTAGAGGAAATAAATAGCCTGTATTGTCTGGAGGAGTGACGTGCAAATAGCGTTAAAAGCATGGATAATGGCAGTGGTAACATTTTTACATGCAACTGAAAAGGGTTTTCTCCATCGACTAAGTGACCGCTGTGTGCACTGAAGCGAGGCTAGTGGTGAAAGCAGTCAGCTTGAGCATCAGCCATATTCCATCTGAGGGTTAACACCCAATTACCAACATACACACATCAGAGTGACAACAGCACTGATCGATGTCTCCTGCTTCTTTCTGGTAGGATTAAGGATCCTGAAAGTCTCTCATTTGACACCAAACCCCACTGGGAAATAAGAGAAGGAAAACATCCCTCAATGCATTTTTTTTTTCTTTATAATTTGACTTGCACACACAATCTAACCCTTCCAGCTTTTTAAGGCCACCCCCCTTGTCCCAGGTTTTGCATAATATCATAATTTGGAAATCAAAAAAACATCTTTTATCATTTTCCTCTCACTGTTTCTCTCCAAGGTTGCTTTCATTTCTTTTTATCGCCACACATTACTATGCACTTGCCCGTAGCTGCATTCTCAAATAAGATCTATGCTTATTATTTGCAGGAGCTGCACCATCCAAACACGCTTGCAGGAAATAATTCCCCTGTGCTTTCAAGCTCAAAATGGCCTCCCATTTACATTATCCATCCTGTTCCACACTAAGGAAATATGGCCCTGATGGGGCCTGGAGCGATTGGTTCCCTCCACTAATGGAATGGGCTCGGGAGTAACTGACTGGACAGGTGTTGTCAGAACGAATCATCGAGATGAAATGCTGAATGTGTGAAACAGCACTTCGGCAAATATTCCCATGCTACGCTGCAGAATGTCTTTGCTGGCTGCCTACAAACAGTTCATTTCTCATGAAAGGGAATTTAAAATATTTACAGTGTTGAAAAGCCCTAGAGAAGCACTAACTCCTTGAAATGTCCAAACAGCCCTCCAAATTTATTTTTCTTTAGTTAGCAACTGCCTCAGTTTAAGTCTCTTAAGAGATTCGAGTCACGCATACATATTCCATTCTCTACGGATAGTTGTTCCTGAGATTACTGCGGTTGCCAGATCAGTAGAAAACTGCTGCGCTTTTCTTGTACTGCAATAATCTTGAGCAGAGATATTCAACTAAAGTTCCATTTACATAAATTTCCTTGCTTACGAAGGTCCGGATAAGCAACCAATATTTGTAGGCATGCGTACATATTTCATTCTCTATAGATAGGCGTATTTCCCGAGTACTCAATTCGATCCCGCTGAAATACTTTGCAGGGTCCACAATCAGGCCATGGCCCTCCAGGTGATGACCCCTGATTTAGGGAATACAAACAATTTGAATACTTTACTATTTCAAAAGGTTTGCTGCTGTTCATATTTAAAAAAAAAATGAGCTGGATATGACTTGGCTGATTAACTGGAGTGGAATTTGTTCATGTACAACATAAAGTTTGTTCATTCAGAGGGCAGAGGGCAATGACGAATGCTGAATCGGTAGTTTAAAAAAAATCACTAAAAAGCTTTGCAACTACATCAGTTTTTTTTTTTTTGGTATAGGAACTTGCTTGTTGTTTTCTTTTAAACTCAAATAAGAGGTAGAGCTGGGAGAGAGAGAGAGAGAGAGAGAGAGAGAGAGAGAGCGCACATCAATGGTTGTACTTCAGTGAGCACTCGCGTCCTTTGTACCCTAACTCTTCCCCGATTAAACTTTTTGTAAAGTGCTTATAGCACTCAGTGCTTGAATCCTATACAATCCTCCGCTGCTGATTGCTTTAGTGACTAGCTGCTGATGGAGCTTGTTTTTAAACACCTCATCAGAGTTTTTCATTTATCTTCAGTAACCGTTTTATCCTGGACATGGGTCACGGTGGAGCCAGAGCCTATCCCGGGAACACTGGGCACTAGGCGAGAATACACCCTCGATAGGATTCCGGTCCATCACAGGGAATCATAGGGACAATTTAGACTAGCCAGTCAACCTACTGACGGGAGGTGGGAGGAAACTATAGAACCTGGAGGAAGTCATCTCTGGCTTGCTCATTAGGGATCTAAATCTACATCAGTGGGCATAATGAGGAAACATGCACAAAGAACATCAGTAGTGTTTCTGAGACTATAGATTTTGTATTAAACACTAAAATAATGGTAAGACTTTGTGATGAAGTGTAACTAAAAGGTTGTTATGTCTCAAATACTACACTTCACACACTTTGTGTGAGTAGTGTGATCTATTAATACCCTAATGACTGTGGAAAGATGATTATTGAAAAAAAGTGTGTTCTTCCTGGGAAACTTAGAAGGACATAAGTAACTGACATTACCAAAAGTAACTGTGGAGTGTTGGACCCTTTCTTCCCCCGAAGCATTCACTTTCCTGCCCTTCATAAATTCATAATTTTTTTTGCAAAATATCCAATACACCAAGCAAGAAATTAGGAGCAAATTGCTTAACCTGGACATTTTGGTTGTTGTTCTGAAAGTTCATGTGTCATTTTCAAGTAATGCATAACATAATGGGTTAATTTGGGATTTAACTAGGTAGTGCATAGTATGTATTAGAAGGTGTATAACAGGAGACACTCCAAGAGTAGATGGACATGCATAACAGGAACAAATATTAGCTAATTAACTGGGAAAGTGGTCAGTAAGCTTGGAAGGTGGCGCTTTGGAAGCACAACAGGGAGTAGAGTTGGACTGGCATGACTGTGGGCTTAGAAAGCCAAAAGACTGATACATAGCCACTGGCAATATAGAAAGAAAACAGTAAAACACGCACACATACCAGGTACATGATTTAAAGACATGATTTAATCCATGCAAGTTGCCATTGGATTCCTTCTGTCAGTTAACCCTCAGCAAACCTTATACTAGAGCGGGGCAACATGACAAAAAAGGCTTTAGTTACGTAGTGAATAGCTTTAAGCCTCCTTTTACACTCAAGGTCATAGGCATCTCCATTCATTTTGCTCTATAGACTTCTTCCCAATGTCAGCATAACCCCTGGGCCTCCACCTGCCCCATGGCTGGGACAGCATCCTCACTTGTCCTGTGACCCTGTGACTCCAAACACCTCTGTGTCTAAAGCACTAATCACCTGACTGAATTGAAGTGTTCTTCCAAAAAGCATGTGCTGCTATTCTCTAAGAGGCTAACCCCTAATATTACCCCAGCTAATGAACAGATGCTATCACAGCTCTTCCATTATTTGCCATTAAATCCTAAAATACAATATTACACTATTCCACAGCCACAGGATCCACTGACTCATGCAAATACGATTTGTTGGTGTTCTGGGAAGCTTGACAGAACACACATTTGGGACGTTCTTGCTCAGCTGGAATTACACAACATACATACATATTGCACAAAATTAGCTATTTTATCATGATTTTCTAGCCCAAGTTTTGAAATTCCAGCATTCATTACCAAACAAGAAAAAAAAGACAAAATAGGATAAATGTCACATTAATGGAAACAACTTTGCTTCCACCTCATACATCCTCATTTAAGGATTTCTTTATAATGACAAATGTCCAACATCTCTGACACAGACTTTTTATTTTTTTTATTTTTAACGTATTGAGGAGTATACTGCAATTGCAGAGTTATCTGATGATGCCAAGAACTAAATTCTCTGTAGTTAAAAGCTTGAAGCACAGATTTACTACTCTTAATTTGATTAGTCCACAAACAAGACCATTTAATTTCAATGTACTCTACATTTGTTTCCATGTTTAATTTATTGTTTGGATTGGTTTGTGGATTGTATGTGGCAAAAGAATTCTTGTTCTACACTTGTAATCTCATAACTATAGCTATTATGGTATAATTACATTTTAGACAGGAAGTGGTTTGTAGTCTATTGCAGTTGAAAACACTTTAGGGGTTATTTGCTATTTTGTACATCCTTGTGTGACTTTTAAAGGACTGTACCACTGTTTTTGTCTAAAGTACTTTCCGTAGCTATTACTTCTTGTGTTACTGTGCCAGGATATAACTCTTGTAACTCGTGTTAAATGCTTGAGAAAATGTTGCACGATACATGGGACTTAGTATTATTAGTTTCTTTTACATAGACAGACCCTACTATGAGCTAAGGGGTTTGTATATGGGGTTTGAATCTCCTCCAAAAATCTGTTTATTTGGGGTGTTTAACCTAACATATATACAGTATGATTATATAAATGTGTCAAATAACGATAAGCTACGCCACTGTATCAGAGATCCTCATCTTTTTTTAATCAGTATCAGATATATATGCAATTTATCCTTAATTCCTTTACAAATTTCTAACCCGTAAATGAAGAATCAGCAGTGCCATTACAGTATAATACCTGCATGTGTTTAGAATTTCAATGTCTAATTTATTTTTTTCCCTCTTTCTCCCATCTGCATTATCTTTCCCTGGAGCAGAAGATTACCCCGTGGAAGGTAAGAACACTGTTTTCACTTGCTCACTTTGAAGGCTCCTTGCCATATGCTGGTGTTAAAGCTGGATCCTAACATGATGAATTTGTGCTCCCTCGTCCGAGGGGCATTGTCAGCTTGGACTGCGGTTTGGATGACTTTCAGGGGCTTTTGATTTGCTGCTACAAACCAAAGATTGATTTCTTGAACCCTTCTTCTTTACCCTCTCAAAGCAACCCTTTCCTTTTTCTCATTACTTGATTTTTATTTTGGTTTGTACCGAGTGCTTAGTTGTAGTGTGTAATGGATCTTTTGGATAAAAATAACTGATAATTTGGGGTAAATAATAAGCAGTAATGTATGTTACATTTACCAGAGACACTCTCCTTGACTACACATGCTACATTTCAGATTAGATCATTATGTATGCATCCTTCAGGCTATAATTAGCTCGGTTTACTCTTCTGGGGAAATCGCAATTTTAATGGGTTATTTGTTTAATGGGTAGAATGCAAACCACGGCCATCTCCGAGTAGGAAGCCATGCATTATTCTACAGGGTCAGTGCTCTGGGGGTAACCTGCCAGCACCAGTATGCCCCATGGCTCTCAGAAACAGCAGCGAATGTGATGTTCTTCCTTATGCTTGGAGAATGATGGTTATATACTAATGGATTCCCTGCTGGCTGGGTTTGACTGTAATTGATAGGTGACATGCACAGGTCTGGTTCTTTCAGGCTTGTTTCCTGGGATAAGCTGCAGGTAACAGTGGATGCTGCCTATCAGAATTCACAGTGTTGAATTACCCAGTCTATCCAGACTCATCTCTTGGGAGAGAGTCACTATGGCAACACCAGCAGCCAGATGTTTCTTGAGGAGGCGAACTGTTATTGGTGGCTGAGGTTGAAGGTTGATACCACTGGACAAGGGGAAGTTGAGAAAGCGGGTGTTTTTTTAAATTGTTGTGTAGACAAGGTAACTTAGTTGAATATGTTTAATCTAAAATGTAGATTTAGATCCATTATAAGCAGTCCACAGAGGAAAGTGGCAAGGAAAAACTTGAAGACATGAGGAAGAAACCTAGAGATGAAGGAATCTATTCTCTTCTGGGTGACACCAGATAGTCAGACTATAAATCATTACAATATACAGATGTACATTTTCAATATGATTCCAGTATTGGCGCTCTAAGCATCAGATGTTATCCCACACTATCATCAATAGTGGCATCATCAGTCATTGAACCAACTAACTGTAAGTCTTGGTTGACGTATTGTATCATAGACAAGATCACTACATTCTTAAAAACAATAGCTTTGTAATCTCAACGTGCCTGATTGGAATATATGGCGAATCTACTTAAGATATTTACCCTGTGTTTTGGTGAAGACTCAATATTGGATCAGTATTCACAATCATTGGCTTATGCTCCTCACAATTTACATTCCTGGATGGATTAAAACTGCAATTTTCTGGCTTTCTGTTCATCACAGTACACTCCTAGTCTTAACCTGAAATATGGTTCCCACCTATCTAGTTTTCACCCACAGAGTAAAGTTTTCAGGCTCTGTCAGGGTGGCTGTCTTTTTTTTTTTTTTTTTTTTTTCAAGTTTTCCCAAATCTAAATCTAGCACAGGTCATGGTATCTGTCCAGAATGAATAAATAAGCACAACTATGACCAGTTTTTGTGCTTATCCCCAAAAAGAAGTGAAAAAGAAAGAAAGAAAATGTCTTGGCATGTCAGGGCAGAAATCTGCATTTGATTTGTCATGTGCTGACTTCTGCGAGCTTGTTTTAAAGAACAAACCACCGTTGATAGTGACAAGGTCAAATACAAAGTATAGCTAGAAGGAATATTAGGGGTGAGTCTAGGGTAGGGGTGTAACAATATGGTGTATCCTATTCAAGAGGAGGCTCTCAGTTCGATACATCTGCGTGTCAAACAGTATATTCAGCAGACTGGAGAATAAAATAGGCAATTCATAATAAAATACCAGGAGTCAAATTTGATAAAATACCATATTTGCCTGAATCTCTGCTGAATTTAGGTAGCCTTTATTGACTGATTCATTTGGGGCTAAAGAAAACACCACAATGATTGGGACATTCATAGCTGCCGATATGAGACTCTACTCAGTAGTGGAGAACGCAGGATTCAAAACCACATCTAGTGCTTCAGAGAGCAACATGACTTTAAGATCATTGCTAGCTAACAGCAGGATGGGAAATAAAAATCGTAGTGCTTCAGACACGCCCCATTGAGTGTGCCACCAGTGGAAGTTTGGCCAGAGAACTAATGCTTAATTAGCCAGGTTTCTTTCTTTTTTTTTTTTAAATTCTAATTTACATCTTTTGTTGTTGGAGCATAGGAGTATCTGTTTTTGGCATGCTGGAAAGGTGGCAGCTCTACTCTGAAGACACATTCAAAGAATTCTATGTGGGGGAAGGAAAAGTCATGCATCAATACCCCTCCCCCCCCATATTCCTATGTAGCACATATATAGCAAGCATACTTTCCTCATGCATGTGTATCAGAGTTTCTCGGGTGATGGCATGAGTTGAGAGCAATCCTGACCGTCTGGAGTGTGCCGGTGAACCAGAATGTGATGCAGTGTCCTGATCAGTTTCACTCGGCTGCCTGGCAGGGAGTGAGAGGAATGTCTGTCCCGCTGGGATAGCTGCACTGTTGACATCAGTGCTGAGCCGTCTCATCCTGAGAACATGCTTATTTACATTTCATAGGGAAAAAAGGGTTGATGCAGGTTGGTTTGGTGAACTCGAACTGATGCAATACTTGGAGAACTATGTTAGACAACAGCAGGCCCCTGTAGTTTATTTCAGAATGCCCATGGTGGGTTTAATTCAAACTAATTAAGTCTTCTCTCTTGTATCACTTTTTTCTTCACATGTGACAATAACTGGGTCTGTATTCAGGTTGTGGATGTGAGGTTGATTCATTTTCTATAATAGAAGCTTGGGCAATAGTTCCAGCTACAAGGTTTAAATTAATGCACTCGCACTAACACGTTATCGTTACTATAGCAACGGCTCACAGGGACCTTTTGTGGATACGCCACATAATCTAAGACTAATAATAAACGGACTAAAAAGATGTTTTCATTTGACAGCGAAAATGTTCTTGTTGATATGGTGAAGTTTTCTGAGGAGACTTTATTATTATTATTATTTCCCCTGATTTTTCTCCCTAACTTTGTCTTGGAAAAATTCTCCACCCACCAGCCAGCTCTCCCTTATCATATGACCGCTACCAAGCTGGAAGGGTAACACAGGGAGGTAACAAAGGCTAGCACATGCTTCCTCCAAGACACACGAAGACCCCAACTGCATCTTTTGGAACTGCTGCTCCTGCTATGTCAAATGGCGGCATAACACAATTGGAGGAAAACACTTTATGCCCCATTGTGTTTTACTCCTTACGTATTATTTGTTATTTCTGCTCAACGGTAGACAATGCTTGTGTTTGAATGCTTACTTCATGCCAGATATCTAGACTGTATTCCGAGTCCTGTACCAACCACAAACTTGGTCATGTGACAAGTTCAACCAATCACAATTATTCATCACGCAGTACCAGAAGTGGCTAGCTTTCACACATGGTGTGGTCTTCACTTGGTGAGTTCAGTATAACTGACCCCAGACAACCTGTCGAAGTGGACCAGAGATTGGTTTGGAAACAGATTTCACACTTGACAAAAATGTACCATACTCTTGGCACCTTTTGTCAAAAAAAAAAAAAAAAAAAAAAAAACAACTTCTTTGATTACATGTAGCCTAGGGTTTGCTTACACATCTCTAAGCATATTAGTGCCATTATAAATGCAATGTTCTTCCTTCATAGATCTGCTCACTGTCAAGGGGTATTTGAGGCATCAGTTTAATCACTTAATTAAGCTACTGGCAAACAACTCCCATGGACACCTTCTGAGGCCAAGCATACTTAAGATGGATCCTTAATTGTACACCAACCGTAGTTTCGTCCCCTGCAGTTCACTCTACCCTGCCCTATTTTTAGGAAGTTTTGTCTAATTAGGGGCATTGACCGAGTGCTCAAAAGGTTGTCCTAGATTGATGAGATCTAGGCAGCTTTAAAACCCAGCAGGAGGAGGGAACACTGAACCTGGAGGTAATTTGCTGAGAAAGCTATGGAAATTGATGAGCTGGAAGTACAGTGACCTGGTTTTACAACTGAAATCTGACACACTTTCAGTATAACCAGAGACACCAGAGGCCACCGTTTACCTAGAATAAATGCAGACTCCAGGAAGACAGTGAAATTGTTGGTACAAATTGTTGTCTTTAAAATGGGCCAAGGTCAAATAAGTTCAGAGGTGTCTTTTTGTGTGTGGGTCAAAGCATTCAGTGTGTTTCTTTGCAGTCAATCATTGACCTTATTTTTAATAGAACTTTTCATATTTCCTCTCTGGAGCACTGGAGATTAAATTTGATCAGATGCTGATTGAAAAAGCTGGGTTTTATTCCGGCTCCTTCTGGCTCTTACCCAAGGAATGGGACTTTCAATACTGTAGGATTAAGTTTGGATTGGAAATGTGTTCATTAAATATTATTTTGGAGGATCTAAACTAGATTTATGGATTCCCAGAAACAGACAGATGATGCTGAAGTATTTTTGGATGTTTTTTTTTTGTTCTTTTATTTAATGGAATGACAAAAAAAAGAAAGTCTAATAAGACTGCAGTGTTAGACCATATTAACCTATTTTTCTTGATCATTGTCCCACATTTTTCTGTACTAATCCATGAGGAACATACAAAGCAATGTTGACTAATCTCAGCTTTACACCGTATGATTCTGGGTCATTTTTTGTTGTTGCGCATTCTCTTCGACCGTCTTTGGTCTCAATGTCACTACATCGATGGTTGATGAACATGTCACATTATGCATTCAAAGACCCCTGATCTTAAGTTATTTACAAATTTCTGCCAATGTCAGTTTTTTTTTTCTCAAAATCTGAGTATGACCGCTAGTACTACACACTAAAAGCCTCCAGTAGGAGGATGGCATAGTATAACTTGTATCTCGATACATCAAAAGAAATATTTGTTTGAGCAAGCAATCATTTAAAATACTGATTTGCTCACATTAATATAACCAGCCTACATACCTGATGCCTTCTGATGCCTCTTACATCGAGTTGCAAAGTGAGCACACATGGTAATGACAGAAAAAATATCCATATTACCTCAAGCTCACTTGAGTGAGTGTTCCATGTTGTCCTCTTTTACCCAAGTCCAGAAGAGAATGGCTCTTTTCCTTTAAAAATGTGTTTTCCCAAAGCATTTTCCAAGTTTTCTGTGGAAAATCAGATAGTGCTAATTGATGATCTAGGCAGAACATAGTAATTTCCTTTAATTGCAAGTTTGTGGCTGACAGGAGTGGAACCCGATGTCGTTTTCTGTCGTCGTAGCCCGTCAGCCTCAAGTTTTTGACACATGTTCTTAGATGCTTTTCTGCTCAGCACGGTTGTAAAGAGTTGTTAAGTTACTGCAGACTTCCTGTCAGTTCGAACCAGTCTGGCGATTCTCCTCTGAACTCTCAATAAGCTATTTGCACCCAGAGAACTGATGCTCATTGGATGGTTTTTTGTTTTTTGCACCATTCTGTGTAAACTCTAGAGAATGTTGAGATTAAAGTGTAAACTCTAGAGGCTGTGAAAATGTCAGGAGATTAGCAGCTTCTGAAATACTCAAACCAGCCCATCTGGCACCAACAACCATACCACAGTTTTTTTTTTTTAAGTTTGGTTAGGAGCCTAGGCAGTTTGACTACAGTAGGAATGTATTGCAGGCTTGTAAATGGAAAATGCTTGTAAGTGCATAATGGAATGTATCAAAGAAGTTCAGTAGCACTGACTATTCGAGTAGAAAATTAAAAATATTTCTGTGTAATGAGTGGTATTTAAGTCCAGGGAGGCATTTGAATATAACCGACTATTTTGTGTCTGCTTCTACCCTGTTAAGGATTCACAATGTGTGTTGAAGGTCAGACAGGCCTTTTTTATGCACACAAGAAGCAGCTGAAAGAAATGAAGGTCATTTGGTGCACAGACACAAAGCACAAGAACACGTGCAAAATAGTTCTTATGTCAGACCTGTCATGCATGTTGTCCAGGCCTGGGATAAAGCGTTTAAGAAAGCCCCCAGGGAGAAACACACACACTTGCATGACACACAAAGCCCATTAAACAGCTGTAACCCATAATCAAACTATAACTCATTCTAACGCAATATTCAGTATTGCTAACAATATTGCTTTTGTTTTTCTTTTCTATTTTGTGCACCTGACTTATCCAATCTTGGCAAACTTGCCTAATGAAAATAAGGATTATCCAGAGAAATATCCTGAGATGATGTCTGTAATTAGCCACAAAGGTTTCAGTGGGAGTAGAAGCTCTTAACTGTGAAAACGGCAAATGATGCATCAAGGTGTGTTTTTTTTTTTTTTATATATAGCCCTCTCACAATTCACTTGTATAAGGTAGAAACTGAAGTGTGCATGTATATGTGTGTGTGTGTATATATATATATATATATATATATATATATATATATATATATATAATATGTATATATGTATATATGTATGTGTATATATATATATATATATGTTATCAGTTTGAGTCAGACTAACATGCAAAGAAAACACTTGCTCCCTCCTCACACTGGCGGTAGTAGAAGCGGCCTTGTTTCCTGTTGTCTTATCCTTCTCCAGCAGACGGACTCGAGTGAGACCCTAAAGGCAAAAAGGCTGGCTTTAGCACAATCCTTAATCCTATGTCATAAATCAAAGCTCTGCACAGATCCAGCTGCCTGGGTATCCACTTTGCACACACACACACATATACACACTTTTCCTGATTTCATTGCACTCTTTTCTGTGCCACTGTTAGTGTGTGTGTTAGAGAGATGTTGAAAGGTACATATGTGATAGTGCTGCTGATATTGAGTAGCCAATATCCCAGATGAATTGGGGTTACAGGGCATTTGGAAATGGTGTTGCCTTTGTCTTTTCACTTATTGCTTGTTTTTACCTACTGTGATTTAGCTGCACTTTGAGCAACCTTGTGTCATTCTCTTCCTGCTAGTACTATAAATTGTGTCCCCGTCTCTGTCTCCTGACTATTCTTTTCACTGTTTGCATTCCTCCTTCCCCACGCAAGCTTTTGTGTAACGGTCTGGGAAAAGCAGTGGGTTACATCGACACCTCTACTTTAAGAAAACATAGACGTATTTAACAAAAATAGCGTGGACGTGTTTTTATTTAGGCTACTATTCAAACTTGTTTTGGTTTTCTGACTGGAAAAGATAAAGTCAGGTAAGAAGCAGCAGTCCAAACAGTCTGCCTTAAGATGTCAAAAACCTTGCTAGCTAAGAATAATTTTTGGATAGAGAAATGGACATCAGCCTAACGATTCGGTTTATATACAGATACTGGCTGTCAAAATGTCCGCCATGCTCCTGTGCTATTGCATCATCATCAAAACGCAGAAGAGCACTTGCACACGCTGTACAGATAAAGTTTTAAAATATTTAAGTGACCAAATAAAAAATTCATTAATAAAAATAAATTTGCAACAGAACTGACAGAGTTAATCAGCAATTTAGATCAGTCGAGTGAAGAGACGATAATGAGGCCTGTGTTTAAAATGATTGACCTGAGTGATTTTTTTTTTTTTTTTTTTAAACCTCAGGTGATAAGATCGATGTGGATAATCACACTGCGAACTCATTTCACATTGTAAACTCTTTTTCCATATAAAGATTGGGTTATAGATGTAGAGGTAGGTGGGCTGTTTTTCAGTGCAACTGGAGGGAAATCTTTAAATGCAATTTTCTCAATAGTGTCAATATTTCAGTACAGGAAAATATTTTAGAACTATAGTAGAAAGTGTCAGAATTTGACATGGAGGGTTTTCCCAGGCTGTCACACGTTACCTTTCTCATGTCAGTTTGCCTTTATGAGCTGGAGCAAGCAGAGAAAAAAACAACAATGAGAGCTGAATTGCTCGATTGCTACACTGAGGCAGGAGTTTTGTATGGAGTCGATTTCTAATAATAACGAAGAAAGAACTGAGGAAAGAAAGAAACATTACAAATCACCATGTTCGATGCTGACCTGATTAGTGTGTTTAGTGTGTGTACACGTTTACCTTTGGAGGAAATCTGTAAAAGAATGAAGCAAATAATCAAATATGACAAGATACTTTAGCCTAAAAATGACGCTTTAGGTTTTCAGGGAAAAGAGGAAAAAAGCCAAAATTTTGGACCAGTGCAAAACATTTTCCACTATACCAGTTGAATGGACAATATTATAGTCGAATTTATGCAAAATTACAAAGTGGTTTTCAAATTTTGGTGCCAAGTGTCCAGAATTTTCATTTTGAGGCATCACTATGTCAGTGTCCATCCATTTAATACAATATTACAGAAAATTGAGAAACAGAGAAACATAAAGTACAACAAAGTAAGCCAGGATTGTTTTTTTTTTATGTTTCCAACATTGAGTGAACTAATATTCCCTTATCAAACAAACAATTAAATCATGACGTTAAACAAATTAAAACATGAATGTGGAGCTTGTGATTTAATACATTGCACAGTACACAGATAGAAAATTAGGAATTATGAAAATTGGATCTCGGTCTCAATCCTTCGAACACCATACATGGCTCAGTGTATGGTGAGCTCACATCTCACCAGGTAATAACCAAGCCACACACCCATGAACTGATTCGGTGTGTTACAGCACCAAAAAAAATGTTTCACTATTTTCTGACAGCCTACATGTCATTCACATAATTTCAGCTATTTAAATAGTATTTCTAATACCATGTGGACATGTCGTGAATCAAATTGAGCAGATGTGTCTCTTTTCCCAGCTCTGCTTCCTCTGGGAGATCACTAATGTGTTTGAATCTCACACTAATGGAGATAAAGCTCATGCCATGCACAATGAACTGTTCAGCCACCTCTAAATAAAGCCTTTCATTTAGCAGAGGCCTGGTCGATCTTAAATCCTTACCTGGATACCGGGATCAGGGGAGTAGTTTGCTGTATTGAATAAAAGTCACAATGTATATACTATTGTTTAAGACCTTTAGCAGCTCTTTTTTATTTTAATTCCAGCACAAGGAATAGTTCAGTTAAGCAATATGAACACTACTTTGTCTCCAGTTTCAACTCGATGAAATGACTCGGGGCAGCAGCAGGAAGAGCACAGACACAGGCAAAAAGAGGTGCAAAAGGAGGCAAGATTGCACTGGTGCAAAAAGAGGGTGTTTATTTTTTAAATTGAGAGAAAAGTGGGAGGACAGGAGTGTAAAAGGTGTGTGAGGTGCTGTTGCCAGGGGCTGTGGGCCAGGTGAAGTGGTGTGTGGCGGCAGCGAGAGGTCCAGGGCTTTCCCGTGGGTTCCGGGGATGAAGTCTCTCGGCGTGTTGCAGGGTGAGCGTAGCTGTCGTCGCTGTCTTGGATATCTGCAACACAGAGAAAAGAATGGATCGACGTAGTCTGGGAGACAGAAGCTGCTCACCCCGCTGAGGCCGCGGCACTTTTTTATCCTCTCCCGTCTTCTCTATGAGGGTGAGGAGCTGCAGTCATTATCAGCCGCCAGCTGTGCTCTATTCCTCAACCCCGCCCTGTGGCCATGTGCTTTCTCTCAGTCCACAACAGTGGTGCTGAAGTGGCGCTGTCTTTTCAGCACCCGGGTGGCAGTCATGTGAGGAGTGTGCAGTGGTTTGTGCATTATACACACCATTTCAGTTCATTTCAGATGTCAAACAATTGGAATTTCTCTCTCTTTCTCTCTTCACAGGGCTCTAGGTTTTCCTAGTTTTCTCCCCTGAATGTTGGGAGAACATTGTAGAATATCGGCTCTCTCCGCCGCAGAACATTAATGTAAACATCTTCCTTTAACAAGTTGACATTTGTCAGCTGTGTGTGTGTGTGTGTGTGTGTTGAGTATAAGGATTTGGGTTTGCTACTTGTGAAACAGACGCATAAATGACTAACTCCTCCACGGCACTGTGGGAAAGCCCCCAACTTCACTTTCGGACTGTTGTGGAAAATGGCCCGGGAAAAATAACACACAGGGATTTGATGTGGTTTTTACAAATCCGCACTGAGCTCGGTCTGAGGTTTCTCTCTGGGTGAAAATTCCCCTTGTTCTCTCGCAGTGTCGATGTGGAGCTTTTCCTCTATATGCACAGAGAGCCTTGTAAACCTTACTGCTCGCTCCTCACCGCTCTGAGAAATCTTACACTGGAACTGGCAGCATGTGCCACACCCCACTGCGAGTGTGTGATCGGGTGTGTGTGTTGTGTGACAGCCCTGCAGAAGTACTATTTGAATATTCCTCAGTAGATAGCAGTGAGATAACAGCTCTTTACCCCTTGCAGAGGCATTCACAAATGCATGCACGCATACGCACACACACACCCCCACACAATTTTGGTTCACATAAGAGAGGCTTGTGGAATCTCAGGTCAAAGTTCACCTAGATAAAAAAACAACGCAAAGAGAAATGAACTGCTACTCAAATGCTTCTTTCAGGCCCCACGCCCTTTCCCCTTCAGTGAACTACCTTTTCCGTTCAGACAGTTTGGACTGGCCGCTGCTTTAGTTGAGAGAGAGAGAGAAAAAAAAAAGTTTTTTGGTGTCTCCTGTAACACTGTTAAAAAATAAAAATAAAAAAAAAATGCAGAGGCTAAATCACAGATGTTGGCACCTCTGTAGGAGGTTTCAGGGTCTTGTCATAATACAAAGAAAAACATTTTTAAAAGGTTCGTTTCCTAGGTTGGCCTGTAAGATCGGTTTTGTTTGCGTGTTAGTTTGATTTCACTCACAAGGCTGCTCACCATCCAAGTAGTATGAGCCTTGTGACCTGTGAAGGAATAAAAAAGAAAAGAGGAAAAAAAAACTAAAATGTCACCACTGTGCACTATGTAGATTTCACAAATCAGCAAAACCAGCTAACAAGAGCTCTCAGTATGTGGGAAGGACTTGAAGCTTCACACAGCCCAGGTGGTTCCCCATGAATATGCTGAAAGACAGCAGTATTCTTGGATTTGTTTAACACTGCGTAATTATATACATGTTAGAAAGTAGCATGCAACTGTTTGTCACATAGTTTTAAAATCCCCCCCACTTGGGAATTTGGGAATCAGCACGAGTTTCCGGACCTCGTCGCTCTCGTTCTGATGCACCTTATTGTGAGAAGCAGCTTATTTCAGACGAATGCACGATAAATTTCTGCAGTAGCTGCCTTCCGGCATTTTTTCTTCATCGCTGTATTTATTTCTATTTATTTATATTTATCTTCCTCTGAAATGTATTTATTCATTTGTTCTGTTTCCGGATGCAAATTTTAATGCAGGTGAACTTCACGCTGTCATGATGGAGTCTTGCTTTAAACTGCTCTGATTGTTCAGGTTTTTATAAATAGCTTGTGTGTGTGTGTGAGTGAAAGAGGCATTCGAGAGAGAGAGTGAGAGTGAGTGAGTGAGGCATTTAGAGAGATGGAGAGACAGAGGCAGGCAGTCAGAGAGAGAGAAAGACAGACATATAGAGGCAGGCAAAAAGAGACAGAGGGAGAGGCAGAGAAAGAGAGAAACGGACAGAAAGAAAGAATAATGGACAGAGAGGGATTGAGCGAGAGATGGAGAGAGAGAGACTGAAAGGGAGGGGGAGACCGGCAGAGAGAGAGGCAGACAGAAAGAAAAAAAGAAACACAAAGAGAGAGGCATACTGAAAGAGAAAGATGGACAGAGACTGAGTGAGTGAGAAAGAGATGGAAATAGAGAGAGACAGAAAGGGAGAGAGGAGAAAGACAGACAGAGAGAGGCAGACAAAAAGAGAGAGTGAGTGGCAGACAGTGCAATAGATGAGCAATGAGGGAGACTAGCAGACAGAGAAAAAGAGAGAGAGAGGGAGAGAGACAGTGTGAGTGAGTGAGAGGCAGAGAGAGAGAGAGATAATGTAATGAATATGGAAATTTAAGAACAGTAATTGTTTTTCAGTTTTCCTAAAATCCCTCTTCTGGCTTAAATGTATAAATCTTTCCTCAGTGACTCAAAGAGATTCATTTAGCCATCCCAGATTATCACGCTCACTCACTTTCCCCACATTACCACATTTTCGTATCTAGAAGCATGGCCTCATCAGTTAAAATAACACAAATTCTGCATAATTGGCTTGACATTTCGGTGGCTTCAGCTGAGCAAATCTATCACAGTCCCTCATAACACATGGTTTTATTCCTCAGCCAAACATCTTTCCATTTCTTTTTATCTTGGTCATACTTGAAAAGTTCTTTTATTTTGGGTCATTTGTATCAGAGAAGTAAGTACAGAAATTACTAGTGTTGGTGTAGCAGCTTGTTTGTGCTTTAGAGCATTAATTATCCTGTTATGAAACTATCTTGTTTATTTGTGCTTTAATTACAGGACTGTTTTTTTTTTTTTTTTTTTTCCGAGACGCATTATCAAATTTGCATGATTTTTCCACAGTCCCCAAGTGTGGTTGATTAAAAGAGACAAGTTTTTAATTTCACTTTGTCTCTGTGTGTTAATGAGGCTTTTAGACTGAATACTTTTTTTTCAGAATTATTTCTCAGAAAAGATACAAAGCAGTAAATTTTCTAAATACATATTTTATGCTGACAGAAATGCAGTAATTGGATTGTGAGTTGAGGAATAATGGAAGCAGCCCATCTTGAGACTGATGCTGACCCACGTGTGGCCTGGTGCCTCAGCAACCAGTTTATCATCTTCAGGGCCAAGGAGGATCCAGAGCCTATCCCAGGAACCCTGAGCATTAAGCAGGAATACAGTCTGGATGGGATGCCAGTCCATTGCAGAGCACTATGCTTACACACATTCACAAGTACAGACAATGTAGCATAGCCAATCCACTTACCAGCATTTTTTTGGAACATGGGAGGAAACCCTTGAGGACATCCGAAAGTCCACTCAGACAGTAACCCAAGTTCTGGAGCTGTGAGGTGGCAACGCTACCCATTGTGTCACCATGCTATCCACATAACTATATAGTTGTGGTTGTTGAAGGCAGGATGCAAGTACGTAAACTTAGCTTGGTTTTTATTATGGCCAATCTGAAAGTCACTACCAATGTCTGTAGCATGGTTCAGAACTCAACGATGTTCAGCAACCTGGTTCGACGGCGAAAACAAGAACAAGGGTCAACACCAGGAAACACGGAGGAGAAAATGGTGCTTGGAACCACACAGTGATGATCGGTGAGACTTCACAAGGACGGAGAGAAACAACAGGATATAAATAACACCAAAGAAATCAAGGGCAGGACTAGGGACAGGAGCTCACATTAGGGTAACAAACCAATGATAGGACAGAAATTAAAGCACAGGCATATGGCCATAACATAAAAAAGCACGTCATAAACTTAAAACAAAGCAAACAAGAGGCGTACTCATCATGCTGGTAAACACAGAGCACTTGAGAGGGGGAATATGTGACAATAGTGTAGCCAATAGACATCACTAACGTAAACTTACCCAAACAACATATTGGCTACCTAGCTAACAATAATATAATTCATCTCGGTTAGATTGACCTGGATAAATAAATAAAAATAAGGACCTCGGTAGTCTTTCCTGGAGAAGCCACTGTGTGATTTCTAGTGAAAATTGCACCTCCAAATCAGGTGCAAAGCTTCTCCTACCCTTTGAATGAAATGTTAAGCATAAATTGGTTGTCAGAATGGAACAGGGAGAGATAATGCTTGTAACATCTGCTCGTTTGATGTATTCTGACGGCTGACCTTTGGGTTACCCGGAGAAGACCACCTTGCTGTAAGCCGAAGTTAAGGGTCCGATTTCGTAGTATTTGTGAAACAATGGTGAATTAAGAAATAAAGAAATTCTAATTGTATTCCATCTAATAGATGATGTCAAAAAAAGACGAGTCTGTGGATTTCATATGACGTGCACTCATGAATTGTGGGAAATATTCAATTCACCCATTATCACACTCATTATTGAGGAATTTTTTTCTACAAGCTTAGTTATTCAAAGAGCAATTTTCCTGATGAATAAAAAATGTCTGGTATAAAATAGTCACGATGTTTGAGTTTGAGAACAGACAAATCCAGCTTTGGCCTCAGACTCAAAGCGTTTGAGCTCCTACTGCTCATTAAATCTTCTGCTGACCTCTCTGCCTTTAAAGATGCTAAATCAATCCGACAGTGTCTGTGTGTGGGTGTTTCTCTCTCTTTTTTTTTTTTTTTTTTTTTTTTTAAAAGTGTTCTTGATTGATTATTTTTTCCCTCAGAATTATGTGCCATCATGTTGAAGAGAATATTCTAAAATTAAGCTGTACAGAGCATATGCGATATACGCATAAATAGCAATAACCAATTAATTAATAATTTATTGTTGTTGATCCTACAAGACAAGATACACAATCCGAGAGCCAACATTTCGTTTGTAAATAGTTTGTCCAAGCAGCTGGGAGAATTATCAAGGGCCTAAAACAGATACATGTGGGACACCCTATTGTGCATCTGCCCTCTTCCACATACACAAGCTCACAGATGTCCCCGATTGGCTATTATCGCTATTATTGACAGAGAAGAGAGAGTATGCCCCTCCCAACAATACAGCGAACGCTCTTCTGTTGTGCCACTCAGGAGCTGGGCCACTGTTTTTTTTTTTTTTTTTTTTTTTAATGCCTGTGTAATCTGCCTCTGTTGTATTAAGGAGGTTTTTGTGATGTCTTGTGAATCCACTTATCCATTTATCTCTCTTCCATTTAATTACCCGTTATTATGCATTTCATTATTCTACAGCGTGTTGTTTGGCATAGAGTCGATTTCTTCATTGTGCACATTATTATCGGTACAGAGAACATAATACCATTTTGTAGGTTGATCCCCTGAATGGAGGAATAAAATGCTTAGAAGATCAGCACAAATCAGAATTTTGGCAATAAGGCTGTCAACATGCTCAAGAGAAGGAGAGAATGAAAATAAGGAAATGCTGAAGGGAATTGGGGTTCCACATTTGGACCAAGGTTCCCTAAAAAGTTTAATAAAATAGGAAACTATTTGAGAAAGGGATTTCTCTCCTCTCTCTCTCTCTCTGTCTGTCTCTCATATACCCACACACACACACACACACAAGTAGACACACACAGGTACGCTATACTGCTGCAAGGAAATTTTGCATAACTTCCCATACAGCATTGGATCTGACATGTACAGTTAATCAATCAGATCTATACAACATTAAGAAGTAATTAAAATGTTCATTCACCATAAAGACTTCATGACAAGTGCTGCAGGCATTGGTGCACTCTAAATCCCCTGCTGATCCATTTTGATTGGCGTGCACACACACACACACACACAAAAATGTCTGTTGGTGCTTCTGTTACTTCCTGAAAGTAAGTTCAGGTGCAGTGGTGCGTAATGGGAGTTTTTTGGAGGAAGTGAGTCTCATCGGCGCTGCTTCTGACATCTTTTTCATGTAGCCGCAATCAAACATCTTTTTATTGGTTGAAAAACACGCACCGTTGTTTTCCTACTACCGTCGTTTCATTCTTTTGGCATGAAGTGGACACGTAATGAGTTCGCATCCAGACCGGAAATCACACGCTAGTCACTAGTGACCATACTATTTGCCGAGTTCT
This sequence comes from Pangasianodon gigas, assembly GCA_022758105.1. NCBI lineage: Eukaryota > Metazoa > Chordata > Actinopteri > Siluriformes > Pangasiidae > Pangasianodon > Pangasianodon gigas. The sequence goes on from CM040481.1 coordinate 3,538,240, forward strand.
GCTATCCTGTAGTCATGTCCAAATACTTGGCTAACCTTTTTGTAATCTGCGCTGTTCAATACTTTTCTATAGTAACAGCTGATTCCCAGAGGAATGCTACACATAATCTACAGTGGCTATAAAAAGTCTACACACCCCTGTAAAAATGGCAGGTTTTTGTGATGTAAAAAAATGAAACCAAGATAAATCATGTCAGAACTTTTTCCACCCTCAATGTGAAATTACAATGTATAAAAATTAAGTGAAAAACAATCAAACATTTTAGGGAAAAATAAAAAACTTACAATAACCTGGTTGCATAAATGTGCATAGCCCTAAACTAATACTTTGTTGAAGTTGATTTTATTACACCACTCAGGCTTTTTGGCTAAGAGTCTCTCAGTCTTTCTGGCACATCTTGACTTGACAATATTTTCTTACTCTCTCTTGTAAAAACATTCTAGATCCATCAGATTGTAAGGGCATCTCCTGTGCGCAGCCCGCTTCAGGCCACACCACAGATTTTTAGCTGGATTCAGGTCTGGGCTCTGGCTAGGCAATTCAGAAACATTGATCTTCTTTTGGTTAAGCCATTCCTTTGTAGATCTGGATGTATGCTTTGGGTCATTGTCGTGCTGAAAGGGGGAAATTCCTTTTCATCTTCAGCTTACTATCAGACACCTGAAGGTTTTGCACTAAAATCGACTAGTATTTGTAGCTATTCATGATTCCCTCCACCTTGATAAAAGCCCCAGTTCTGGCTAAAGAAAATCAGCCCTAAAGTATGATGCTGCCACCACCATGCTTCACAGTGGGTATGGTGGTGTTTTTGGTGATGTGCTTTTTTTTTTTGCACCAAACATACCTTTTGGAATTATGGAATTATCATAACTTTTGGAATTTGGTCTTATCAGACCATAACACATTTTGCCACATAGTTTGAGGTGACTTAGTTGAGCTTGGATGCTTTTTTGTGAGAAAAGGCTTCCGTCTAGCCACCCTACCCCATAGCCCAGACATGTGAAGAATATGAGAGATTGTCACATGCAGAGAGTAATCAGTAGTTGTCATATATTCCTGCAGCTCCTGTAACGTTGCCGTAGGTTTCTTGGCAGCCTCCCTGTTAAGTTTTTGTCTTGTCCTTTTATAAATTTTGGAAGGACGTCCTGTTCTTGGTGATGTCACTCTGGTGCTCCATTTTCTCCAGTTGTTGATGGCCTTCACAGTGTTTCATGGTACAGCTAAGGTTCTGGAAATTTTTTGTACCTCTCTCCTGATCGATAGCTTTCAACAGTGGGACCCTGTACAGGCTTTGTTAGCTCTTTGCAGACCATGGCTTCCAAAGTCAGATGAAATCAAGATGATGTGAAGAAAATTCTACAGAAACAGCTGGTCTTTATTTGGGGTTAATCAGAATAATTTCATTGATGACAGCTGTATGATAATTACTATTAAACATGAGATTGAATGTGATTGTTTCATTCTGAGCACAGCAACATCCCTTGTGTGCACACTTATGCAACCAGGTTATTGTTATTTTTCTTATTTTTCCCTAAAATGTTTGATTGTTTTTCACTTAATTTTTATACGTTGTAATTTCACATTAAGGGTGGAAAAAGTTCTGACGTGATTTATCTTGTAAAAAAAATGAAACCATCACAAAATCCTGCCATTTTAACAGGGGTATGTAGACATTTTATATCAATAATTGATTAAAAATGTGTTATTTAACAAAGAAAAACATATCATTGATATGGTGAAGCTTTCTGTAAGGAGATGTTTATTTAACATGGATGGAAGGAGTCTCCAGGTCAGCGCTTTGTAGCAGTCTTCCACAATGTAGACGTTTTGTGTCTCCACGTCGGTTTGGGTTATCTGGTTTCCTCCCAGCTCCCAGAAACATGCTAGTAGGTGGATTGGCTACTCTAAATTATCTAAGTGAATTAGTGTACAAATGTCTGTAAAAGGCGATGTATTCCCACTTCACGCCCAGTGTTCCCGGGATAGGCTCCAGATCCACTGGAACCCTGCCCAGGATAAAGTGTTAACTGAAGATGGGTGAATGAATTTTGTTGGTTTTTAGTTAGCTGTCTGATTTAAGACCAAGCAAAGGTCAAGACAGTCCAATGAAATAGAGACCTACTTTTTATTCTGCTAAATGGGAGATTTCCATCCACATCCAGCATGGTTGCTAGAGTTGTTATGGATATTCATTCACTCAGGTGATATAAATTTTCTCATGAATATTGCACAGTACCTGGGAACATATCACTCAAACGCCTGACCAGCCTTCCACAAAATTTAATGGTTTGGTGGTGACCCAACTGAGCCATTATGAATTGCGTGTGGATTTAGAGAAGTGTCATTTTGAGCCAGTTTTCAGGTTGGAGTGTTATTCAAAATCCTAACACAATTTTAAATGTTAACAATGCGCAATGTGGTACTTAAACCCACGGGGCATCTCAATATGGCTGGCTGCATTTTAGCTGCATTTCCATGATAATTTATGCTAATAGAAAATGAAATTGCCAGCCATTTATCCTCAGTTTATCTCCTGATGGTGGCCATTAAAGCAGAGACGGGCTGCCTGATAATCATCCCATTTTTGCTGGAATGTGTGTGGCCTGGTGTATTTACTGTGTGTGTGTTTGTGTAGCTTCAGACATAGCAGCTGGGATCATTATTGCTTATATGATGCTAATATACAGTGAGGGAGCAATAATAATAATAATAATAATAATAAAAATAAAGATATTATATAGAAAATATATTGGCTGTGTTAATCAGTGACCCAATAGTGGAGGGGAAATTGAACTTCCAATCACATACAGATCAAGTGTGTTAAGTTAGAATTATGAATGTCTCCCTATTACTCATTTATTCTCCCTATTATTCATTCATTCATTCATTCATTCATTCATTCTTTGAGCCAGTATATGAATAGTAGGAAGAAGAAAGCCATTGATCTGTTTCTTTCCTCTGATTTTGTTAGCCATCTAGCTTACATGAGGGAAACTGACAGGATACACTTGTGCATATTGTGGAAAATTCCTAAATGTTCATAATCTTCACTGCTAATGTTAGCTAACTGGCTAACATGAGCTAAATTTACATGCCTGAGGAAAAAAAAATTCAGTTAGCCAGCATGAGCTAACCTGACAGGTTTTCTGAGAAAACGTTTAGGTCACATTTACAAATGTCATTCGCTTCAGTGCTAATGCCAGCATGAGCTGACATTTAATCCATAAATGTTCACTGCTAACATCAGCTAACTGGCAAATGTGCTAAATTGTCTGTGCTAATGTATGAGTTGAGCTGAGAGAATTTCTGATAGCACTGGTAAGGCAAATAAATAAGGCATCATAAATGTCCATAATCTTCAATTTTACACCACAATGAGATAACCTGACAGGATTTATAAGAAGAATTACAAGTTGCATACATAAATCCCATTATTTTTTCACTGCTAATGCCTGTCAGTTAGCCACTGCTAACACTAGCTAACTGGCTAACATGAGTTAACCTGACAGGATTTCTAAGGGTTAGATAACTATACTTGAACATTTAATTTCATATTTGGACTCAAGGATACACATAGTCAGTCACCAGATGATGTTTTTAAACATATATTTAGGGGATAAAAAAGTTTTTTGGGCCGTTTTATTTATTTAGCATTTTTTTCTTTTCTTTTCTTTTGCCCACTTTGGGTGAGTTGATGGTTATTAAAGCTGTCACTTGACATTAATTGAAATTCATTTCATATTTTGAAATTCCAGTTTATGAATAATGCACATGCTATTTTCAAGGAGACTCAATTATTATAATATTTATTATATAACTATTTCATGGCAGAAACATATTCTTTTTACAATTCAATTGAATAAGAAGCGTTTGTATACTGCTTTTTCCCCGTAGCATCTACATTGTTTCCTCCAACTCCTGTACAATACAGATAATTATGTCCAAAATATTAAGTCTGACCATCAGTGAGCATTTTTAATTCTGCTCTATTCTTTGTCTAAACAAAGCTATTGTTTTGCTCATTTGTGATTATGGTTTAAGCCGTGTTCATTTGTGTAATTGTAAAATACTTCTTTTCATTTTTTTTTTCTATTATCCCTTAAAAAAAAGAAAAGAAAAAAAAAACCTTTTACATAACTTTCTAAAGAGACCCACACATTTTAGTGTCTTAGATTTAGACTGAAGTGAAAACTCTTGGGTGGAGAAGCGGCACACGTCATGAGCTTATTCCAATAATTGTGGAGAGCGGAGCTGTGTTACCTAATGAGGAAACATTTTGTGTGTGAGAAAGGGAGAGAGAGAGAGAGTGAAATCTTTTGTTTTCTATCAGTATGCAGTGTCTAATTTTGTTCCCTATTTACCATATAGTGGACTACTTAGGACGCAGCCATTTTGTAGCATATTACAAATGCTAAGTGGCTTGTTCAGTATGCTATTACGCATAGCGCATGGTAAATCCAGTGTCCAAACCATGCAAACCACTTCCACGGCAAAATATGGCAATGCATAACAATTTCCTTCAGCTGGAAATTTACTTATCAAAGTTTACTTGGATAAAAAGTAAGAAATGAAACATGGTATGCTGTAATAGGAGTATTTATAAGAGCAGGACTCAAAGCGGAGGTAGTATTAACACCCTGATGTTGATTATTTTCCTAGAGCATTTTATCCCTCTTATTCCTTATCTTAATAATGTTTCATTTATTATAGAACAACGTATATCAATTTTATCTGTTTGAAGTTATGTTTAAGGTTGTATATCATCTACAAAACAAGTAAGTTTCTCGCCAGCCACTCTTCCTAATTTCTTTTTTTTTTCATGAAGATCATACAAAAATGCAGCTTGTCATTGCTAAATGCTACACAAACATCTCACAAAAACTTCCCCATTTTAAGATAATACACATTTTTAAAACCAGTGTATAATCAGAGCTGCTGTTATAGAAAACTAACATACTTTCTGACCAATCAGAATTGAGAATTCAACAATTAGCTATCTCGTTATTAATGTAATGCTGGATTTTTGGGGGTTAAACAATTCATTATTCACAATCTTTATTCTTTTAAATGTTTAATCACAAGAGGTCAATGGAAAGTGATTTTTTTTCCCCCATGAAAATGCATTATTTAACATGCACTGAAACAGCACATATTAATCCTCATAAACCGTGGCCCTTAGAAGTCCACTGCTGCTTGTAGAGTCTCGATTCACACCTAGAACACACTTCACACTTACTCTGCATATTACTTTTAGAATGTACGCCTTTTTTTAATGGATTTTTTCCTCTCAATTGGCACTTATCCTTTGCTGGTTGTGCTCCTGATGGGGTCATAGAGTGGACAGCAACATTATAGCTGGATTTTGGCATCATGCATCTAAAACACATTCAGATTCAAATTCAACCATCCAACCGACCCGCTAATCAAGCACTGCACTTGAGTGAAGAGCGCACAGCAAGATTGAGTTAGTGTTCAAGTGAATGAGAAGAAATGCCCACATACACGCTCACACACGTTTTTTTTGTCCACTTAAACACGCAGTTTGACATTATTTAAAAGTTTTAATGCAAATTAATTAGATGAAACGATCCACAGAGTCCAGAGAGTTCAAAGTGTCGGCAGATGAGGTATGCTTGAGTAGTGAGTGTAAAGGATTGCAATTAAAGCTGATGAAAAGGCTTTTTAAGCTCAAACCCACTGACCACTATGATTCCACAGTGCATGACCTGACAGACTAGCAAGCTCTTGCAGGAAATAAGATTGCCAGCAATGTAGAAGGCCTGTTAAACTTTTTGATCACAACATCATACAGAAAGAAAAAATGATGACTATTTTGCTTTGTCTTGGGTCCACTGATAGGAGTGGTTTCTTCCAGCACAGGGGGGATACTGAATTGGTTGATGAATATGACATGTCAAGCCAGTAGGAGATTTTGAAACAATGTGTTAGAAAGCACTCATCATCAAAACACCAGTGGATGAAAAAAAGAATGGAACAAAAGTCTGACTACATGGTGACTGGAAGGAGCTGCAGCCAATCAGGAGAGACATAGGTCCAGAGACTTCTCAATGCCAAGACACATTATAGCTGTTTGTGGTGGCCCAACACCTTACTAAAACCCTCTATTATTGTCATCCTTGTGTGTTTGTGTGTGTATGTATGTATGTGTGTATACACACACACACACACAAACACAGAGTCGGGTCCATACGTATTTGGACAGTGACACAATTTTCATAATTTTGCCTCTGTACACCACAACAGTGGATTTGAAATGAAGCAATCAGGATGTGATTGCTGTGTAGACCTTCAGCTTTAATTCAAGGGGTTTAACAAAAATCTTGCATTAACCGTTTAGGAATTACAGCCATTTTTATATAGTCCCTCCATTTTCACAGGCTCAAAAAGTAATTGGACAAACTAACAATCATAAATATTAGGATTATTTTTAATAATTGGAGCTGAGTTTCCTCCCTGGTAGCCATACATGCCCATGCCATAACACTTCCTCCACCATGTTTGACAGATGATGTGGTATGCTTTGAATCATGAGCCCTTCCTTTCCTTCCCCATACTCTCCTGTTCCCGTCATTCTGGTACAAGTTAATCTTGCATCAGAACTGGTCAGAAGTTTTTAGCAAGTCTAATCAGGCCTTTCTGTCTTCGAGTGTTACCAGTGGTTTGCATTTTGAGGTAAACCGTCTGTATTTACATTCATGAAGCCGTCTCTTAATGGTAGACTTTGACAATGATAGGCCTACCTCCTCCAGAGTGTTCTTGACTTGGCTAGATGTTGTGAAGGGGTTTTTCTTCAACAAGGAAAGAATTCTGCAATCATCCACTTTAGTCTTCCATGGTCTTCCAGGCCTTTTGCTGTCGCTGAGCTCACCAGTGCATTCCTTCTTTTTAAGAATCTACCAAATTGTTGATTTGGCCACTCCTAAATTTTCTGCTATCTCCCTGATAGGTCTGTTTTGTTTTTTTTCAGCCTAATGATGGCCTCCTTCACTTGCATCGACACCTCTGTGGACTGCATAGTGAGAGTTCATGAACAGCTACCAAATGCTAATTCAACACTTGGAATCAACTCCAGACTTTTTATCTCCTTAATTTGTCATGATATAAGGAGGAAACAGGTCACACCTGGCCTTGAAACTGTTTATCAGTCAATTGTCCAGTTACGTTTGAGCCTGTGAAAATGGAGGGACTCTGCAATTAAAGCTGAAAGTCTACATTTCAATGTTGGTGTACAGAGCCAAAATTATGAAAATTGTCACTGTCCATATACTTATGGACCTGACTGTGTGTGTGTGTGTGTGTATATATATAATATATTATTATTATTTTTAACCTATCTGTAGTACTACCATACCAGTAAGAATCATGGCTGCCCTATTACACCAAGAGAGCATGGTGTGAAAAGTGAAACCTATGTACCCAGTGAAACTGACTACTGATCTGAACCATTGCAGAGAAGTTTCGTTTTTTTTTTCTTCAAAGAAAGCACTTTCCTCTATATTTAATCATGCTCTACAAACAGCCCAGCTGCCTGACAATGGAAATTGTCTTTTACAACAATGCAATTGGCGCCTTCATTATTTTCACTTTCTGCAGAGATAATAGCCAACAGTTCGCTGAAGAAAACTGTATAGGTCTCAATGGCAACAAACAAAACAAAACATTATATACTTCCATCTGAGAGTGTGTGAAACTATCTACACTCCAGTTTCTGTCTCCCTTAGTGATCCAGGTAACTCAGCAACCCCAGAGTCATAAACATTCTGTTTGTATGACAGTCTACATTTCATTCTCATCATTCAGTCAGGCCTGGAAGACCATGGAAGACAACTAAAATGAATGATCGCAGAATTCTTTCCTTGTTGAAGAAAAACCATTTCACAAGTCAAGAACAAACATTCTGATTGTTATTATTGTTATTACAGTGGACAAATTGGTGGTTTTGCGCCCATCATTTAGGATATGAGCTAGTTGCTGGTTATAAACTGACATTGCATATGCTATATATACACATTAGCTCAAACACAGAAATGTCTGATGCCTGATACTCTGAGTTGGAGATTCGGAGCTAGATAAGATCAGTATTTTCTGTATAAATGTGCTGCTATAGTCTAGAAATTTCCACTTTGTAGGTGTCACTCCCACCCACTCCTGAAGACACTCCTAACCCCTCCCACCTGTTCCCACTGTATCGCCAAATACTCAAAACAATAACTTTGGAGTTCAGTGCTTATTATTTTCCTAAAACAGCGCACACTGTTGTTTTATCACCCAACCCAAACCCAACACCCCCCCACCTCGCAGGCTGTCACTTGATTTTTATCTTTTCAGTGCACAGCTGCTGCAGAAAGCTCTTGAAGAATTTTTCATTGTCACACTCTCTTTTGCAGTTTTTTTCCCCCTAATTTTCACTCATTGTCTTTATTTATCAGTCTTTCCATGTCACACACATACACAGTCATAACCAACACTCACCCCAGTCAGCCAATCTTTCCAGGCAGACATTGGACGGGTGCTAAATATTTTATGTATTTCTTTCCTAACTCAACACAATAAAAATGTGCCTTACAGCAGTAAACAGGAAGGCAGCAGAATGTGGCGGGCATGGTTAAATCTTCAAATTTATACTCACATTAAGTTAAAGTTCTCTGAAATTCAGATTGAGTCCGTTTCCTTGGCTGGAATCTTTCATTTTTTATACTGTATTTCACCTGTGGACATGTTTATATGGTGAAAGCACAGCAAAAGCAATGCACAGTTCCCCAAATAATGACTTGCTTACACCTTTTTTACGCTATCAGTCTTTGTCTTTCTCTTTCTCCCACTTTCATCAAGCATCACACACTTCTACGTCAATTTCCGTGTTGATATGCTGTGACAGCTGCGGCTTTGGACTTGTCATTTCAAAATGTTTTTTTCCCCCCTTCATGAATAGTAATGAGTCTGAAATGAGATTTTACAGCAGCTGTCCAGCTGCTCCAGCGTGGCGTGGCATGAGCAGATGCTAACGTCTGCAGAGAGGGCCGAACGGACCGGAGAAGTCTGAATCATGCACACACAGAGCTCTTCGCAGCTCCTCTGCACCTCGTTCACCATCTCAATGGAAGCATTTATTTGTTTGATTGATAGTCATTCCTCTCATGTTCTCAGCATTCATCATTTTTTTTTTTTTTTTTTTGAGAGGGCTTTATGGAGCCAGATGCACACCAGTAGAAAGTGAAAAAAAGAGGAGGAGAGATGAGTTAAGAATAAAATCCAGTCCAATAAAGAACTCAAGCTGTTTAATAGGAAATTTCACTCATGAGCTGTGCTCAGTAATTAGAGCGATCTGTATGATTTTTTTCCCCCCTTTCTGTGATATCTGGGTGCAGTGGAGAGTATAGGAGATACTGATCTCAGATGATCACTCAGCATTTTTGTCTGATGTTTAAGAATATTTTGAGAGCAGCACCAGTGTGTTTTTGAAGGTTACACTACAGCATCAGCATGTTTTTTTTAAAAGTTACACTAAAGCATCAGTTTGTTTAGTAAAAGTTTCACTACAGCATGATTTTGTTTTGTAAAAGTTACACTACAGCATCAGTTTGTTTTCTAAAAGCAGCAATTTGTTTTGTAAGTTACACTACATGTCATTTTGTTTCGTAAAAATTGCACTACAGCATCAGTTTGTTTTGTAAAAATTGCACTACAACATCAGTTTGTTTTGTAAAAATTACACAACAGCATCAGTTTGTTTTGTAAACTTACACTACGGTGTGATTTTGTTTTGTAAATGTTACACTACAACATCAGTTTGTTTTGTAAACTTACACTACGGTGTCATTTTGTTTTGTAAAAATTACACAACAGCATCAGTTTGTTTTGTAAACTTACACTACAGTGTCATTTTGTTTTGTAAACTTACACTACGGTGTCATTTTGTTTTGTAAAAATTACACAACAGCATCAGTTTGTTTTGTAAACTTACACTACGGTGTCATTTTGTTTTGTAAATGTTACACTACAGCATCAGTTTGTTTTGTAAACTTACACTGCAGTGTCATTTTGTTTTGTAAAAATTACACATCAGTTTGTGTAATTTTGTGTTGTAAATGTTACAGTATAGCGTCAGTTTATTTTCTAAAGGCATCAGGATTTTTTTTTTTGTAAACTCACACTGCAGTGTCATTTTCTTTTGTAAATGTTACATTACAGCAACAATTTTTGTTAGATAAACTACAGCAAAAGTTTTTCCAAATGTAACACTACAGTGTCAATTACAGCCAAAATCTTAGAGCAAAATGCTTGTATACGTATGTAAAAAAGCGATGTATTAATGCTGTGGGACTACTAGCGATGAGAAGCATTATAATGTTCATGCAAAATTGAAATAAATGCAGCTGGAATGGATAGGCAGTTTTTAATTATACATATGAGAAATATTATAGAGCATTATTGATTGTGGCTTAGTAATCCTGCAGCATATTGCAGAGCTATACTACATACAAATATAGGTCGATAATAACTACGGGTTTAGCCACATTAGGCTCGAGCTAAGGCCAGATAGAAGCCTGTGCTTCTTTTTTTTTTTTTTTATGGCTAATGGTGAAATAATGCTAGGTATTTAACGTCACCTGTTTTATTATGGAAAGTGGATTTGTGAACACATTTTTTGTACCTTACTCTTCAGGGCTTCCAAACTTTTCACATTTTTTCATACATGGACATGTGTGTGTAGTGTGTGTTTACCTCCATTTTTTTCTATTTTCTCCTCTAATTAGTTTTAAGTCTCAGTTGCTCTGAATAGACAGGGTTGTACTGTATAATAATATTTTAATAGCAGATGGTGCATATAAGGCGTGTGTCAGTACACGTGTGTGTGTCAAAGAAAAAAGTGTGTGTGTGTCATGCTGTCTCTGACCTGCTGTGTTTATTCTAATTTCGTCCTCATCACAGTCAGAGTCCTGTCTCGTATTACTGACACACTCATCAGGGTGCTCTGAGCAATCTACCTGAAACAGGTGTCCAAAAGTTGATGTGCTGTGTGTGCGTGTGTGTGTGTGTGTGTGTGCGCGTAGTGTTCAGTATTAGAGGCTTACATGTGTGTACATAAGGATCTTTGTTTATACAGGGTTTGCTATTAAACTCGACAAACATTGAGCTCTGAGACTGTCTCTTGAGACACATGCTGTAGCGCACACACACACACACACACAATTTTTGTGCCAAACGAAGAATCCTCTCAATTCCTACACTTTCTTATTATCCAAGGGTTGCCTCTGACGTCACAATTAAAGCTGCTCATTTATTATATTGACTTTGTCATACTTTCCTTATGTTGTGCCATATGTGTGGTGTGACTGCAAGAATGTGAACAAAGGCAAATTATTTTACAGGCTTTTTAAATTCATGCCTAGGAGAGAAAAATGGCTTTGCCAAGAGAAAGATTGGAAATTTTTTTTTTTTAAGCCTCACAAATAAGCAATCCCAAATGATTTCCAAATTTACTCAATATGCTGTCTACATAGGATATCAAGAATGAAACATGATGGTGTTACGGATGCTGTTATAGAAAAATAATCAACGTTGGGGTGATCTAATGTGGCCCGCAGTTACTGTTGCATTGCGATAAACATGTGATTCAAATTACAGCAGGCATTACTGCTGTTAGAGAATATTAATCAACACCTACTGACCAATCAGAACTGAGAATATAACAGCACACAAAATATAATGATATTTTTCACCCTATATAGTGTACTTTGTGAGAGCCAGAATACAGACATACTCAAAATATAAACACCATAACACTAAAATATCTTATGTGACAGAACACTGTGGCTTTATAGTCCAATTGTCACCCGAGATATTATTCTTGCAGGTTTAGGACTTCCTCTTTGAGGATTATTGAACACCGGCCGCCTTTGGTGTCGCAATGCATGCAAATGCCATTTTTTATTTAAAACTATGTGCCTTATTATTAATACATGATCCAAATGGTTATGTATAATCTTACATTAAAAACGGAGCAGCTTGCATACACGTTTTGTTAGTTTCACATATTTACTGAGACTTTCTGGCTTGTGCAATAAATCTCTCACTTTTGGAGTATACGGGGTGTAATAAATTGCCATAATCTATATCTGTATTTGTTTTAGTGACCCAAATATTCATGCATGTATATGTATTTGGATTTAAAATGTACGTGGCCTAAACTGGAATACACTATATGGCCAAAAGTATGTGGACACCTGACCATTAAACATCCCATCCTATTCCAAAAACATGGGGATTAATATTGCTCTCCCTTTGCTGTTATATCAGTCTCCGGTCTTCTGAAAAGGCTTGTCACTAGGTTTTTAAACCATGTGGATTTGTGCCCATTCAGCCACAAGAGCACAAGAGTTTGGGCACTGATGTCCGGCAAGCAGGCCTGATGCAAAGTCGGCGTTCCAGTTCCTCACAAAGGTGTTCAGTAAGATTGAGGAGACTGGACTTCTTCCGGGCCAGTCTTGGCAAACCATGTCTTTATGCACAGGGGCATTACACTCCTGGAACAGGTTTGAGTCTCATAGGAAATCTTAATGAAAGGAAGTCTTAATGCTATAGCATACAAAGACATTCTAGTTCGGTCTGTGTTTCCAACTTTGTGGCAACATTTTAGGGAAGACTCCCATATGGGTGTTATGGTCAGGTATCCACATACTTTTGGCAATATAGTGTATATAATGGGCTTACTATTCATATCTGCATTTGTATTAATTTACAACACGTATTGTCCTAAGGTCTGAACCTCACTGACTGATGGAATCTGAGATTTTAGGCACTGTTTCTATAATTTGGTGTATACTATAGTTGGGTTTGTACTCAGAGCATTTACCCACATTTATCATCCTAAGCAGCTGCAAACAAGTCATTCTCTTGCATTATTTCTATACACAGGTAATATATATTTTTTCTGGCTTGCCATCTGCCTCAGTGCAGTGGTACCCTGTGGCACCTGCTCTGCTTTAAAATACGTACCGAGAAGTTGGGCAGAAGTCCAGTTTTAATAAACTTCCATCTGATTGTATCTCATACAGTAGTCGTCTCAGACACAAACATTTCTGTAGGACTCTAAACAACAAAACTACCATAATTAACCTCTATAATGCGCATCTGTGCTTGGAATTTTGACATGTATTGATGATCTGATATAAGCACTAAAGTAATGCACGCTGTAAGAAGTCTATTCCAGTGATGCAGCTGTCAATAGCGTTAGATTGAAGCCTCGAGGGAGTGCTTTACTACGTAATGAACAAGTGATAATTCCATCAGGTAATGTGGCACATATTGGCAGTGCAGGGTGCATGATGAGTCTTGTGACTTGTGCACTTGAAAATCATTATGGTGATGGATAAAGGTAAGATGGATAGAGCTACATAAAGGGCAGTTGCAGAAGAAAAGCTGTTCCAGTCTTTAAGTGACTTGAGACTGGGATGGAGGTCCACAATCTGAGAGGAGAATGACCCTAATCATATCACCAAAGCTACACTCAAGCAGCTGAGAACCAAGAATATGCTCAAATAGCCCAGTCAAAGCCCAGACCTCAATCTAATTGAGAATCTGTGGCAAGACTTGAAAAGTGCTGTTCACCAATGGTCTCCATCCAATCTGACAGAGCTTGACAAATGTTGCCAAGAAGAATGGGCAGAAATATCAGGATCCAGATGGCCAAAGCCGATTGAGAGATCCTAGATGATTTATAGCTGTAATTGCAGCCAAAGGTGATTCCAACAAGTAATGGCCCCAAATTCCACTCTAACACTACAACATATAATGGTCAAGGGTGTGAATACTTATATACAAAATACATATATCTTAATATATTTGTGTTCTGTAAGGATAGACAGCTTTTTTAATGATAGTGTTGACAAACTAGCAAAAACTGGACTTCCGAAGACCTCATAATGCTGAAATTTCATTAAAATAGGAAAATAAAGAAAACAATTTAGAAACTGGAATTTCAAAGGAAGTGTCGATGTCTCGGAGAATTGTTCAGATTTATAAACAAGATAAAACTTTTTGAATTGCTGTTCAGGTATTGTCACAGGGCTGCGTAACACACTTGGAGGAAAGCTCTATCTGCCTTCTTCCACATGCATGAGCTCACAGACGTCCACGATTGGCTAGTGGTACTGTGATTGACAGGGGAGATTGTGACACCCCTCCCACCCAGAGAGTACGGCCAGTTTTGCTCCCGGTCATGGATGGCTGTGGCATTGGCAGGATTTGGACTTGCGATCTCCGGATGATAGGGTGACCACACTTAGGGTCCTTGAATTAATTTGAACAAGTATGCTCTCATGTAAAGAAGTGCCCATGATTTGAACAAACATTTGGATAGACATTTAATAAATTAAATTCTTAGGATGTGGATGTGAGACATGTTGACATTGTCTCCCACAGCATAATTGTACAAGGACAGTTGCACATTATTTTTTTTTTTTTACAAAGAACAGGACCCAGATTTATAAGTGCTGGAAGTTTAATTTTTAAAGATTTGGTCTACCTCCAACTAGCAGAATACTGTATCCTTCCAAACGGGTTTGTTTCAAGTAATACACACTCGTGTACCTGCCACAAAATATCCATCAAGGCACAGGAATTATTGATGAGGCTTCATTAATTACTGCTTCTATGTAGTGGAAAGCTGTGTGGCAGATTTCATCATACCAGATTTTAGAGGTTTTGCTGGGCACGCCTTAGGGACAAGGTATCTTTGTGCTGGCAAGTTCATCTTTGATGCTACCTGAAGATAAGAGAAGCTGTTTGAGAGTGTGCTTTAACCAAGCATGGTTTACATGCACAGGGGCTAAGAGTACGGTTTCATTCTCCCAGATATCAGTCCAAGGATGTGTATTTGAACTCAGTGTTTGGAGCAAAGATTTAGATTTTTGATGAATGCTCAGATTGAAGGCTTCAACAGGAGTAAACTTATACATACTAAATACTTCTACTGAGTACATCATCTACTGGATGGTAGATATTTTTTTCCCAGAGATTCTGTGTATTCTGATTGGCAGACCTGTCAAAGGGGTGGGACTTCTACAGTCCATAATGTACATACAGCTGTGCCAATATCTATGGCTCATTCAGAATATCTAAGATTTTTTTTTTTCCAAGAATAAAATTTCCCCAATGGACAAGCCAGTCCACTGAAGGGGAAAGGACATGTGTTATTTCGCAAACCTTGGTTTTGTGAACCAATAGAAAACGAGGGCGGGGCTATGGTCTCTGGTTGATAAAAGCACAGGGTAGCATGTCCTGTTTATCATTTATGCTGTCAGCATGGAGCCACTGACACAGGGTGTTTTTGTGGCAAAATTAAAGTTTTGTGTTTCTGCTGCTAAGATTTTCATATTAGCAATATCACCTCTGACATCAGTCAATATCAGTGCCTTCTCAACCAAATTAAGTATTGCTGAACGACTAATGTAACAAATATATGTCTGACATTTTACAATTATAGATACTATCCTACATTTTCTACATAATTTAGTCATTTGCTTTCATTAACATTATTTTGGTATGTAGCTGGCATTAACATTTTTACATTTGCCTGATTTTTTATTTTTTTTAATCCAAAGCAACTTACAATTGGGACAGGATACAATAGAGCAGATGAGAGTGATGGGTCTTGTTCAAGGACCCAAAGTGGCAGCTTGGTGGTGCCCCTTCTTTCTCCTCTACTTATGTAATGCTCTGACTATACAGAGGCAGACAGCAAAAAAAAAAAAAAAAAGAAACTAAAATTTAGTCCCGGAATACTTTGAGTCATGTATTCTAGTCATGTATTCTACCTTTTCTCTTCTCTCTTTTTCTCTTTCACACTCTCACTCTTTCTCTCTATGCCTTCTTTTGCTCTGGACAGCCATTCTGTCTCACTTTCTTCCTTCATTCTTCTGCGTGTGTTGCTTCATCTCTTTTCTTTCCTCAAACTGGGCTCTCTATCTGTCACTTCCCTTTTGCCTTGTCCCTGTCATGCACTTCCATATTCCATCTTTACTTCCCTTATTCTCTCTCTCTCTCTCTCTCTCCCTCTCTCTCTGTGACATTTGGCCATGCCTATGTGACTGGCTGATGCACAGCCTGTGGTTTAAGGAGTATTTGTCTGCTGAGAGAGCCTGGCAAAGAGAGATAACAGAGAGGACCACACACCAAAAGCAGACACGCATACACACACACACACACCTCTTAACACACAGGAATACTTTGGACAATCACACAAACACTCCACGTGTAAACTTGTAGTCACACTCGCATGGGTCAAGCAGGGAAGCAAAAGTAAACATATATTCTGTCCTGAAATCCACTTAAAAAGACATTTGGAGGAATTTGACACATTATATACATATAGAAGTAGTGCACATATATACTATAATTATTATATAATGTAATTAGACCCTAACTGACCACTTTATTAGGAAAACCTGTACACCTGCATATTCATGCAGTTATCCAATCAGCCAATCGTGTGACAGCAGCGCAACACCATTTTAATAAGAGAGGTCAGAGGTGAATGACCAGACTGGTTCCAACTGACAGGAAGGCCACTGTAAATCAAATAACCACTCTTTACAACCGAGGTGAGCAGAAAAGCATCTCAGAATGCACAGCCTGCTGAACCTTCAGGCGGACACGATACAACAGCAGAAGACCACATCGGGATCCACTCCTGTCAGCCTAGAACAGGAATCTGAGGGTACAGTGGGCACAGACTCGCCGAAACTGGACAGTTCCGATTGGAAAAAGACCAGGCGACATTTTCCAATTTCCAGTGTGTAATATCCATCTACTGCGTACACTCTCACAGTCAGTGCTGGGCCAGGAGCCTTGAGTCAGAATTGGCAGGAAATTTGTATGCATACATCACACGCCTGCTCAGATATGTCAAATGCCATCATGCTCTAACTTCGGGCATTAAAGAAGTCTGACTACAAGGGGACTGGCAGGAGCTGCAGCCAATCAGGACAGTGTGTATGAAAATGCAAACAAAGAACATGGGAGTAAGAGAGTGAAAGACTCAGTTGCTAAACTATAATGGAAACCACCAAGTGTTACAGATTTGTTCTCTACACTAACTTTTAAATGTTTAGCTGCATCTAACAGCCCTAGAGATGTGCAGTCTCAGTGAAATCTCCTACATTCACATTAACTTTGAGAGAGTGTGTGCATATGTAGTGAACACGCAACACATTTCTGAGTTTACTGCTTCAACTCGCCATTAAAAAGCCCTCTTAGTTTCCCAACCAAACTCTCACACTCTCAATCTCAGGCCCCAAAGTGGTGTCTGCAACTCCGCCTGCCATTTTTTTTTTCCTCCTTCAGGGACCCAGCAGATGGTGCCTGTTTAAAAACTCCAGTCACCGTGTGGACAGGGCCCCTGCTGAGGTAGCATTGATCATAGAAATGGAGTGGAAATGACATTGATCATTCGTACACCTCCACGGAGCCAACTGCTCATGAATGCAAAGCAACACACTGCAATTCAAAAAAAAAAAAAAAAAAAAAAAAAAAAAAAAAAAAAAAAAAAAAAAAAAAAAAAAAAAAAATCAGACTGCTGACTGTTGAGGCTGCAAGGCAATAAAGGGAGTTAAGGGAATTTCCATGAGTTCGTTAAAATGACAAAAAGTTGCCAGATGCTAATATTCATGCACAAAGTCGGATTGTTCCCTGCTGGCACATACTGACTGATTAACATTGATTCAGTATTAGCTGTTCACTCTGTGTGACGTGTAATCAACACTGCCGCAAATAAACATCTTAATCAAATGTATGTATGAATGTATGAGCCATTCGGTGCCCATTAAATCCCCAAGAGCCCCTGTCAATATTATTTATGAGGAAAATCACTAATATATAACCAACTCACATTAATACATTTGCATGCAATGCAAAAGAAAATAATAAGGTAGGTGTAGCTGAATAAATAACTAACTAACTAAATAAATAGATAAGTAGAAAAATAACTAAATAATAATAATAACTAAATAATTAATAATAAATAAATAAATAAATAAATAAATAAATAAATAATCATAATTTTTCTGCCTTGTGTAACAGGGTGAAGGAAAAAAATTGAAGGAAACACCAGGTGAAGGAAAAAAAAATTCATCCTCTGTTTTACCTGTAAAATGTCCCTTTATTTATTGATTGATTGATTGATTGATTGATTGCCGTTGATGTGTGACAAAGATTGTGAGCTAATTGGCTAGAATGTCATACCAATTTTGACCACATGGGATAGCTTTTTGTTTTCTCCTTAAATATGAACAATTAGCATGTTATACCTATTATGACCACAATGGGGCAATTTGTTTTCTCCTTAAACAATAACAATTTGCATGTTTTACCTACTATGACCACAAGGAGCAGCTTTTTCTATTTAAATGATAATATGCATGTTATACCAGTTTCGGCCACAAGAAGCAGATGAATAAGAAACTGCAAAATGAGGTTATTCTATGGGTTAATAGCTAGTAGTAATCACACATATTTTAGCAATGAAATAAATGTAGCTGCCTCATGATTTTTTCCATACAAACCACTACTACAGCAACGATTATTAATGCACTCTAATATTTCATAATTGGGCACGCTTCAGGCTTTGTATCTGCTCAGTTTGGCTGTGTTTACCCCATGGCTGCTATCCGGCTGTATCTTGAGCCAGATACGGCTGAACAGGAATGGACTCGGTGTCCCAGATCCATTCTGATTTGGTGTGAGGGACTGAAGCGTAGTGCCGTTAGTGCTATGTATATAAAATCGTATTGGGTCTGGTTAAATGAAATTGAGATTGATGGCACGTTTGTAATATTTGGGATATTGATCCATCTTTAGAATTTCATCAAGAAAGCACAGTCCAATTCTCTGTTTATCAGACTCGGTCTCTGTGGCAGCCTGCAGCTAATCCCCTGCAATTACTTATCGTTACAAGCTTCATAACACAGCAGCCATTAGAATGAAACCTCCTCTCAGATTAGATCCATTTGGCCCAGACATTTGTCATGTACATCAACTGATAGAACTTATTCTAATGCTCCACTCTTCTCATTTCGGAGACTTCCTGGTTTTATGCCGCATTCTATTTTGTGGTTGTACACAAATTCCATTTTGCTAGGATTATGGGAAATTATTCTATATTGCGATTATTATATTGGCTCTCTACTCTCAGCATTGTGTTTTTTTCCTGAGTATTAAAGTTTCAGAGAACAGTGTGAAATATTTTAAAAGTTTGCTTGATTCAGAGTAGACATACTACTACCACGTAAGAATTATTTCCAAACTTGGATCATTTCTGTCTTTCCATGATCTGGAAAAAGTTATCCATGCCTTTATTATATCACGACTGGACTACTGCAATTCCCTATACCTAGGTTTTCCCCAATTCTTACTTAACACGCTTGCAGATGGTCCAGAATGTAGGTACAAGACTGTTGTCTGGTACTAAAAATCGTAATCACATTACTCCAGTTCTGGCCTCCCTTCACTGGCTCCCTGTCCAGAATTCAGTTTAAAATCCTGCTGATTCTTTTTAAGGCTCTTAATGGGCAGGCCCCATCTTATATCACAGACCTTATCCATTTGCATTCAGCTCCAAGGTCTCATAGATCCGCCAGCAAAGTTCTCTCTACATGTCCCACGGTCACGTCTCAAACTAAAAGGTGACACAGCCTCTGCAGTCGCTGCTCCACACCTGTGGAACCAGTTGCCACTTGCCATTAAACGTGCTCCTTCCATTTCTGCTTTTAAATCCATGCTCAATACACACTTTTATTCTCTGGCCTTCATGGCATACTAATCTTTCAATCTGTTATGTCTAACTCTGTGCTTGTTTCCTGCTGTTTGCCTGGGTGTAGGTTTCGTTGGTATATGCCACTCTGTATTTTTATAATATGCTTATTATTATTTTTTTTTTAAATATTATTTTTAATATGTATTTTATGCCCTTTGTACAGCACTTAAGAACTAAACACAAATGCACAAGTCAGAAAATCAGGATTGTGCAATCCACAAGTTTGGAATAATCCAATTATCCAATAAAACTGAATGGATATATATGTTTAGATGTACCTAAACATATACATAGCCACAGAGGACAGTTTTTGGACAGATGAAGAAACAGAAGTGTTTTTTTTCTTTTTTAATAATGAAAGCAGCATCAAATATCACTGTGACATTTGATTTTTTTTTTGCCGACTTTTCAGAAATATGTTTGAATGGTATTCCTGTGGCATGGTATTCCTGTGGCAATGACACTGTTCATTTTTATTATTCACTACTGTTGATTTGTTGATAAGTATTTTTTTTTTTTGCTGAAATGAATGGGCACACTTGCTTTTTAGTACCATAACCTGGGCAAGTAACCAGGTATTGGTGAATACACACCACTTCTTCTGGGTCTGTTCAACTGACAGCCATGTAGATTTTGTGTAATGTATGTTCTTCAAAAGGAAGGTACCCTGGGGCACACAGGACACCATGTAGAAACACTTTCACACTTTGGGGCAATGTAGCATAGCCAGTCCACCTACTGACATGTTTTTGGTGGGAGGTGGGAGGAACCTGGAGATCCCGGAGGAAGTCCACACATGCAAAACTCCCCAGAGTTAGTGCCCTGAGGTAACCCTGAGCCTTGAGCAGGGAATATTAATCTCTTCCACACTCCCAGTTTAATGTATTTTGTGAACTAATAAGGGGCAGAAATGTAGTGTATAAAGTCCTTCAGTTGAATATGTTAGTCAGTTTTAGATAAGAGTCCATCTATCCTCCCATTTTTAGGTCTCTGGGGACAGCCGGAGTACAATCGGATCCAATCTTCTCTCCTATTCTCAGAAATAATGGCCCTTTCTTTGTTATAAGGCATCCTGATAATTGGATATAATTGGATTTAACGGCTCACTGGCCTTGTGGTCAAGCTATCCTCTTCTGACAATAGAAATCTCTATCTGTGTGTCACTATGATAGAGAAAGAGAACTGAAAGAAGACCCCAGTTAAAGCATGTCACGGACTCTTGCTCACCTCCAATGTGTAATGTAACTCCACTGATAATCACTGACCATATCTCTATTGCCCTGCCAATGGACTACAGTAATCCATCTAGAGCCTAGCTTTAAGATTTAGCCTAAGCAAAGACCGGAGAGTGAGAACTAAAGCGTTGAGGTCTTGCTCCCATTAATACTGCTTTGCATCAACCTGATTGCCTTGTGTTGCAGCAGCCATTTGAGAGTTTATTCTTCACACACCCCTTCCTTGCTAGATGCACCACTCCAGTAAGCAATCTTCTGCCTGGAGTGAGGATGTTAGTCAAGACCATGAAGTCATTTATCTTCATAAATAAGCTGTATTTGTCTCCTTTGGATTTGCCTGTTTTATATTGCAAATTTGAAGGAATATCCACATTGAATTATTTAATCTCTTCTCTCAAGTGGATAAGCAAAAAAAAAAAAAAAAAACGCTCTGTTGATCTTCGTAGATGATTTGTTTTCGCTCTCTCTATCTCCTGTGAGAGACCCACCACCGCCTCTGGCTGACAGCATCCATTTGAACCCTGATGACCTTGTCAAGGCTGATATTAACAGGTTTCTTGCTTGGCTGCTAGCCCCTAAGTGACACTCTCCACAAATTCATTTAAAGAGGCAATGCTATGTACAAGCAAGGAAGAATGAACCTTTTTATGTGAAGCAATAACTGGATTATTACTAATGTTCCTATACGGATCTTTCTTTATGCCAAGATCTGACATGCCCAAGCTACCACTCTTGTTTTCCAATGCTCCAGAAGGCTTTAATTAGCTGGATCATTAATAGTTAGGTCATGCTAGGTTAGCATTTCCTGCTTTATGATGTATGAAGTTTTATTACGGAGTATTAGTGCTAGATTAAAAGAATTCACTACCTGTACAGCTGAGAAAAATAATTGTGTGATAGTAATTATAAAATTGTGAAAGTTAGTGTCCTTAGCGAGCCAGATAATATAACTGTTGGCTAGGTGGTTAATCCCAGCTAGCAGATTTATACCAGCCGTCCCTGGACGTATCAAAGCTTTCAGGTTACTTTGAACATCTTTCTGGAAACTGCAGGCTATCATACTTGTTCACTTTTCAGAAGGTTGCACCACTCCACCTCATTGTGGTTAAAGGTATGCATTTCTACTAAATGGTGTTTGGAAAGTCCTTAATGCCTTTGGTCTGGAAACAAGTAATTTCTTGCTGCTAGGTCAACCACGACCCTGACAAAGATGAAGCACTTATTGTAAAGAAATGAATATAATATGGCTATAGTTTGAGGGAGTTTGTAGTCAGTGGATGGTTTTAAACCATGGTTGGATTGGACGCTGTGAATACAGTCTGGCAACCCTGAGTTCTACAAAACCATGTGTTCCATACTTTACTTGATTAGTCCACAGTGACATGATGTGTAAATCTTTAATATGGATGGAATAAAATTCCTGATAATAGTGATAATATTAGCGTATTTTTAAACGGGCAAGTGGCATCTCCATTGCATCTTCCTTCAAATTATTCAAATTATATATCTATTTTCTATCTTAAGCCATGCTTGTTAATTTCAAATGGTTTATGAATCAGCAACACATCTAGAAATCGTCAAATATACAACCTTCTTCATATTTAATTTTTTTTTAAGGAAAATATAAGATGTAAATCTTCTCCAAATCACTTGAGACCATTACTATAACATAAATAATTCTGCTTTATTTTCTTGCTCTTTAGTCTTATAGATAGCTTTCTAGATGTGCCATTCTCAGTGCAGCATGACTCTGGTATATTTTTACAAACTTTCTTTGCAAAATCTACGCAAAACTAATTAAAAGCTTCTTTAAGAAACATTTTAGACACCAGTGAATGTCTTACCTTTTTTGAAACTTTTTTTTAAGATTTTATTGTGCAACAGTCCTAAACTGTGTAAATTTTGTACATCAAGAAAATGTGTAAATTTTGTCCATCATTTTGTTAAAAATAAATAATGGGCAACATTTAAATGTTTTAGATGTGAATGTTTTAAAACAATTTTGTTTATAATCTTTTTTCTTGGTATAATGTGTTATCCTTTTTTTGTACTCACAGTATTCCTAAACATGGGCAATCCATTAACTTTTTAATCAGATTGGTTGCAATCCGATACCATGCCATAGACTGGGATTCCACAGACTCCAATGTGGAAGTATAATAATAATAAGAAGAAGAAGAAAAAGAAGAAACTTACAATTCAAATAGACCGTCTATGCAACTTCAGTGCTTGGCCCCCTAATGATGATAAGAAAACATACAATTCCAATGGGTTGCCTATACACTTTTGGTGCCTGCCCCCATTAAAAATAAATAAATAAATAAAATAAATAAATAATAAAAAAATAATAATAATTTTTCATAATTTATCAAATTAGGAAAAAATTCATAATTTATCCATGAAGGAGTTGAAACCGCAGCTAATAGCCACATTGTTGAATCCTCAGCCTAGTGTTGTCCCAGTAATACTGTTAGTTTTCCATTAGGCAAATCAGGAGTATGGGGACTGGCTCCTTTTGGATTGGCACATAATCCACTTTTCCTGCAGGCTAAGACATTGTCTGTAGCTCACCCTGGCATCTAGAAATGTACATGAAAGGGATCTACCTCTGACAAAATACACATACTGTGTGTGTGTGTTAGTGTACGAGTGTTACTATGCTTGTAAAGACCAACCGTTTTACAATGTAGTGTTTATTTTCCAGAAAACATGAAGTGTTAACTCCGTAAATATAGCAAAAAACTTCCAGTGTGCCAATTCCTGCAGCTTTGTAGCTCCGATCTGTCTGATGTGCTGCCAAGCTGGGCACTAAGGGTGTATCCATGGGCGGAAGGTGTGTGTGTGTGTGGGATGGAGGCGGGTTGGGAAGCACTGCTGGTGAACTTAACATGGGAAGAATTCCAGATAACAGGCCAACGAAAATGCCAGGCCGTATACAAGATCCCACCTGGCACCATTGTTTTTTTGGATGGAGAAAAAGGGAGGAAATGCTTGCCAGTTTGAAAGTAGGGCAGATGGTTTATCAGATCGGATGAACTCACCTATGATCTGATAACCCCCTGTCAAGATGCTCAGGAGCATAACGCCCACAAACACGAACACACATTTCTGTCTGGATTGATCCTTAGGGAAGGATATTGTACAGACAAACAACACACATTTAATATCATGTACTGTTTTATTGCCGGCCAGGATACTGCTTATAGATAGATAGATAGATAGCTTAACTGTTACACACAGGGGAACTAATAGTCCCCTTGAGGCTCTAGCACGTATACTGTAGCAGTAGGGCTGTGTGTCTTTAGGGAGCACTTTTCACATTTTCAGCAATGCCACTTTGAGAAATAACTGTATAACGTACATATTGCTTGTAACCAGCTGGAACCTGTTAACATAAGGCAAGAGTTATAACAATACAATACCAGGCTGTCATTTTATGCACAGGATCGCTCTTGCAAGCCTGGAATGTTTTAAACAATGTTAATGGTTTTTGGAAATAACCACGCTTGCCATGTGTTCCTCTTCAAGCATCATCAGTTAGTGAGTTCTCAAATGCTACAAAGAAATATTCTTCAGCACAAAGCTAATGAAGCAAAGATCTCACCTCAATAAAAGTTTTTTTTTTTTACTCCAAAAAGCAATTTTAGCCCTGGGAAGAAATATTCACTGGAGCAAAGGATTTATTTTATTGACCCCTAATGTGCAGTCTTTGTCTATTTTTTTTTTTTTCAAACCTGAGCGTGCCAGGTAGCAAAATTAGTATCAAATATCCTATAATGCAATTCCTTCTCCTTTCCCTCCTTTCCTATTTTGTAATGCAATTTTCATATCGCAAATCCTCTTTGACTTTTTCTGGTAATACGCTGTATATTAAGGGAATAACGCAATAAAAATGCACAGTGGAGAATTTAATTGCTTGCTGAAAATGGCTTACGAGAGCGAGAAAGAGAGAGAAGGAGTAGGAGGGGGATTGTTAGAATATAAAAAAAGGAATGATAGTGGAGAGAAAAGACGAGATGTTCAAAAGAGAGAGAAAGAGTTCACCGAGTTCCCTCAACAACATGGCCGACGTCGTGTTAGGCAAAGCGTAAGGTGGTTGCCATGCTAATGACGTCAGGGTGCAGCAGTTCTACAAGCTGAATGGCATCAATCCCACCGAGCTACTTTTTCAAAAAGAAAGAAAAAAAAAAACAGACACGTGATTGGAACCATTTCATGCATGATGTGTAAATATCTATCTATCTCGCTCAGTCTCTCATTCCATCCCTCTTTCTCTCACTCTCCAGCTGCACACATGCTCTTTGCATATCTTGCACACCGCTGACACCTCAAGGTGATAAGTTCCACCTTGACAGATAAAACTGTTAATCAAGGCAGTAAATGTATTGCGCAGACTAACAGAAGCACAGCAGCAGCCGAGCAAGGCTCGGCTTCCAGGCAGCAGAGTAATGGTTCCACCACTCCACACATTGCTCAGTACACTTTCATAGATAATGTGGGCCACAGTTATGGTTTTTAATGCCGCATGGCCGGTGGTTTCAACCACTGGAGAAACCCTGTTGTAAGATGCCTGTCAGGCGAATGGCTTTCCTGAAGAAATACAGCTCGAGCTGCTCTTGAAATATAGCTTTCAGACCAAGGGGGCGCGTTTAATTTTTCCACTTGTGACAAATGCGACAGCCTGAGAAGTATTGTTGAGATTTGTGTACAAGGTTCAGT
This sequence comes from Pangasianodon gigas, assembly GCA_022758105.1. Classification (NCBI taxonomy): domain Eukaryota; kingdom Metazoa; phylum Chordata; class Actinopteri; order Siluriformes; family Pangasiidae; genus Pangasianodon; species Pangasianodon gigas. The sequence continues at coordinate 3,564,028 of CM040481.1, forward strand.
GCCTTTTAATTTCCTTACAATCAACTTTTTTTTTTTCCAGTAGTTAATTTTCTCTATCTCGCTTGTCTCTTATGGTTAGAACCAAAAATTATGGAATGCGGTGTAGCAAGAGAGACTATTTAACTTTTCGAATTCTTTACGCACAGCAGCTCTGTAAGAAATAATTAAATAAGGAATAAAACACGATGGGACGTACTGTGCGGGAAAGTAATCAAAGATAGGGGAGTAGTTTTAGAATAAAAGCATGTCCTGAAATGTTTTATTTCCCTTGTACCACAACAAATTGCCAAAGATTATAGTTTTTTTTATCCATTTCTAGTTAGATTTAATGTTATGGAACGTCCACGAAAGAAGTTATGTTATAACAGCTATAAACAATCGTTCCCTCACATCTCATGTTTTTTTCTCTTTTTTCTTTTTTTTCCATCACATTCTTGTTGACTGACAAGGTTTTATGTGTACGTTCTACTGTATATGAGGGCAATCACTTATTTATACTGATAGAAACATTTCAGTAGACAAGATTAAGACCAAGTCTTAAAGACCATTCTTTTTTAATCCAATCACTTGAAAACATATGATGATTCTACACTTTTAAGAGAATATACTGTACATGGATATCTCATTACATAAGATTTGTGCGCAGCAAGCATTTTGGCTTGCCATAATTTCTTTTTTTTTTTTTTTCTTCTCGACCTGTCAAGCAAGATAACTGTCTGTCAATACCATCCCAAATGATTTTTCCACTCTTTACAGAACCACTGGAAGCTGAAATATGCCTTCCTTCATAGCTACAGGCAATTGTTGCAACATTTTATGGAGCAGCTATGTAGGACTTAGCATCTCTTGTTAGCATTTTCATGGACAGACAAACCTCAGACATCTGTTTTGAAAACCTTAAAAGATTTTAATTACTAGAAAAAAAAAGTTAAACCTGTATTGTCTTATAAAAACAAAGCGCTGCAGCATTAAGTAGCTTCACAAGACAGTTTTTTTATGTTTTCAAACTCTGAATCGCTATCATGCTATCAGCTCTCCACGGTTGTTTGAAACATTTTTTTGTCGAGTAGCTCTTCAATAAACTGTGTATTTACTCAAATGATGCTTTATACATTTTGTAAGTCTGTAATTTCAGATATTTTTGGATGATGAAATAAATGAAGAACCCCCAAACTTTTAAGCACTGCGAGTTTTACTTAGATGCAGCATGCTAATTAGTTTCAGCTATCGAATATGACACATTAGCATCTCACCACTGTTGGAGAGCATTAATTTCTCATTACTGTTACTTTCATATTTTACCTGCTGCGTCTTCCCCACGATGGAGGACACGATACCATGAAACCAGAGTGGAACTCTTGATGCTAACACCACTAACACACATTAACATTGAGAGAGTTTTGCTTCATTAGCTTGTTTACAGCCACAGTGAGCATTAAAAGCAGATAGAAATCATTTAGTTGTGATATTGACTGGTTAAGCCCTAAGGCTGCGGGCGCCTAGAGATTCAAAACTCAACCGATAATTGTCCCCCTTTTTTCCAAGCGTAGTGATTTAAGATTGTGCTGATGGAGGGAATGGTTTATCGTTCTTGGCACGGGTTCAGTGGTTCTTGGCAACGCGAATGGTGGCTGAAGGAAATTTGGAAAGCGTATAATCGAGTAAACATTAATAAAGAAGAGGAAGAGCAATGAGGTAAAATCTGTGTAATTCAATTTAGTGGAAATTTGTTTGGAAGAGAAAGCCACAAGGGGATACGGGCCTTGAACGGGTTTTGCGTTTGAACGTGCAGACGCTCATGGGCAACAACATTTCTAATAGGCCTCCTGAGACGAGCGGTGACTGCCTTCCGTTAGTGAGGTTTCTAGACTATGCCAGAATGGCTGACATAGTAGCTGTTATGTAGTTTGCTATTGCCTGGCCTTTCATTAACCCAGTTTAGAAAAGCCTGATAAAACAGAGCATTATCAGTGCATTTTAAAATAGCCACTGACAAAAAAAAAAGAATTAGCTGGCTATTATTTTGTGTTATTCATGAATGGAAGATTAATAAGCAAACAGATGGGGATGTGTGAGCAGGGGAAATATCTATTGCTACATCAACACTTTATGACTCATAGCTGGATAGCAAGTGAACAGTCAGTTCAAATATACATATATGTTTATATGTCTATAATAGCAACTCGCAGCTGCTGCAGGCAGAACACAGACACAGGACAGGCAGGATTAGTGCAAAAACAGGTGGTTTTATTATTTTAAAAGCGCTATGAAGGGGAATGGTGGTGTCAGTGGAGGAAGATTGAGGGTGGCTGGCTTTCTGGGCTGTGTGCTCTGGTGATATGTGGGGGAGGAGGATTGCTGTCGGTGTGGCGCTGGGGTGCGGGTGAGCAGCGATGCGTGGCAGCGTCGCAAGGCCTGGAGGCTTCCCGGAAGTGGCGGGGCTGCAGGCTCGCGGCGCAGCACTGTAAGGGAGCGGTGTCTTCTGCACTGTCGTCGGTCTCTAGCGAGAAGAGAAAGAAACAAGACAGACTTCACATGAAGACAAAACTTGCTCACCTTTCTGTGTCTGCTGTGGCCTTTTATACTCTCCTGGCTTCTCCCGGAGGGTGAGGGGCTGCCTCTGTAATCATTGGCCACCAACTGTGCTTTGTCTCGCCTCCCTGCCTTGCAGCCACTCGCTCTCGTGCTTTCCACAACAATGGTGCTGAAGCAGAGCTGTCCCTTCAGCACCCCGGCGGCAGCGTGCAGAGTTTTATGTGCCAGGGCTGAAGGCACATACATATGTATATATATATATAGTAGCAGATTCTTTAAGTCCTGTAAGTTGTGAGGTGGGGCCTCCATGTATTGGACTTGTTTGGCCAGCACATCCCACAGATGCATGATTGGATTGAGATCTGGAGAATTTGGAGGCCGAGTCAACACTTTGAACTCTTTGTCATGTTCCTCAAACCATTCCTGAACAGTTTTTGCAGTGTGGCAGGGCGCATTATCCTGCCGAAAGAGGCCACTGCCATTAGGGAATACCGTTGCCATGAAGGGGTGTACTTGGTCTGCAACAATGTTTAGGTAGGTGGTACATGTCAAAGTAACATCCACATGAAGGCCAGTACCCAAGGTTTCCCAGCAGAACATTGCACAGAGCATCACACTGCCTCCGCCGGCTTGTCTTCTTCCCATAGTGCATCCTGGTGCCATCTCTTCCCCCATCCACATGATGTAAAAGAAAACATTATTCATCAGACCAGGCCACCTTCTTCCATTGCTCCATGGTCCAGTTCTGATGTTCACGTGCCCATTGTTGGCACTTTCAGTGGTGGACAGGGGTCAGCATGGACACTCTGACCGGTCTGTTCTGACACCTTTCTATCATAGCCAGAATTAGCTATTTCGGCCATTTTCTGCTACAGTAGCTCTTCTGTGGGATCAGACAGACGGGCTAGCCCGACATGAATCAATGGGCCTTGGGAGCCCATGACCCTGTTGCTGGTTCACTGGTTGTCCATCCTTGGACCACTTTTGGTAGGTACTAACCACTGCATACCGGGAACACCCCACAAGACCTGCCATTTTGGAGATGCTCTGACCCAGTCATTTAGCCATCACTATTTGGACCTTGTCAAAGTCGCTCAAATCCTTAGGCCTCCCATTTTTTCTTATATAATCAATAACGAAGGATAACATGCTTAATAAAATAAAATACAATATAATGAGAAAAATAACATATAATACACACATATATAGCAAAAATTAAAGAAACAACAATAATTATTAATTTGCATTTCATAATCCATTATCCATTATTAAGAGTCCATTATCTTAAAATGCTTTACATATAAAATATTTCAATAATTGTGGGTGAAGATTTAATAACAGATAAAACCTTAGAATACTATGGTTAAAAAGATCCAAAAACTGCAAATAGTCTCACTGACTTTGACCATGGCATGGTTGTTGGTGCCAGACAGCGTGGAGAACAAAAAACCATTTCAGAGCGCACACAATGCTGAACCTTGAGGCAGTTGGGCTACAATAGCAGAACACCACATCGGTTTCCACGCCTGTCAACCATGAACAAGAATCTTAACCTACAGTGGGTGCAGGTTCACTGAAACTGGATAGATGTAGATTGGAAAAAGACCAGGCAACGTTTTTCCAATACGAATCCAATCCTCAAATCCCTTTTCTTGACCCGTTGTGGTCTTCTGCTGTTCTGTAGCCCATCCATGTTAAGGTTCGGCTTGTCGCGTTCCAAGATGCTTTTCTACTCACCACGGTTATAAAGACTGGTTATTTGAGTTACTATAACCTTCTTTTCAGCTCAAAACTCTCTGGCCATTCTCCTCTGACCTCTCTCATCAAGAGGACATTTGGTCTCGTTTTCTCTCAGTAGCCGAATGTGATCTGCATAGTTCATTTACCCTAATGGTCGTTATATTCCTCACCTATGTCAGTGGTCATCTGAGGACTCATCCAGAGTCCCATTTTCCAGCCAGAGACCATGCTTCCTCATGAATTGTTTAATTGAGACAAAACAGCTGTGAAAACCTCTACACTCTCCCAGTCCTATTCACTCTTCTAATTAATTCTAGGAAGGTATCACTGGCAAATTAGCCATGAACAAAACGTGTTACACTGAATGATTCATTGAACTATTTAAATTTCATTATTTCATTTTGGTGATGAGGGAGGCAATTAGCTTTTCCTCAGCTCACAAGCTTCTTGTGAAGATCTTTTAGAGCTTATTCAAGCTCAATGTTAACACACTTCCACATGCACACTCACAAAAATTTGTGTTTGAACTTTAATTACTTAAAAGATTTTGTACTCGGATGCATCTGAATATTAATGAGCCTATAGAAGTATTTTATATTGCAGAGGCAGAGCAAATATTAAGTGTAGTGCTGTAAACCATGAAAATTGGAAAGTCAGGAACAACCAATACCATGATTTGTTTTACTTTATTTACCCAGAGTATTGCTTACTTGTAGATCATGTTGTTGAGATTTTCATTTTCTTTCACGACCCACATAGAATCCTCCATTTTCAACTGATCTTCATCGTTTTTTTTTTTGTTTTTTTTTTTAAACGCTACTCCAACATACTATTAGGTTGAATGTCATATAGACATAAAACACGGCTCAGTGGTGTTTTAGATGAAAATGAATGCATAGCGATGTGTCACGAGCATGGCGTGCGTTGTTAATGTCAAAATCAAAGCTGATTAATCATTTCACATGGCACCTTGGCCTCTCACAGACGGCCCCCACAAGCACAAGCAAAATGAGAGTTGTATTAATGTCGAGGACACGTTTTGGCAATGCAAAAAAAAAAAAGAAAGAAATCAGCATTGTCTGAAAGTGCCATATGATACAATGCCCATGAATTGATATAATTTTCCATTGTGCTACTGTTTTTATCATGTTTGCATTTGACAGCGTGTAGGAGTATAAAATGTCAGGAGAGTGTTTTAAAAACAAAGCATTAAATAGCAGAGATGGTGTAATATCGGTCGCATCAGTGGAACAGCTTGGCAGCTTGACCAAAAAGACATTATAGTAAATATCATGAAAGACACCACCTATCTAAATGAATGAATATGATATGAATAAATAAATCAATGAATAAATAAATAAAAACACAAGGCCTCCCTACTGTAGATTCTGGGCAGTAGTTACTGTCAAAGGTGAAAAGTATGATTGCAGAATATATAGAGCCTAGAAATTATAAATTAAATTATAGATCCTAGCAACACAATGACCATGAAGGTTAATAATGAGAATTATTTCCATCATGTTTTTAATTATATGAAATAATTTACCCACCTTTGTATCACACATGGCTATTAAAAAAAGGCACATGCACCGACACCTTATTGCGTGTGTTTACGCTAAATGTGACACATTTAACACGGGCTTTTCCCTGTTTTAATACCAGGCTCACCTCACTTTCATAATTGGGTTGAAAGGGTGAAAGGAATGCAGCTTTTCATCCATCATCTGCACACAGATAAGTTATGATACATTCTCCCCTCCTCTCCTGGACACCTTGGTAAATTATTAACGCGTTTTAAATTACGCTCACATCTTCATGTAATTAGAGAGAGCACATCTGAGAGAAACAAAGAGAGCAAGAGAGATGCATCCATTATGTATGGACCTGGGGAGATGTATGTTTGCCTTCATCAAGCATTATCGCTGAGATATCTTTTAAACAGATGTATTTACAAATATCCCGCCCTCCGTGCCAGCTTCTTTCCCCCAAATTGCGTTGGAATCTCGAGGAAAACACTGGTCTGGGCTGAGTGAAATGAGAGATGTGTAAAGTGCAGTGATTTCTAATTCCCGTTTTCATGATTTGCGTTCACTGGCTGAGTGCCAAGGATTTCATGAGCTAAATTAGGTATGCTAGAAATGCTAAATGATCATCAAACCAGACATCCAGTATGTAGCCAGTAATTGTAGCCTGATTTTATCTGGGCCAAATAAAAAGATTTGCCCTTCCTGAAAATTTCTGGATTGAGTGCTAATCACAATTGATTGTCGGTGCAGATGATATGGTGTTGAGAGCTGATCATAAGCCCTTCAGTGTTGCAAGCCTCTGTGTATTTTTAAAGATTTGTTTTCTCCAGCTACAAATGCATTAGGTTAGTAGTGTGTGGTAGTCAGTGATATAAATTGAGATGACTGATAGAAGAAACCACCAATGACAGCAAAAATAAAAATGGCAAATGCCAGACCGACTATATAATGAGCTACTGCTTGCCTCAGATGGGGATATGTTTCTACTTTAGTACTGTTGGGACTTGAGTGCAGTATTTCACTGTATTGATCATTATATTTTAATATGTGGGTTGAAACTAAGGTCAGTTTAGACAGACCTGGAATGGAATTTCTTCAGAGATTTGCCTGATTGTCTAGTGTGCAGCCTAACAACAAATGTAGAAAATGGACTGGAGAAAACTGACTTTGCCTGTGAGATGCTGTCCATTTATATTACACTACATGGCCAAAAGTTTGTGGACACCTGACCATCACACCCATATGCCTTCCCCAAGCTGTTGCCACAAAGTTGGAAGCACACAATTGTATAGAATGTCTTTGTATGCTGTAGCATTACAGTTTTCCTTAACTGGAACTAAGGGACCCAAACCTGTTCCAGCATGAAAGTGCCCTTGTGCACAAAGGAAGGTCTGTAAAGACTTGGTTGGAGTGGAAGAACTCAAGTGGCCTGCACAGGGCCCTGACCTCAACCCCACTGAACACCTTTGGGTTAGGGTTAGACTGCACCCCAGACCGTCTCGCCCAACATCAGTGCTTGACCACAGCTGAATGAGCAAATCCCGTGCCAAAATCTAGTGGAAAGCCTTCCCAGAAGAGTGGAGGTTATTATAAAAGCAAAGGGCGAACAACATCTGGAAGGGGATGTTCATAAAGCATATATGGATGTGATGGTCACGTGTCCACATACTTTTTCCCATATAGTGTATCTCATAGGATTTTACATATGCAGTGCTCCTGGGGTACTGCAACCCTGAACACTGGTGTTTCCCCTACTTTCATGTTCCTGATTCAACTCATGAGCTAATTAACAAGCGTGAACTAAGTTGAACTAGAGTAGCAAAAACATCAGAATTTGCAGGATGGTGGTATTTCCAGGACCAGGATTAAGAAAAACTAAATGCAAGGGAAAATCTAGCCCAAGTAGAAGAGAGATTGCTGGACTGTGAATGTGCCTGCAAATTGTCAGATCTCTTGAAATAACATGGTATGCAAATGATAGGCTACCTTTGTTACCAAATTATGGGGCCATCATGCTTAACATAAAGATCACATCAGAAGACAAAGCAGCACATTTGAATGGCTAATAGATAGAACTACTTTTTTTTTCCTCCAAAGTCACCTCTGGAACCACCTCTTCATATCCCTGCTTGAGACTCAAAGTTCTGCCACACATTTGGCAACAGTTGACATGTTAAAGGACTGTGTGAATGGAACCCTGGTGCTGCTCCTTTTATTTTAGTTTAATGCATTCTGTCTCTGTACATTTTACAGAACCATATGCCCTAGTGCTGTGCTGAGAGAGGGGACCATATGTCAGAGGTGATCCTGCAAGAGTTCTGCATAACACTTGTGCCTGGGAGGCCTGCTGGAAAGGAGAGGACTCTGTCTGAGTTTTTCTAGCACTTCTGCTTATGAATGAGGAGAGAGATGGGAGTAAGACCTGCAATAATGGCGGTGATGATCATTTTTCCTCTGTAACTGACCCCCTTGTTCCAGCCTGTGCACTTTTCATGCAGCAGAAGAATTGCTGCAGCAGAATTCTAACATCTGGTAGGTGACACATGGCGAACAGGGGCCTACCTAAAATCATTTATTTACAAAAGAAATGGTCCAGTGAAGGGCATGGAGGGCATGAAAGCACTGTTGAACTGAATGCTCCAACATACTGTTGTCTTGATGTGAAAAATGCAAAAGTTCACTTCAATGCTATCACAAGCCAATTGCCTAACAGGCTAATTCATTCATAACACACCACCCGTTTCTGGGATTTAGCCATGCTGCTGGTGTTATTTTCATTTTTCCCAAAGGATCATTTGTGTATGCAGTAGGGTGTCTTGCCCAGGCGGGTGTAAATGGCACATGAGGCCCTCTGGTTGGAGCCATACGGTGCCTGCAGCTGCCTGATTATTACGGATGTTGAGCAAGAGGGCAGATTTCCAAACATGTCCGCCTTAATGATAAAATTAGGACCCCACCACCATCTGACACTCCATAAGCCTTGGCCAATCACAGTCTGGCAACTTCATGAGTCACCATCTTGATGACAGCCAAGGCTTCTCTGAATGACAACAAATGACTGCGTGGGAGAACCTGTTTAGATCTCACTTTGATTTTGAATTCATAAATACATAATATTGCTAGCGATACACTAGCAGTCTATTCAGATGTAGCATTTTACAGGAACTACTTGATATTTCAAGGAGAGGGAATCCCATTTCTAGTCCACTATGCTGCTTATGGGCGTGGCCTTATCCCGTTTGTGATATTCTGTCAAAGGCATTGACATGATTGACGTTTTCATATTAACTTCCTTAAATGTGAGTGATTGAATATTTGTGTAATTGGTGTTAAGAAGTACTACAGTGTCTCCTCTTCGGCAATTACCTCAGTCATGCAGTGAGGCTGTGAGGGGTGTGAAACTAAATGGGAGCTCCCTGCGATGCTGTTGGCTGGGTTCTGTGTGCTACTTTCTTTTTTTTCTGCATGGCCAACTACTCTGATCATGCTACATTACAGACTCTCAATTTATTTAAACCACCCAGTCGTAGTGAATACAAAATACTGAACCTGTGTGCATTGTTTTTAATGTGGCAGATAGTGCTAAGTGAAGCACCAAAGTCTACAGCATTAGACCGTGCTGCTGACATGTTAATAGTGCGGATTTGCTCATAATTACATTAAAACTGAGCTGATGTTCATTGTCTTGATTTGCTCTGTTGTCTCAATCTAGGATCATGTGACCCTGCAAGCAGCTGACAATTTAGTCCAGAAGTAGCAGGGTCCATGTTGACCCAACATTTCTAACAAAATTATGGGTGCCCTTAGGCCCATTATAAACTAGGCTGTATGTCTAATTTGTAATGTCCAAATGTCGAGTATGTCTTCTGACATTGTTGTGTATTGAGACCCTCCATTTGCAAGAGTCACTGGGTTGGTTAGTGATACTAGGTTTTAAAGGGGTTCCATTTTAAACCATTTCTGAAAGGGAACACATCTGGTTTTAGGGTTCTTTACGCAAACTTTAAGCGGCCCACCGGATAGACAAACTGAAGAACCATTTAAGGGTTCTAAAAATGTATACTTGACTTTCTTATTGCAATAAATAACTTAAACATTAATCAGTTTGATTTTGGAGGTTTTTTTTGGGGGGACGTAGCTAAATCTAGGGTGCTTTGGTACCCCAAAGACACCTCAGTTTGAACACTGGCCATATGTTGGGGAGCCATAGTGAAGGCCCTCCACAGGGTGCAGAAGGCTTACAAGTACAAGGCTACAAGAGTGTTAGATGGGCCAAAATACTACTAAATCCCTTAATGAGCCACTGATGATAAATAAATAATAAATGAATAAATGCACTAAATGCTGTAACTGTAACACTGCTAGGAGTACACCAATTCTCTAAGGTTTCAACCTTCTTTGACCTGCATTGTGACTGTTCTGGGCTTAAAATGTAACCCAGAAATTACACCTTTTTCTTGTGGAATATACATTCTTTTGGTCTTGATTAATAAATTGTTCTACACGGTACACGGTCCTGTCCTGACATGTGACATGTTCAAAAAAAAAAATGGGGATTAGATCAAAAGTTCATCACTATATGCTATAATGAACAATCTAGCATGTTGCACAAAATATTATTACTAAAGGGCTGGAAGATTGAAGGAGCAAATACCAAGCCACAGGGCATTACTAAATATTCATAATGTCCTGATTTTGTGATTAAGGCAGTTTTTCACTTATCTTCCCCTCATATCCATACTAGCTTATATGCACATTTTAATGTGAAGTTATTGCTATCCTAACCCTAACCCTAGAGGGATGGTAGTACTGTGATCTACTGGGGTTTTGACCTTGGCAGTACTGTGCTCTCCACTAGTTCAGTGATGTAGTCATAGGGTTGATGTGGGGAAAGAAGGCTTTCCTGCTAAACACCTCTGATAGCTCATCATACTGAGCAGGAATCACTGGGCTCTGGGCTTTTCACAGAAGTGGAGGCTAATAGCAAATGGGGCTTTAGGATGCAGGATTCAATACAGGAAACAGACCATGAAACAATGCCTAGGGTCTCCCAGTTGAGTTTATAGAGCTTTGGTAGCCTTAGGATGACAGGGCAGCGAGTTTGCCTCAGGACAAAAAGAGGAATCGCTACTTGGTGGGTGGTCCTGACTGTGAGGTCGAGGTTTTGCAAGAGTGCTAGAATCTGTAGAGTTGGAGATATTGGTATTGTGGGGACTCTGGGGATTACAAAAGCTATGCAGGATGAATCAGAGCTTATGGGCTGGTTGGCAAAATAAAATACAGTAGTAAAACCCCTTGACAAGTTACATAAGTTACAGCGGTACAGTTTAGCAATAAGATATTAGGCATCTGTACATCCTCTCTGGCTAGGAGAGAAAGCTGCCTAGAGAGCTCTTCCATAGTGATGGTGAGAGAGGTTGTTACGTTTAAATACGTAAGCTCCTCTACTGTGACTCCAAGGGTGGGAAGGTGTTGCTGTTGTGGTCCATGCAGCCTCCCTTGAGCTACCACAGATGGATTTCAGACCCAGCTCCATGTGGTGACCAAATTTTATGTCAGATTTGGATAACACTTGCAGAGCGAAGAGCAGGTTGAAATAAATGCAAAAGTATTTTAGTAAAACAGAGAAAAAAAATTTACAAAATGATCAGGCAAGGGCAAAGTCAAAAAACAAATATAAAATATATCACAGAAGCAAAGGCAAAAAGCAAAAGGATGACGAATGTAATCCAAAATACAGAAATAATACCGACAAGAATGCAAAGAATAATCCCTATTAAATACGCCCAGGGGATGGTGGATGGACATTTATCAGTGGATGTGGTCTAGAGCATCTTACATCAGCCCAGTTGTTTGTGAATATGGATTTTAGCGAGCAAACACTGTCCTCATTATTCATTCACAAAACATCTCTTGATAAAATGGTCTCAGTCCGATCTACCTGCAATCATGCAAGTCTGAAATACAGCAGACCTTTTCCAGTTATTTTATGCCTTCCAGTGATTTGAAGTCAGCAGTAAATTGAAGGCTTGGGGCAAGTTGGTTAAAATCTCAACTAGAGAGTCTAAACATTCTAAAATTAGAGAGCGACTCTCACCACATGTAGTCCTTTTTTCCCCGTCTTTGTGTTCCATTAGCAACTTGCTGCAAAAAGAGAGTTTTTGTTGCTTTAAAATTTTATCTACTCTTATCTGAGATGGCTGTATTAGCAGGGAAGGTTTCTGCTTTTTTTTCTTTCTTTCTTTCTTTTGCTTCTTTCAATACAGTCAGCACACCAAAGACCAGATAAAAAAAATCATAATGTAGTTTCCTTTTGAGGTTTTGGTACAGATTTGGTACAGATAACATGTGAGGTTCTGAGGACAGGACGTATCTTTCAGACTTTTGCCTGGAATTGAGTGATATTTTAATTACATAATGAATTGTACTCTGAAGTACTCAAAGCTTTAATGCACAGGTTCCCAACCCTGGTCCTGGAGTACCCCCTGCCTTGCACATTTTAGCATTTTCCCTGCTCTACCACACCCACTTCAACTGAGCAAGGGCTGTTAATTAGCTGATTCATTTACTCAGGTGTGTTGGAAACTGGAAAAACACTAAAACCTGCAGGACAGGGGGTTCTCCATGAACCAAGGTTGGGAATCTGTGCTCTAATGGTTCTGAGGAAGGTCTACTTCAGTGAGTGCTTGTTATTTAAGGAGTTAATTTAACTGAAATGTTCTACAGCATGCTATACCATTTGCTTTGTGAATGTGCTACGTCAATGTCAAGCCTGATATTAGAGTTATAACTGAATAACTAGCAAAGCAGGTGGAACAAATGGTGGTGCAAAACCAAGCTGTGCTTTAGTGATGGTTTCCTTGTTGGTTTATTGTGGTCTTCCCAGCTTTCAGACCAAATCACGTTGTCTTGTTAGATTATTGATTAGTCATCAATACTTTTTAACATAAATATAATCGCTGTGAGCTTGGTGTACATGTTTCATTCTGATTGGTGACCTTATAGAAGAGTGTGACTTATTTCCCCCTTTGCATTGGTTATGCAGGGTTTACTAACTCCTTTGCTTTTATCTCTAATCTTTGCATGATCCTGTGGAAGCTAAATGGATTTACAGACAGAGATCACATTGAAATAGAACCTCAGTTCAAGATCAGGAATTCATTTAGACAGAAAAAAGCTCCTACTGCCAAACAGTTATGTGTGTGTTCCATAAGTACTTCAGAGAAAAAAAAGCATTTGAGTGAGCAATGGCCTTCGGGAGTTGCGCCGAATGAAATGCTTTTTTTTCTGTCCCCCACACCTCTCTTAAGAAGTGTTTGCTTGTTTTTTCGGTTATCTTGTTTCTCTCTTATTTTATTTCTATTATTTTTGCTTTGAGTTCAAACTCTGACATCCATGTCTGCCCCAGGATGTCTGTCACAAACTGCAGTCCAACGTTGTGACAATGATTTTTTTCCTTCCCGTGCCTTTTTATGACCTCGTTTTTTCCTTTCTTTCTTTTTTTCTGTTCTTTCCTTCAAGGTCTGGCGCACCTGACGTTAAACAGCCAAGGTATGGGTTTGTTCTGTTTTTGCTGCTCTTTTTTTGAGTGGGGAACAAAAAAAACGCTCCTTTTGCCCAAACTTTCCCTCCCCAGCTCTTCTATACAAATCCGTCCTTTTCTACCCACTGTTCTTTTTTCCTTCCCCCATTCACTACCCTACCCTTCTATTCCCTTCCCCTCCTTTCCTGCCCCCCCCCCCCACCCCCCCGCCCTTCATCTTGTTGACTTCGCCCTGTCCGTCACTCTCTTGTCCTGTACTCTGGCCTTTCTCCTGAAGACACACCTTTGAAGGAGCTCGGCGCTCTCCCAACAAAAGGTAATGCTGTTTTTTTTGTTTGAAATGATGATATGCTGTGAAATGTCATCCGCTGCTGAAATGTTGCTTCTCCGAATCACTGAACAGAAGAACGAGTGTTTGTGTCCAGAATGCACAGAGTTTGTTGAAACTTCTCTGTTGTCATTCTCATTGTTTGGCATCATTAGACAGTGTCCAGCAATCCCCCCCCCCCCCCCCCCCCCCCCCCCCCCCCCCCCCCCATTACCTATACTCCTAGAATCAGAGGTTTAGAGGTCTTGACAGCTTTAACCAATCAATAGCATGTTCAACCACAGATCACAAGATTAAGCTAATTGGTTTCCGCTCATTACCAACAGCGAGTGTTGTCAAAGGAATAATGTGCTGTGTGCTGCTCTGATCATTGTAACCTGGATTGTACAGCTAGTAAAGGTTTCCTATTCCTATTTTCCTTGACTTCCTCCCTGCTCTTCACCTGACCTTTATCTGTGACATACTGACCTGTACACCAGCTCCTAGCCACGCATCTTCTGTAGCAATGAGGTTATGAAGGTCATGTGTACAGGTATATGCTTGCGTGTGGAGAAAGATGACCTTTGTGCAAGCATCTCCTCTTTCTCTCGCTCTCTTACTCCCATCTGTGACAGCATCTTCTACATACAATATACTGCAGTCTGCTTTCACAAGACACAGTGTACAGTACAGTAGTCACCTAGGCTTGGTTGATTGATTTTTCCTTGATTACAATTGACCTTTCAAAAATAATCCTGTTTGATTATTTAATTGACTAAGGCTAAAACAAACTGACAGGCAGAAAATGTCTTAAAAAATCCACCAATTTGTTCTGTTGAATGTGATCAGAGACATTATGCTGAGTAGAGACAGTTCACTGTCTAAAATATGAATGGGATAGCCATAGAGATGTATGTGTTAAACCTAAGTAGGATTCACATATATTATGTATATACTGTATATATCACATAAATATTTAAAAGTAACTCACTGGCTAATACATCATCATCCCGTAGCATAATCATTACATGGAAAACTACAGTTTATCTAGACAAATGTTCATGAACCTTGATAGAATTATGCTGTAAAATCCAGAATATCTATATAGCTAGCACACACACAACTGCAGAGTGACTCCTTAATGACTTCCCAATGTCTGTATAGTGCACTTTTTAGTAGGTAGAGATCACTATGCTATACCCTATGCAGTGCACATACAATATGTGGAGAGTATGAAGCCATTTATGATTCGCCCTACTCTCTGCCCTGATTCATAGCTACCATAAGAACAGACATAAAGGACATATTGCTAATTAGATGGTAATATTTATATAATATTTTTCCCCTTTCACTTTTATCTTTATAACCAAGCTGCATTATAGATGATGGAAACCGGTGGAAATGAAAACATATTCTTAAAGCAGTTAGCAACACAAAGTAAAAATGAGCTTGAATGAATGCGTTAATTAATTAATGTGCCATAAAGTCAGGGACGGATGCAAGAGCAAGTTTAATGGTTTTATTAAAAACAATGTAGAATACGAACAAAAGGCAAAAACCTTCAACAAATCAACATGCAAAGAGAGTGATTAAATAAATAAATAAATAAATAAATAACACAAACTTTATGAAGACCATTCAGTACAAACAATATTTATGAAATATCTATTAATATTCATAAATTTAAATGTGCAAGAGCGTTGGAGTTTGGTTTTGTTTAGCTTTGTACAAATCCAACCCCACACCTAACCTTCATAACATTTCATACAGCTTGCATTATGTAAATTGTTAGAAATTTACGTCTCTGAGACATGTTGAGCTGTCAGATGTTTACAGAGTTTGGGGCTGGAGGAGCTAAAATTAAAAAAATTAAAACCATGCACAAAAACAGTGTGAGATTAATTATAAATTTGTATAACTGTGTCTTCAGTGGTGAAAACAGGTTTCTGCAAATATAGTACATGCCTAATGGTTGTGCAAGACTGTGCATGCAAATCGCATTGCAGGTGCTAAATTAATCTTTTTCTTTACAGCTTAATTAAAAATGAAGAGACTAAAATTTTGATTCTTCTTAATAGTATGTAGTGAATATATGTAGTGATTTTTTACAAAAACAAAAATAATTCATTTAAGTAAGTGTTGCAAAATTCACAGAAATGAAGGACACTGACAAACTTGTTTCTCTTTTTTTCTGATCCTGTTCTCACATTCCCTCATTTTGATTCATAGCTACATCTCACTCTAACCTTTGCTCCCAGACTCTTTATTTTGCTTCCTTGTATTTACTCTCTGATTCGTGTCAACTGTTTACTTGCCTGCCTCGTGCTCCAACAGACCAAAGCAGTGAGAAGGTAATTGGACATGCTGGAGGAATTGGAAATCAGGAATTAAGAATGGTTTCCCATTTCTCATATGGCCCTTTGGTTGGGGCAGTTACTGTGAGCCTAACTTATTATTCCAAACCACGCTGATCTCCTGTTTGTCACCTTTAAGGCATGGTTTTGCATTTCCGAAAGGTCTGATTGCAGCAAGAGGACAGCGGATAGGCCATAGAGCCATACGTCTATCACATTTGACTCAGTTGCAAAAGGAAACTGCATTCATTTAAGATGAAAAGTTCAGTGATATTAGGCTACTATGATAATAGGCTGCACTATAACACATTATGTACAGTCAGGTGCATAAATATTTGGACAGTGACACAATTTTTGTAATTTTGCCTCTGTACTCCACCACAATGGATTTGAAATGAAGCAATCAAGATGTGATTGAACTATAAACTTTTAGCTTTAATTCAAGGGGTTTAACAAAAATCCTCCTTATTTCATGACAGATTAAAGAGATAAAAGGTCTGGAGTTGATTCCAAGTGTTGAATTTGCATTTGGTAGCTGTTCATGGGAACTCTCAATACGTGGTCCAAAAAGGAGTCGATGTGAGTCGAAGTGAAGGAGGCCATCAACAGGCTGAAAAAAAAAAAACAGACCTATCAGAGATAGCAGAAACTTTAGGAGTGGCCAATTCAACAGTTTAGTATATTCTTAAAAAGAACAAATACACTGGTGAGCTCAGCAGCACCAAAAGGCTTGGAAGACCTCGGAAGAAAACTAACTAAAGTGGATGATCGCAGAATTCTCACCTTGCTGAAGAAAACCCCTTCACAACATCTAGCCAAGTCAGGACCACTTTCAGGGACGTATATCATTGTCAAAGTCTACAATCAAGAGATGCCTTCATGAGTGTAAATACAGACAGTTTACCTCAAGATGCAAACCACTGGTAACACTCAAGAGCAGAAAGGCCTGATTAGACTTCGCTAGAAAACATCTAAAAAAAAAAAAAAACCTGCCTAGTTTTGGACGGATGAAACCAAGATTAACTTGTACCAGAATGATGGGAAGAGAAGAATATGGAGAAGGAAAGGAGGGCCTCATGTTCCAAAGCATACCACATCATCTTTCAAATATGTTGAGGCAGTGTCATGGCATGGGCATGTATGGCTGCCAATGGAACTGGGTCACTTGTGTTTATGGATGATATAACTTCTGATAGAAGTAGCAGGATAAATTCTGAGGTGTATAGAGCTACACTTTCTGCTCAGATTCAGTCAAATGCTGCAAAGCCGATAGGATGGCGTTTCACAGTACAGATGGCTACTGACCCAAAACATACCACAAAAGCAGGCCAAGAGATTCTTAAGGCAAAGAAAAGGAAAGTTCTTAAATGGCCAAGTCAGTCACCAGACCTCAACCCAATTGAGCATGCTTTTCACTTTTTACAAATAATCCTAATATTTATGATTGTTAGTTTGTCCAATTACTTTTCAGCCTGTGAAAATGCAGGGACTATGTAAAAAATGGCTGTAATTCCTAAATGGTTAATAAGGTCTACACATCAATCACATCTTGAATGCTTCATTTCAAATCCATTGTGGTGGTGTACAGAGGCAAAATTACAAAAAGTGTGTCACTCTCCAAATACTTATGGACCCGACTGTAAGTTTTTATAATGCGTTATGAAGGCGTGGTTCTGGAAGAGGATCAAAAGTTGGTAACACTTTCTATGGAGGCTATATGGAGGCCAACGACTTACATGCATAACATGCATAATACATTCTTAAGGCATACAAACGTTGATATAATTACTAATGAAAAGGCTTTAGAGTTTGTCTCCTTGTTTATAATGCATTTATAAACTGCCAATAGAATGCAAGTAGTGCTTATTGCACATTGTATCACTATTATATTTTCTCATAAATGCACTATGCAAAGTGGGGCTTGGTGATATAATGTGTTCTCAACACTACTTATAACGCAACATGTTAACAATTCCTAATGCATGCTTATGCCAGGTGTTACAGCATATTATGTATGCTATTTAACACATTATAAACTTCTGTACAACACATAACACGTTCTTATGACCCGGTGTTATAATGCATTATGTAACCAGGCATTAAGTCATATTCATATGCATTATGAATTGTTACACCTGTAGATTTAATCATCTGTCATGCTATATAACACATTCTAAATGCATTGATAATGTAGTATGAATACACAGGTCATACAGAAAGGTGTAATGCGTGTTGATTATAATCTATTCTGAACATATAATTCATTAAAAGTGTTATGCATGTAGTTCCGGGCACTTCTACATGCTTTTGCCAGGCTTTATAACATACAACATAAATATGTTTTAAGACATTATAAATGTATTTGACTACACAATTTATAACAAAAGTGTTATGGGTGTAGATTTGAGCATTTATACAGGTTTATGCCAGGCATTATAACGTATTCTGTATGCTATATAACGTTATAAATGTGTTTACAATTTATTTTGAATACACAATTCATAAAGTGCTATGCATGTAAGATTTGAGCATTTATACAGGCTTATAACATTTTTATAACATCTGTGCACTACTTAATACATTATTACTATATATATATATGAACAATTCCTCTTTTGAATTAAACCACCGCTTTTACAGACTTTATATTTACTCTTCAGTCAGCCCTATAGTATTTAGTTGTTTAAATGAAATATCACTGAATAAACAGTAATAAAATCTTCAATCAGTCGTCTGTTAAAATGATCAAGCTGTGTCTTCAATATCGATCAGGCATGTTTAAGACAACTATAATGTTGGGAGCCAGTGGGTCAAAAACAAGACTACATCTGGTCAATAAAGCTATTTGGGTTTAGAATAAATGACAGGATTTTCAATAGAGGGCTGAGCCATATTATTATTTAGCACAGGTCAGCATTTCCACTACTATTGTGTGTGTGTGTGTGTGTGTGTGTGTGTGTGTGGACATTATGTGTGCATTAGCAGAACCTGAGCTGTTAAAGAGTGCCCTGCCATGAGCCATTAGATCAGACTAAGGTACCTTTTTGCACATCATGACATTATAGACGTACCACACACACAGTGCTGGCACACACCTACCGAGGAAAATCGATGCTTCACGCTTCACAAAGCCTGTCCTTGGTGGGCATGAAGGGTGAAGCTGGAGCATCAAGAGCTGATCAGTATCTGTCCTTTGCTTAACCCTCCTCTCTGTGTGTCTTTCTCTCAATCACTTACTCCTCCTTGTTATCTCCATTGCACACTTTTTTAATACGCCCCACATCACTGCCGCTCTGCCATTTTTAAGTATTAATGTACATCTCAAATTGAACAACCATCTTTACAGCTCGTAAGCTCATTGTTCTATCCTACAATAGCCATTAAACTTTAAAGGGTTAGAAAAGAGCAGAGCTCGAAACAATGCTGAGCTGTTTCAGAGAGCGAGCTAAACTAAAGCATGCTCTATTACGAAGAGAGGGTTTGGGAGAATTTAGAGCCTAAAATTCAGCATAAGTGTAAATACAGATCACAAATCAAATTAAAATGATTTGATTTAATCATATTAGCTCCAAGGAATTGTAAAGTATTTAATACATCTAGTTTTACCATAATGCTGTTGAATGCTCAATTCTAACTGAACAGAACAGAATGTGTTCATTAATTTTCTCTAACAACACAACTCTAACAGTTGTTTGGAAGGAGTCTCCAGTGTCAGTGCAACACAAGCTGTATTTTTTTTTGTCTTATTAACTGAGAGAGAGAGAGAGAGAGAGAGAGAGAGAGAAGAAAAGATAGGCTAGTGAAGGAGAAAACTTGTATGTTCTGTAAGAAATTAAAAATTTTAAGCATTGGGAATTTGCTGTCATATAAAAGTTATAAAAACACTCCAGGACATTTCTCCAACTGTAGTGTATCAATTCATATTATTATTATTATCATTATTATTATTATTATTATTAAAACCATGAGTTAATATGCTGTAGTTTTTTTTTTTTTTTTTTTATGTCAAATTATTATTATTATTTTCAAATGTAACTATTTTCTTTACAGTAGGCATTACTGTATTTTATAATACCACCACCACTGAAAATACTTGTTTCTGATTGGCTGGCAGGTGCTGCCATTATTTTCTTAGACCAGGATTCTTCTGACATAGATCAAGTAAAAAAAAAAAATAATAATAATCACAGTGCTCTTATTATGTAATGAAAATGAGCATTGGTAAGTACTTCATGTCATGATGCCCTTCGATGTCTCTTCATCGGGTTCTATTTCTTACTTAATTCAATAAGCCTATTATAAAATGATCTACAAAGCAAAACGCTCACTGGGTGACCTCTAGCTGCTGTAGCCTCAAAGCTTCTTTTCTGTAGTGGAATAATCTGGAAACACTTTCCTCAGTTATGAAGATCTATTAAATATGAAGCAACGGAAGGACATTTATGTTTGTAGGATTTTAGTCTGTTAGGAAGAAAAGTTCACAAAAGCATTTGAGATTGAAGAACATTCAGAGTTTATCTCCATTCTGCAGAAACACAATGAATTGTGCATAACGACGGAGACTGGCATGAAGCATTGGATGTGTCTGTGTCAAATGCACATTTGTGGCTCCCTGGCACGTACACACACACACACATACACACCTGTTACAATGCCCTCTGCCAGTTTTCTCTCTCCTATTAACCAGCCTAATTTAACTGGGGTGGGAGCCGACTAATGCAAAACCAACTGCTCCATCAGCTGCCTAAACAAATCACACACAGCCTCGCTTAAGATCAGATGAGCTTTGGACATGTTCCACTTTTTTGCATTGTATATTCATGTACATGAACTTCTAGCTGTATTTCCATGAAATGGAAATCAATTAATTAATAAATCCCACATCATGTACGTATGTATGCATGCATCTATCTGTCTGTCTGCCAGTCTGTCTTTCTCTGTCTTTGCCTGTTGGCTATGTGTCTGTTTGCTATCTATCTATCTATCTATCTATCTATCTATCTATCTATCTATCTATCTATCTATCTGTCTGTCTGTCTGTCTTGTGTATCAGTCTTGTCTATCTGTCTGGTCTGTTTGTCTGTCTGTCTATCTGTCTGTCTCTGCTTGCTGGTTATGCCATCTACTTGCTGTCTATCTACCTGCCTGTGTATGCTGTTTACTATCTATCTATCTATCTATCTATCTATCTATCTCTCTATCCACCTGCCCTCCTGCCTGCCCGTCTGTTTGCCATCTGACATGTCTCTATTTACTTTATGCCTGTCTGCTGTCTGTCTTTGTTTACCTGTTGGTTATCATCTGTTTATCTACCCATCCATCCATCCATGCATCTATCCACCCATCCATCCATCCATCCATCCATCTGCCTGTGTATCTATCTAGAAATTTACAAAATTACAGCACAAATAATCCCATCCCATGATTTAATAATCCCTGTTAAATGACATGCTTATATAGTGATGACTGAGGTGAGCGCAATGGTGAATGAATACTGCCTGGTGAAAACAAATGTGTGTGTGTGCGTGTGTGTGTGTGTTTGCTTCACAGTACAGCATATTTTGGCAGGCTGGTCACGGAATCCTATTGGCAGCCTCACTTAGTGAAACTGATGGAGCAAATCATACTCACTCAAAAACTCCCACACTACACCACACACACACACACACACGCACACAGAGCGAGGATGGACATTGAGTGCAATTCAAAACTATTGCAGTATAGTCTATAGCTTACATATAATGAATAATAATGTATAAATAAATGCCTGAGATGGACTGAGATCTTATCCAGGGTGTATTCCTGCCCCCTGTCCGGTATTCCTGGGATAGCCTCCAGATCCACCATGACCCTGACGAAGATAGTGCTTTCTAGAGATGAATGAATAAATGAATGAATAGAAGAAAATAACAGCTATGGTTAAATAAATATAAAAAAAGTACAGGAAACATTTTAAAAATATAATGTCAGAATTAAAAGGAAATGTTAAAAAAAAAAGATCCAGATTGCTGGGATTGATTTGTGCCAGATCTTTGATGGTCTCAACATCACTTCCTATTTTAATTGGATAGGTGTATTTACCCCTCTCCATGCCCTCTGCCCCAATCCTCCTTCCTTATTGTTTTTTATCCTCCACCATTCTTATATGTCGGTTCCCAGTTTAATTGAATTTGGCCCCTGCGGCTCTGTGCACAGCAACATTCTGTTCGCATCTCTGCGTACCATAATTAAGGTTGCAACAAGAGGAGAGGGGCTCTGAGAGATACGGGCCATGTGGGATGCTGCCTTGCTGAAGCCGTTTGGGCCGTAGCGCGGCTGGTCTGTGGACTATTAATCACGGTGACCCAGTATGAGAGAGAAATGCTCGCTGCTGGATTTACTTTCCCTCATCTTTGGCCTAAAAATGACAGATTAAATGT
The DNA here is from genome assembly GCA_022758105.1 of Pangasianodon gigas. Classification (NCBI taxonomy): domain Eukaryota; kingdom Metazoa; phylum Chordata; class Actinopteri; order Siluriformes; family Pangasiidae; genus Pangasianodon; species Pangasianodon gigas. The sequence continues at coordinate 3,586,452 of CM040481.1, forward strand.
TTGAGGGGGAACTCGGGGTTGGTGTCAGTGTTTCTAAGAGAGTCCCTAGAGGGTGAATTATCAGCATGCTGTTTTCCTGTGACACCAGAGGAAGTAATCTGTAAGGACCAGCTGTATTAGAAACCCTGGGAGAGACTAGCACACTGCATGCTATTAAGAGTCTTATATCAAAATTGTGTCTAATACACACACTACTGTATAATAGGTAATACTAATGATTTATTCTCCAACTGGTGCACGTGTGCTTAAATGGGCCTAAATAAAGGAATCTAAAATACTGGGGCTCCTCAACCTCTAGAGCACCCACTGATCTAGTGTCTTTGCCTATAAATACAGTGATGGCAAATAAGCTGTATTTTTATTATTTGATATACTTCCAGTGCATATATTCACCTCAAATTTACAAATTATGCCGAATAAATTGATATAAAACACTACATATCTATTTGATATAGTGTCATTTTTATTTATTGTTAATCCCTACATATGAAAAACAGGCAAACATAGGCATAGCATGCTAAGGATTAATTAAAATAGAAAGGTCAGAGGAAAAGTTTATCATATTGCTTAAAATAGAGAGAATTCATCATGCTGCATATTTCTTATTTAATATATACTGTACGTTTGCAGAGTGCCAATAATTCTAGATTTGATCATATGACCTTAACCTCTTCAGCCCTACATGAAGGTGTTGTCTCTGTTTGGCTGTGCTGAGGCCCACCACAATTTTAAAAAAAAACAAAAAACACAGACATCAACAAATCAGTGAACAATGTTTTAGAAATTTATAGCTTATATGAAATCTACTGAAATCCCTCTAACTTGTTAAACACACTTTGTGGCAAAAAGAGTTTGCACTGATATGACACAGAAAGGCAGTAGGCTATAGATAGAGATGTACCTCTCATAGGATAAAAAGTACAGCTGAAGGAAGGAAAGTAACTGAGGGCATCGTGCAGGAATCATTTCTCAGGAGAGCAGGTGTTAAAGTACCCAGGCTCTCATCTATCCAAGCCTCGAAGCAGCTTTGTAGGTAAGAGTGAACATGTGTTGGTCTCTTTCCTCTTTCAGCTTCCTGTGATAAATTTATGACCCAGTCTCTCTCAGTCACACACCCATACCCACACACACACACAAACATTGTCACACACTCTCTCACTCTGTCTCTCTCTGACACTGACTTACACTTAATGTTTTTTTTTTTTATTTTACACACACACTTCCACCTGCTTAATAGTCAAAATCTGTTAATAATTACACTCTGCACCATGACCACTTTTCATACAGAATATTCGCATTTTCACTTCATGGAGTGTAGGAAACACTGTATGTCCATTTATTTATGAAAAAAAAAATGTAGTGAGATGAAATGGAGAACATGGAGAAATGAAATATCCAATTTTTGGTTAGAAAAAAATCAATAAAATAAATACATTTGCTTCCCCTAAAATAGATCTCAGAACACCTAAAATAGAACATATTGACCTTTCACCAAGCTGATAAATGGTATAAAAATGTGGTGAAGTGTTTCGTGTTACCATTAGTAACACTGAAAAACCATCATTCAGAGATGAAAGATACACAGAACAAGGACACGAGCAAAAAGTGCAAGAAATTTAATTTAAAAAAAAAAAAAAACACGTAACCATGGTGCTGAGTAAAAGATCACCGAGGCAGTTTTCCTTTGGAACTAGTGGAGCTTTCCCATTTGCTCATTTCCTTAGCAATCACTAATAGTGAAGTCGTCACCCTATGACCATGACCTCATGTGCGCAGTCTATAAAAAGCCCCTGCTACACTGTGCTCAACCTCAGCCATTCTTATCAACCCATGTGGCCATTGTGGTCGTCCACTCAGTTGCAGAACCACGATTATATACTCAGCCTTTCATTCTACTTCCTTTCGTTCTGGACTACCAGGGCGTTTTCTAGTGGAGGTCACGTATCAAAGTTATCAAGAAGGTTCTTAACGCGTCCTACTGGTGCATATCGCCAGACAATAACAGACAGGATTCATGAGCTTCTCTGAGTACTCGGCAAGGAAACGAGCAGAAGTCCACTAGTTCCGAGTTACAATTGGGATTGTGAAGAAACATTTGTAAAACCACACTTTAATGGTCTTCTGCTTTTCCAGTATATTTTCCACATATTCATATCTGTAACCCCGAAATGGGTGTGGCCTAAACAAGAATTAGGGATATATCCCGCTTATGCTTTTTTTTTTTTTTTTTTTTGTCCACAACATTTCCTAACAAATTTAGCTGGTTCTGCTTCCCAGTGCACACCTGTACTCTCACCCACATGCCATGTGAACCTTTCCGGCAAGCTTCTAAATAAATAAATGAATGAATGAATAAATATCAAGCATATAGTGCACCTCTTGTACATATGTGTACTTGTATCTTTATAGATCCCTATTGTGTACATGAAACTTTAAGTAGTTTCAGTTATTTAGAATGACTCACATTTGCCTTACGTAAAAGGAAACCAGCACTAAAATGTATATTTTAAACGTGTTCTTGTTAAAATTGCTTTATATTATTAGGCATATTAATTATGGACTTCACTGTAGTAGAAGTAGTAGTAGTAGTACTATTAGTATTACTAATAGAAGTAATAAGAGCAGCAACAGCAGTAGCAGCAGTAGTGGTACTATTATTATTATTATTAGTAGTAGTAGTAGTGATAGTAGCAGTAGTATTAGTTGTATTACTACTAGTAGTAGTAGTGCTATTAGTATTACTACTACTTCTGCTACTAGTACTACTACTACTATTATTATTATTAGTAGTAGTAGTAGTAGTAGTAGCAGTATTACTGATAAATAACATAAAAAGGAAGTAGGGATCTAGCAAATGCAAAATTTTGATCCTCTGTGCAGTGAAATGTTCTAATAGTTGTCCTTCACATATCAGCATGCTCTATTACTCTATTACAGGCAGGTTTTACCTTTGAGTGGCGCAATCATCTGCCATTAGAGTATAATTACTGTAGGTTTTTCTCTCTGGAGGATTTTAATCATGCACCTGATTAAGACATTCCCGTTTTTCTCTCTCACGCTCACACTATTACAGTCACACACAGATGGTCTCTCACATTCATTCACCTCATGTGCACACACTTCTGTATTACTCTTCTATCTTGTCCTCTTCAGATATGGTGTGGAAAAGGGACCGACATGCCCTGACATTTAGTGTTGTAGTCAAGGCATTTCCGCTAATTTAACAATAAAGTCTGAATAGGTAAAAAGAGATGAGGATTGGAGCCTGAAAAATCTGACAAATACAAACATATTTAAATCAACTAATCATGGTGTCCCATTTACTCGATTCCTATGAAAAAACACAAAGATTTAATGTAAAATTAGATGTAGGCTTAGCATTTGTACCTTGTGTGAGGGCTACATACATGAAATCCAGCCACATCACTTATTTCTCATTAGCTTATTCTTATTTGGATATTTTACTTTACACTCAGCTTCATATTCTTCATAGGTTTGTGCACTTACTGTGCTTGTCCACGTCAAGGATTACTGCTAAACAAGCTAACAAGATTTCCGAACACAAAAAAATCAGTTTTATTTAAAGCAGACTTTGCAGCACTGTTATACAACAAATATCAAAATTCCACCTGCTAGCAATGTTTCTGAACACAAATCATGTTTTATTTAAACCAGACAAAACAACCTAATCTCACACACACACAAAAAAATTCAATTACAGCTTATTTGTAGCGCCGTTATACTACGAATATCAAAATTCCACCTGCTAGCAATGTTTCTGAACACAAATCATATTTTATATAAACCAGACATTACTTAGTCTCACAAGGAAAAAAACAAAACAAAAAAAAACATTCAATTACAATTCAGTTGGTCAGTGTGTGGCAAAAAAAAAAAAATTATAATAGAATTAAAATGTTTGAAACATTTCACTTTACAGTGTGGAGAAGTTATACTTTCAATCTCTAATACTAGGTCATGAAAATGATGTAATTACTCCTGAAGTGAAGGAAAAGGATTTATTTTTTTTACATGGTTTTTAAGTGGGCGTGGTTAAATTACGTTGGGGCAGAATTTTATGAATACTAAATTTATGCTCCTTCAAATGATTTACGAATAATTCCATTCATTTGCAGCTTGACAAATTTTCGTAAAATATGGGTTTAATGAAATGCCCGTATCTGTATTCAGATTTTAAGCTGAAGTGGGCATGACCTAAACTGGAAAGTTTTATTTATTTATTTATTTATTATTTTTTAAATTTATTATTTAGCTTAATAACCTCAGAAACACTGGGGAAAAAAAATGGAAAAATGGGGAGAAGGATAGAAATACCAGCATGGTGTGGGAATTCTGGCTCTAAACTAGTAGCCAAATTGACTCTGCCCAGGCAGTTACTAAGGATGAATGAATGAACGCTAAATGCATCAAGTGGCATAGTATATTCAGCATGGTGTTTTTTGTTTTGTTTTTTTTGTCCCATGAGCTTCATATATAAATGTTGATCTACATGAAATTAAAAACCTACCTGCTTGCATGATACTTTTGGTGTCTCCTCCAGGATCCCAGCCCTGATGCACACCACTGTTCTTAACCAGATGCCCATATTCAGTTACACTCTTTTTGTAAAAAAAAAAAAAAAAAAAAAAAGGAATTGGGGAAGCAGGATTGCTTTGGGTTTATTCACAATTTTAGAGGAATTTTTCTCTCAAACACTCTAGGAAATGGTTCATGAATTTAAAACAGATTCATATTAAAATTATATCTTTATCTTTCCTTAGAGCGATTTTTGATAAAAAAATAATAATAATAATAATAATAATATGGTGACTTGCACTTCCCTTAGATAGTGTCTCACTTCCTGAGCGTATTTAACACCTCACAGCACATGATTAGTTATCCGAGGGGAACTGGCGAGGCTTAGTCGCATCTTTTGTGCAGTCTATTAAAGGAGCTAAACACCGATTTGTTTAATGGACTGAATAATCACCAAATGAGTTCAGTGAACCCCATTAACTCAAGTCTGTCACTGGTTCTTTTATTTAATAGCAAATTTGGGTGATATACTGACGGACTCTTTCAGTTAAATAATCAGAATTGAACTCCTACCTTTAAAATGTGGTCTTTAAAAAGGACTATTCAGCTACTGCATATACAGCGGTTTCAAGCTATCAGCTGGATTTTGATTTCCCTCTTGCAGTGGATGGCGTATGGAGCTGCGTTATGGGGATTCATAAATGTGTAATGTTGAGCAAGACTATATTACTGTGTATTGATATTGCTATTACACATAAAATGAAACATAAAATATGCATATGTATACCAGCATGTTAAGAGGGTTCACTCTTGCTCTCTTCTAATGTAGTAAACGAAGAAGAGAAAGTAAGTGTGTGTATGTGTGTGTGTGAGAGAGAGAGAGAGAGGGGGGGGGATGAGTGAGGTTTTGTACTTGCTGAAGCGTTCTGAGCGGGCAATGAGGCGGACAGAATAACATTATAACATTGTTTGAACCCTTGCAGTCTTGAAATGGCAACAGAGCGTGCTCAGACAGGGCCGTAGCTAATGAGAGAGGAAGACAGGAAACACAATAGCGTTCCGGTGAGAAGTACCTGAGACGTAAAGCGTTTGTTCTGTGCGCCGAAGCAGAGCAAGGGAAAGAGAGAGAAAAGGGATTTGGAGGGATAGTGGTGTGAGCTTTGTTCCTCAGAGGTGAGATTTACTGTATATCTGCGGGCTAAAGCACAATATTCATCTTCAGGAACTGTCAGGGTTGTGGAACACAACAAAAATAATAAAGACTGGAGATATTTTCCTTTAACTGCTTGGCCTAGAGTGCTTTATTCCACTTATACCACAGCTCACAATTATACATCATGTTGTTGTTGGATTTATAGCAGGGCTGCTTGATCGATGATTAGTCAACAAAACTAAAGAATGAAGTTACATCATAAAATAGATTTAGGGTGTATTATTTTTTTTTTTTATTATTTACCTAAATGAAAAACAAGAAAGATAAATTCTTACATTATTATATTCTGTTTGCTGAACAAATAAGACAAATGGAATGATGGAAAAAAAGAAATGATCAGACCAGACACACAACCAGTTTTGTTGTTTTATTTTTAAATCGTAATGTTAAATTAATTTTTAAGTACTTCCATGTTGTTGACTGAGTTTTTTTTTTTTTGCTGACTTTTCAGATAAATTCAATAACAAGCACATTATTGCATACTAGGAATTTACCTTTAAGTCAGCGCTACTCATGCTGTTATAGGAAACTAATCTAAACTTTCCCGACCAATCAGAATCAAGAATCCAACCACAGAATCCAAATGTTTTATTCCTTACCTTTAACATACCAATTTGCCACTTCAGCTATTAACAATCCAACAATTTGTTTTTTAATTAATAAAGCGAAAAAAAAAAAATGCAGCTAGTCATGTTACCAAGAAACTGCAAAGTCCTCCATGTTGACGTAGAAGTAGAGCCAATCAGAAGTAGCACATTAATATAAACTAACAACACTACTGCCTGATCTGCTGTTATAGAAGATTAATCAACACCTTCTGACCAATCAGAATTGAGAATTCAACAGCAATGGACAATAACAAACATTGCTGCTGCAGTTGTTAAGAGCAATGCTATATAATCAGCATTTTTTTTCTCTTTTTGTTTCCTTTTGTATAGTTTCTATTTTTTTATGCCCCCCTCTCACTTGTTCCTCTTTCCTTCCATTGTTTTATTTCCTCATCACTTATTAGTACAAACCTTTTACACTTGTTTTTTTCTTTCTTTCTCTTTCTTTCTTTCTTCCACTGTTTGTTCCTTCCTTTGTTGCTTCCTTCCTTCCATCGTTCGTTCCTTCCTTCCTTCATTTCTTTCTTTCTTCCATTGTTCCTTCATTCCTTCATTCCTTTCTCACTTTCTTTTTTCCTCCCTTTCTCCCTTACTTTTGTCATTTCTTTATCGCTTTCTTGTTTCCTTATCGCTATCACCTGAAACATGACCATTTCAACTCTGAGCCCTTTTAAAAAGTTTTCACATTATCTCTTATTTAAAAATGAATCTTTCTTCTCCCTTCATCCCTCCATCACTTTCAAGCGCATCAGCTCCTTTCAAGCACAGTATTTCCTTCAGGAAATGCACTTTTATTTAAACTAATGAGTTGCTAATGAGTCGACAATCTATTTCAGACTTTACCTAAAATAACCTCGTGTCATTTTCTAAGCACTTCAGTCCATTACTCAGCAATGTTCAAACACATTCACACTCTGTTTTTTTTTTCCTAAATAAATGTAGACGCATTACATTACAAAAAAAAAAAAATCAATTTATTCACTACTTGCCTGAGCCCAGTGTTCCAAAAGCATAGTAAAAGTTAATGTCTACTCTATTCCTGCTTATGATGATGATGATGATGATGATTATTATTATTATTATTATTATTATTATGAATGATGATCTTTGTGCTGCAGTGATTTTGGGAGACTCTAATCTAAGTTTATATATCATCCACACATTAGCTAAAAATCACTTATTGTTGTATCACTTCATGTACTTATTTTTAATTTGATGTCAGCATTTTGGACTTTTTTTGACTCAGTTGAGAAATAAAAAGTTCTCAATTAAAAACCACACAGTTGTAATAAATCTTTAATTGGTTATTTCGGGCTCATTAACACAATTCAAATTAGAAAAAAAGCAGAAACAGAAAAACCTCCTAAATCTTACAGCTGCTGAAAACTACCAAAGCTCCAAAGCTCATCTTTTTTTATGGTTTGTCTAAATTAAAACAAATAATGATCAATCCAACTAAACAACTGGAAAAAATGCTCTTCTTTCAGGGAAAAATATAAACTAATAAATAATTGAACAGCTGTTTAAGTATGCCACAGCCATCCATGATGAGTCCAAGGGAGGGAGGGGTGGGATACTGTCTTTCCCCTATCAATCACAGCGACACTAGCCAGTCATGGACGTCTGCGAGCTCATGTATGCGGAAGTGTACGGATAGCACTCTCCTATGAGTGTGTTCGCCGCCCCCTGGTGTTGCATGAGCAGCAGTTGGAAAAGATGCGTTCGGCTGGCTTCATGTGTCTCGGAAGTAGCATGCGATAGCCTTCACCCTCCCGGTTGGTAGCTGTCGTGTGATAGGGGAGCCTGACCTGGAGGGTGGGAATTGGAATTTGCTAAGACTAAATTAGGGAGAAAATCTAGGGAAAATGTGAAAAAAGGAAAAAAAAAATAGATAGATTCAGATATTTCATAGATAGATTTAATGTTACAGAATGTCTGCGTTGCTGCTATTGCTTAGGTTACACACACCATTTCAGAAAACGTAAAGCTTAATACTTATCATACTAGTGATTATACGTAGTCGATTATTGAGAGGGAAAATGTTTTATTCAATAAGAGTTTGTTTTAATATGCTGCACGTATAGGTGAATCTAATGCCGCACACAGCTCGCAGTCCATTCTGTGCAGTGTTTTATTAGGCAGAACATTTGAAGTGCACTTCAGGCTGAAGCAGGAATGGACTTCTCTGTGTAAAGTGTCAGTGGGACGTTATGACATCAGCTTAGTGACGAGCCATGCAGAACTGAAACAAATCTCTTCATTAGTAGAGAGAAGTCCAATATGACACACTTGCTAGAACAGAGAGAGAGAGAGAGAGAGCGAGTGAGTTGTCCATAGTGAAGCACTGAACAGCTTGTTTCCACACTTACTAGCTGGATTAAATTTCTCTCTCTCTCTCTCTCTCTCTCTCTCTCTCTCTCTCTCCCCCTCTCTCTCTCACACACACACACACACAAATCCTTAGGTAATCACCTCACTATAGCGCTAGTGAATGAACTAGTGACTGAGTCTATAAGATCCTCCTGATGTCCCTTTTTAACACACACCCAATCTCACAGCTTCATTTTAAAGGGCTTAATACTTATTTGCTTTTTGGTAAGTGCCACTCATCTGTATTCAGCTTTCTGTCAACGGCAGTGGAGAGGAGACGCACGCACTGCTCCATGCTAATCTCGCGGAAAATGCACAGGACATATAACGAGCGAGGAATGTTTACTTCATGTTTAATGCGTGAACAGCTCTTTACATATGTCAAGACGTGACTGTTTAGCGTTCAGTCATCTGATTACTGATTATAGGAGGTTGAAATGAAATGGGAAATAAGCGATTCATAGGATAATGGATTGTTATGAACCTTGATTGAGTATTAGTATTATATTGGTGTGGAAAAAAATTACACTCTTGGGTAGACAAGAAGCAAGAACCAACAGAACTTGGGGTTCCGAATGCTAAACATAACTGCATTAGTATGCTGGTGTTCAATGATGCTATTAAGTGCAACATGGAAGAATTAACTTTGTCATTTGGTTGACCATTTGGTTTGATGAAAAGACTCGATGAGTTCGAATCAGTGACTAAATTTGTCAACTGGTGTTGATGAAAATATTCATCTACATCTCCAGTAAGCACTTCAGGTCAGGGCTGTGGTGGATCCAGAGTGCACAGGACGCCAGTCCATCATATGGCACCATTGGCACGCTCATTCACACCTAGGGGCAATTTAGGGTCATAGTCACTTCACCTACCAGCACGTTTTTGGGATGTTGGCGGAAATCAGAGAACCTGAAGGAAACCCTCACAGATAACATCTGAAACCAGACCCAGGCATTATCCCAACCTCAGGATTGAACCAGCTGTGAATTTGCAACATTTGGTCAGAAAAGTCTTTGTATATTTGGGCTGAATGCACGCCATAAAATCCTCATTTGTGCTGGAATTATTTGTAAGAAATTCTCCATTTGTGCAAGAGAAATAGCTCCAGGTTTCCAGTGCCAAAAATCCCAGTGTAAAAAGGTTTTAAAATAATGCACTCATACTTGGATGCACTTCAGGCTTCAGTCGTCTACAGAATTCACAATTGTATCTAGTACACTGTGCAGTTCAAAACCACCTTTTAATGGTGTTTGAACTTTTGAACTCGCTTCTTTTAATGTGAGAACGTACACTGAGGTGCGAGTTTATTATTCAGTGGCTGTGGCGTGTAGCCAACATGAACAATTTGTCATCCCTCATCTACCCTGTGAATTAATAGTAGGAACGTTTCAATATTTAATTGACATATCAGTCAGATTTGGACTAAAAAAAATCTGTTTTTTAGGTCAGCTCTAAAGTTAAGAGAGTACAAAAATGTCTGTTTCAGTGAATAAAACAGAAAAAAAAACCAATAGATTGTTAAGGTTAGGCGTAGAGATGAGGTTACGAAATGAAATGAAATGAAATCCAGCATTACTGTATATAAGATTGAGTAAATGCCTGAGTACAGTATATGACTAAAGGACTGAATGAGTCAAACTATATATGTGCCTAATATATGAAGGTGAGTCATATTTTTCATTTGAGTCAAACATTTTCATTTGACAGGAGTAACTGTATGTAATAACAGATGGCTAAGTGATATAAGATGTTCTACAACAAGTATAATTATGTCTTATATTTCAAATATTTCATATATATATGAAATCACTGACTTATATATATATATGAGTCACTGTACCTGGTATTTAATGAAGATCATCGCTGCTCTGTAATTACACCAAATTTCCATAACATACATCCATAAATTAAGGAATTAATCTTAATTCTGAAGTTGATTACTTTCCAAAAACTGCACATCTGTAAGTGTTATTATTATTATTATTATTATTATTATTGGTGTTCAGTGATTCAAATTTTAAACACTTATTAATAACTGACATATCATACTTTTTATTAATTTAATAACTTTCTGACACTGGAAACTCCTTCCATAAATGTTAAATAAAGGACTCCTTATCGATAACGTCCCCATATTGATGATTATAATTTTTTATTTTTTAAATAACATGTTTTCTAATCTGTTCAATTTTAGTCTTAGATCACCTGTAGTGTCCGCCACACAAGTCCTGTGGTTGAGTTGTTACATAGAAATGATAACGTATTAGAACGAGTGCAGCCGGAACTGCTTTAAAAAAAAATAATAATAATAATAATAATTAATAAGTTAACACCTTCTCACTAATTAGAATGGAGAATTCAATTGAGAACGCAATGTCACAAAGCAGAGGTTCCCATGAAGATGTTACTGTTAATGTGTTACTGAATCATGTTAATTCATCATCTCTTTCCTTTGTATGTAGAAAAAAATAGATGGTTGAAATAAGGGGGAGAAAAATAATAAATCACGGCAACCACTGAACCATTCATTGTATATTAATTTCTGCGAGCAAAAACAGCTCAGATTTTCATTTCAGTTCTATTCTCCCCCTGTCTCTCTCTAATTCTCTCTCTCTCTCTGCCTGTTTAATTGGCTGGATGTGTAGAACAAGTCTCTGCAGGCGTCTTTCAGCCTCACTGAGGGCCTCGATTGCAACAATCAAGCGGCATCCTTGCTACAATTGCACTCAGCATCTAAGAACACGAATTACAGTCAACAGAGCAAATGATTCAATCTGTATTACACTATGTTAATAACTATCCTCAAATTAAAGGCTGAGGCGATGTCTCTGTGCGTCTGCAAAGGCAGAAATTATGTGGCATCTCCCTCATTAAGGATGAGCCATAATACTTACACAGTGTGATGTGAAAGAAAAGAAGAAAAACAAATAATGAATTTAAGATGAGAGGGAAAACTGAACAATAAGGAAGGGGTTGAGAGACGCTTCTAAGCAGCTTCGAAGAGCTTAAATTTACACACCAAGGAAATATCGGCTGACGTTTTGTGCCATCTCAAACCGTATTTGCTGTTAAACACTAATAATACAGGTTAGAGATACTGATACTGTAAACAACAAACATATTATAAACAAGGATTTTATTTCAAAACCCAAACCCCCTAATATGTAGGAACGCACCAGGAATTGTTGACGTATTTCCACTTAATTTCCAACCAACATTGATTAAAATGTTGTCTTTCGAGAAAGAAAACTAGATCACCTCTTTTTTTTTTAAATCTCTGTTTATTGCACCGGGTTTTTCTAGGCCATCTGTCACTCATGTTTTATAAAGAGAAGCTGGAGGAATTAGCCGAGATGTGAGGTGCTAAAACTTTTACAGACTAGCACAGTAATTAAATGGTGACGACACCACGAGTCGCGTCATCCAGCATTTTCCCAAATGCTGGAAAGCAGCATTTCTCAATCTAATTCTCAGTCTATTCTAAAACTGTCTACTTTTTTTTTGTTTTGTTTTTGGAAAGGAGACAGTGGTCATAAATGAAAGGCAAGAAGGTAAAAACCTGACATTCCTTTGCTTGATTCTGCTGCTTTAATTCTGCTGGTAAGCTGCAACTTGATGTAAAATGGAAGTATCATTAAATAGCCAGGTTCCCAAATAACACCTTTCACATTTTCTTTTTGGTGACATTCATAGTCAGTGTATGAAACTCAGCTACTTACAGTATAAAGCCACTATTATTATTATAAGTCTAGTTGAGTGATGATTTCAAAGGTTGGTAGGAGGAGGACTCATTGAGGAACCTGGGTAAGTGATGATAGTCTTAAATGATGATATGCTGACATTTCAGGCATACAGGCTCCACATGTACCATATATCCAAGGTGTCCTAAAAGTCTCCATACATAGGGCACTGTGTTTGCCAGCACCACGTCAGTTGTGCCTTCGTCAGTGGATGTTCGTGGACGTCCACTTCTCGGTTGGTCTGCAACACTTCCACTCCTTTTGAATTTGTTTAATAAGTTTGGCAACAGTGTCGTGTGTGATGCGCTTGCCATGTTTCCTGTTAAAGTCCATCATTAAAGTCCTTGCAGAAGCTTCCCAATCCAGCCATGAGAATGATTTCAATACGCTCATCATTTGTCAAAGGCATTCTTAAAGGCTATCTGAAAAAATATATAATATATAATATAAACTAAGTATGAAAAATTTAGGAAGACATTTTGCTAAAAAGTGTTCATTTCCCCCATCTGTGGAGACTTTTGGGACACCCTGTAGTGTGTGTATATGGATATTAGAGTCAGAGTCAAGACCAAGAACCAATCAATGGTCAGTGAAAATCAGAGAACCAATCAGCTAACAGCTCAGAATTGTACAATCAGTTAAACTAATGGATAATTCCTACAAACAGCTATAGATACCTGGTCATTTAGAACTACGCGAGTATTGGCTGGGTTTAAAACGTCGATCAATAAAATAAAGAAAATGTTTATATCCTGCCTGAATGCTACTTTATATAAACACCAGGTTAGTATTTTCTCAAGTGGTTCTTAATGCAAGCGTGACACCTGGATTCTGTTTCAACACATTAGCCATCTGGAATCTTTTCAGTACTGCGAATAAGTCTAATAACTTCTGCATAAGTGCTTTATGACAACTGATATAAAGCTACTGAAATTTTTTATTCCAGCAAGTGTTAGGTGACATGACGAACGTTCACTTCAGTTTTAAGTTGACGCACCACCCAAGCCAAGTGACATAGGTTTCAGGTTTTTTTTTTGTTTTTTTTTTCCCTGCATAGCAGAGTCACATTTATTTAGATGCATCAGATTTAATGAAGGCAGTCTTTATCACAACTGATACGTTTTAGAATAAGGCTTTACAAGTTTATGAAGAATTACAGTTTGTCGGTTGTCATCAGAATCAGAATCAGAATTAGCTTCATTCGCCAAGTGTGTGCGCAGACACACAAGGAATTTGTTGTGGTTTTTTTTTTTAAGGTGCTCTTGGTACGTACGTACATACATACATACTGTATCTGACATGAGAACAGAAAACATTTAAATAGTAAGACTTAACAATAAAAAATAATAATGTGTATGAATCCGGAACAGAAGATTTATGTACAGATTTGTGCATTATTTACTCTATATACAGCTGTATAAATAAAGAGATATGCATATGTATTAACATAATACTTGAGAAAGAGGCAGTAATTAGAGATGGAGGATGAATTACAGAAATGAATTACAGAACACAGGTAATGATTCCTGTGTTAGCTGTTTAAGCTGGAGATGGCATGTTTTTATGCCTAGATGTTCTAGTGGACTCCTTATCTGTAACGTCTGCCTGAAGGGAGAAGTGCAAACAGGTTGTGGCCGGGGTGAGAGGGCTCTGTGGTGATGTTACCTGCCCGTTTCTTCACTCTGGAGTTGTACAAGTCTTGAAGGTTGGGCAGGCGCACACCAGTGAAGGTGTCATGAAGGGTTTATGTAGGTGGCATGTGGAGCTAGCAACAAATTCACTTTTAGATTTAAGTCTTCACCTAATATCATTCCAGTCGAACTTTTATCTCAGCTCTGTGATGCATATTCAGCGCATTTTAGACATCCACCCATTACCCACAATCCCAGCAGAGACAGCAGGTGATGCTAATATGCAAATATATTCGTGATTTAATTAAATACTGCTTTAAGTAATTCAGCAACATTACCGTGTAGGTTTGTGCAGTTTGCTGTAATTATTGCCCTTTTCAGTGCTTTTAATGCATTCTACATGTGTGCATTTTATTTTCCCCATGCACCTACACTACAAGATGCATTACTTTCAGCTCTACTAGACATGACCGATTAAGATATGACTTTGAAGAAGCATGAATTTAATCACGTAGTTCATTTACATGAAATATTTGAATTCAAAACCTTGTCTTACATGTGCTTTAACATGACCCTGAGGCAGCTCCTCGTACTTTATTAACTTGCTGAACACTCACACCTGGTAAATTATTCATCCGATTATGGAATTCCATTAAATAATCATCAATATCCATTTATGAATCAGTGTATCATCTGTAATGTAAGCAGAGCTGTGAAATATCAGTCTGAAGTCAAATCATTAAGGAAGCAGATTCTACCTTTAAAAGATGGCACGGCGATGAATGGATCATTGTGTGAGTGAGAGAAAATGAACGGGAGAGTTTAATTTGTCATTAATTATTTGATCCTAATTTATTTCAGCTGGTTTGCCTGTTTGGAATGTGTTAGTGTTGCTTGCGGAGCCGGGGTAATTTTATCTTTTACACGTGCTATTCGGTGATGTTATTTCCATCCAGATGTGTAGCAGTGAATTTTCTCCTTCATCCCAAGAGGAAATTCCTGCCCCAAATTCCTATTTTATTTTTTTGCTATGCAACTGTCCAGTATTTTTCCAATATTTTAAGATTGTGCATTTAATCATTTTATGGCATTTACCTAATTGTCCATTAGTCTGCACATTTACAGAAATGTCCATTATTTATTAAGAATAAGTATGTAGCAAGTAGCACCTACAGTAGTTATAGTTAGTCGAGGCTAATAGATTAAAGATGATTAAACTCGCTAACCATGGGCACTTTATTAGCAGTTTATTTGCTATACACTTCTTATCTTCATAGCTCACATCGTTCAACAGCAGAAAGCTGCAGTCTCGACTTGCTGGTGATTTAAATAACTGAGGAAAATGACTGTATCAGGTTCTGAACCCAAGTCTTTCGCGAACACAAGTCTAGATTGGCAGGTGTGAAAGTAAATTGAAACAGCTTTTTGTTTAAGATCATGAACATTAAAGCATTTTTCTGGAAGGTTTCTGAAGTTTATGAGTAAATTAGTAAGTGAGATCCATGGGGTCATGGAAATCTTTGCTCTCTCCACTTTCACGCAGTTCCTTTCCTACATCTGCTGCTTTGGAGTTGCTCAAATCCAGAATGAATCTCATAGACATCGGGAATAATTTACATTATGCCGTAGTGACATGGAGCCCGTACTTAGGACTCATCCGGTATCTGTCTTCAAACCTAAATAAATAAGGAAGCAGATAGGTTGTAGGTCTGAATCTCTGTCTAGCATACAATAAGCACCTCTTCTGTTTGTCAGTCTGTTCTTTTTTGTTAGATATTGGGGAAACCCAGACAAGAGATCTGACACGCACACAAGAGCTCTGACCATTCACCTACAGCCATGATCAAAGAAAGGAAAACAGCCTACAGCCAGGCGCACACTCGGAGAGAAACCTTTATACACGAGCAGGACTTCAGTAGGAGTGCAGAAAAAGAAACAATATCACCTGCATGCCCAAGCAGCACTAAACAGTATCTGGGCTCCAGATACACATATCCCTGAAGCAGTTTAAGAGTCTGTAAGCAGTTTGTCTTAGAAATTTAAGATGTGGTGAAGTTTTGCATAGATGTCCAATCCATAGACTGCAAAAGTTTACTTAATCCTTAAGACACAATAAGAAGACAAAATAGATCAAGAAGATATGTATAGTTTTAGTTTTCACAGATGATCTTTTATCATCACATGTAACATAAACGGTACAAATAAATGGTAGGTTAATATTTTAATAATTTAAAAAGAAAAAGAAAAAAAAAAAAAAGGTCCTGAGATGGATTATAAAACAAAACATAAATAAATAAATAAATAAATAAATAAATAAAAAACAGAATTCATATTATGTATAAAATTTGACTATATAAACCAAATTTATTTATTGAAGTAGTATTGTTGATTAAACTGACATTTATATTATGTCAATAATAATGATAATAATAATAATTATTATTATTATTTATTTATTTATTTGTTTATTAAATTAAATAAATGCTGTCCTGAATAAAAGCACCTGAGAATCCTACATATATGTACAGTATATATATATTTTTTTTATTTTTACCTTTTGATCTTTTTTTAAATCTTGTCTTATTTGCATTTACATTCCCATACTCAAAACTCAAATCCTTTGTACTTCTCCTTAAAAACCACGACAGTTTGATTATGGTTTCACTATTCAGAGAATAGCCATTTTTTTATTACTATAACAAAAGCTGAAGTTTAGAGTGCACAGAGACTTTCTTGAGCACTTTCTTCCAGCATCTTGAAAACCAAGAAGCGCTGAGCACACCCTTCGGTTGTGATTCCCAAAGCCATCAGATCCTACCATGGCATCTCTAAAAAGCCGTGCTTTGCTCTCTGTTAAGAAATAGGCACTTACTTGGATAAACAGATTGGCCTCCATGGCCCTCGTCTCAGCACGCAGGCTTCTGGGCCTCTGTACTCTACTGATGTATGTGAGAGAGTAGAGGACGTAGGACAGATTTGCTATAGACTGTCTGTTCTTATTTCATCATTCTGTCTGGTACTGAACATACCGGTCTACTTTTAGCTTGTTGCTAGTTCACAAATTGTAACATTTCACATGAACGCAATAGTCATAACGTGTTATAATCATCATGAATCTAGATCTCTAGGCTCTATTTCTTTATTACGTGTTATAAACACTTACGTTGATCAATTTGAGTAACTAGTGATGTATGCTATAATGCATTATAACTTGCAGTACAGATACTATACCACAGCCTAACTCAGTGTCTATAAAGTTTTATAAGCAGATATTATAATGCATTATATAAACTGATACTATGAAGTCATATCTTGCTTTGTAAAGTGCTACATAGTGAGCATTTGTGAGCATTTGTATAGAATGCCTGCCAGACATTGTGATGCATTATGTATGCTACATAGCAGGATAAAGGATGGAAATATCTGTTCATAAAACAATATAGACACTATGTTGTAAGATAATATAATATACTGTATATTATAATGTGTGATATAAAATATTATGATTATATCATCATGCTTTATAAAATACTATACATACTATGTAACTATGAAAAGAACCTTTATATACTTAAGCCAAGCATTATAATGCATTATATATGCTACATGTATTGCATGGATACACTATATGAATACAGTGTACTCATAATGAGTTTATATTATGCATTCTATCTGTTATATCTGTTCATTAATGACTTTATAGACTCTAATGTTGTAAGACGCTATAACAAATCTTATAATGCTTTATGCAAACTGACATTGTTAAGACATTTCATAATGCTTTATAAAGTGTTGTATATGTTACTATACATACTTATGAACATTCATAAAGTCTTGCGTCTGCCATTATAATACATTATGTATGCTACATTTTATAAAGTATGATGATGATGACTTCAAATACAGATTTATGCCAGTCATTTGAATGTATTATGAATGCTACATTAAAATGACTGTTGCATACATCTCTATTTGAAGTCATTATCATAACATTACATCTGTCTTACATCATTAGATTCTATAATGTTTTATGAACAGATATTACAGTGCATTCTATACACGGATATTATGAGGTCATGCCATCATGCTTAATAAAACATTATAGACTCTAATGTTGTAAGACAGATGTAATGTTCTAAAAGATGTTATAATGCATTATCTAAAACTGATATTGTGAAGTCATATCATGTTTTGTCTGTAACTGTAAATCATTATGACCATTTAGAGAGACTTATGCCAGACATTATAATGAATTATGTATGCTATATAACATGCTATATGACATCAGTTTATATAATGCATTAAAATCTCTTCACATACTTTTTATGTATAATTTTATGTATTATATAAGTACATATGACCATTTATATAGCCTTAAGCTGAGCATTACAGTGCATTATGTTTACTATATAACATGTTATAAATACATGTATAATGCATTATGAATACTGTATCCAGTAAGAAGTTTTTTTTTTTTTCTCCCTCTCACTTTTCTTGCCTTTTGGAATTAGATTTTACTTTCTATGAAGGCCATATCTATAATAAACAATGAACATGTTCATATGATGTCATAGTGCATCCATGAGGCATTATACACATTGGAATTATTTAAGAAAATGCATTGCACTTTATTATGCATAATAAATCATTAACATGATGCATTATACGAAGGTGTTCATAACATGTTCATAACAAGCCCCACATTGCATGGTGAATTATGAGAAGCTGTAATGGCAATGTAATGTGTTATAAGCACTACGTATAATGCATTCTACTAGCAATTTATAAATGCAATATATACAATGCAACAACCTGTAATGCCTTTTCATAAATAATTTTAATGTGTATAATGCCTTATAAATGCACTGTAACATGTTATACATGTATTCATAATTCATTACATGTATGTCCATCACAGATATTATTACCGAACAATAAGAGAATAAAAAAGTGTAAAGGTACAATAGATTAATGGATGGGCAGATTAGTTTTGTGATGGTTTTGGAGGGTAAGGAATAGAAGGAGGAGCTTTAAAAGATGACAAGTGAATGGATGGACAGATTAAGAAAGTGTATCATGTCTCTGGAGAGTTGAATGGTGACGTTTCATTTATTTTAGCCTTGGAAGTGACCCCATGGTACATTGTATTAGGAATGGTGTGTGTGTGTGTGTGTGTGTATGTATGTATATGTTGGGTGCATTCAGAGAAATAGGGTTGAAATGTTAAGACTATATTGAAATATTTGTTCATGGTTCAAACACACAGCTTCACATAAGTCCAAACTTCCACTTCTAAACTGTTATTGACGTAAAGTCTTTTTTTTTTTCCTTTCCCAAGGACACACCGTGGGCAGGGGTTAAACTGTGCAGTTTATGTGAATGTTAAGTGAAAATGAGCTCTGGTAATATATTTTTATGATGGTGTAAATCATAGCTATAATGGTGGTGATAATAATTATGATAATGTATTACAGTTCCTCACTACTGCGTAGAGAAACCTTGAAGTGTAAACTGTTTTCATTCAGTAAAGGTAACGGCTAGCTAAAGTGTTCATTTCACTAGCTTAAATGTTTCACTGTATTTTATTTTCTCTGAAAATGAATATTTTGATCATTATGATATTGATGATAACTGATGATTAATGTGTGTTCTGACCACCAAATCACAGTCCATTAAACAAAGCCCTATAAGAACAGAAACAAATGGAAAACTTCATAAATTTTTTTTTTGAGAACTCTATATATAAAATGCATAAGTACTTATTTACATACATTACACTTCATAAAGCATCATGTCATATAATATAGTGCTTTATGAACAGATATTATAATGTGTTATATGAACTGATATTATGAAGACGTGCTTTATCACGTTATGTAACATACATAATGCATTATGGTGCCTGGTGTATGTCTAAATTAAACGGTCATAAGTACTTAAAGTCAGATACATAAAGCATGATAATATGACATCATAAAAACAGTTTACATAGTGCATAATAAATTATATATACTATATATGCCCTATATATAATGCATTATAATACCTCATATAGGACTATATAAATGCTCATAAGTACTTAGTTACATACATAACACTTCATTAATATAGTGCTTTATGAACAGACATTATAATGCGTTATATGAACTGATATTATGAAGACGTGTTTTATCACGTTATGTAACATACATAAGGCATTATGGTGCCTGGTGTATGTCTAAATAAAATGGTCATAAGCACTTAAAGTCAGATACATAAAGCATGATAATATGACATCATAAAAACAGTTTACATAGTGCATAATAAAATATAACTCCACCACCACATAAATCCCAACTGAACCCCTGCACTGATTGTGTTTACATGTTTTTATGTGCTTGCAAGGTTAAAGTTAGTGTGCCAAATTCTAGCGCGTGCCAACTGTCAATGTACAGCTCCCAAAATTTTCATTTAGTACCATGTGTTCAAATAAACAAAAAAAAAACTGTACCTTATCACATTATTATTACTTTTAATATGTATCTTTTATATAGAAAGATGCATTTAAAGCTCGTCAGTCAATTTATGTACTTTTAAAGGTATGCTATATCCATGTTTCCAGGTGAAAGATACATATTAAAGGTACAAAGGTGTAACACCCCAATTTTGACCACCCCGGTGACAAGAAAAGGCAGAGTTTAGTACATATTACGTATTTAGTTACATATAGAGAGGGTTGTTTTTTTCCCCCTTTATACATGTACATTGTGTGACAATATCTGTGTATACTGTGTGATATTTGTGATATTTGATAAATGTACATTTCAGTGCGTTCCTACCAAAAAGGGTATATAAAAAGGATAGTATAAATCTATGTAAAGATTAAAAAAATAGTTATTAAGGCAGGATGTGTGTAGTAATGTTAGTGTAAAAGCTTAAAGCCCATAGCTGACATGTATTTGATTGTCGAGAATGTTGCTTATTTTTATTCCGGCTGGCATCTTGGAAGTGTTAAAGTGCGACCGTTATGTGCTATACAATTGAACATGTTTGTAGTAACACATTCTCTCTCTCTCTCTCTCTCTCTCTCTCTCTCTCTCTGTTATAGGTGATTCATCCCAAGTGGGTAAGTCAACTCATCTTTTTTAATCCCTTTCTTTTTTTAATCGCATTGTGCAACATCACACTGAGATTCTGAAGGTCATGTTCTTGGCATTGATGTCGATTCAAGTCAACACAAGCTGCAATGATTGCGGTGTTTACACATCTCACACACACACACACACACACACACACACACACACACACTTAACTTAATCACTTGCCCCCATTCTGCTGTAATAAGCACTTTGGCATTGTACCAGACACAACATGGCAGATTAAAATTGTACCCTAACAAGGGAAATTTATGTGTATAATTATTATAAACACACACACACACCACGCACACACACAAATACAAGTTTTTTTTTTCTTCCTTTTCCATAAACACACACACACACCGTCTTTGTGGTGAAGTCATAATCTGAATTATTCTAGATAATAATTTTTGGATTGATTAATCAATACAGCAAAACACAGAGGACAGTGTTTTGCATTGTAGCGTTTGCCATCAAACTTCAACAACTCCAGACATACAAACTAATAAACAAGCAAAAAATCAATCAGAGAAAAAAAATTAAACTATAAAAACAACAATAACAAATACTACTACTACTAATAATAATACATATTTATTTACAGTACTGTGCAAAAGTCTTAGGCGCCCGTTTTTTGTACAAATTTTGATTTTAATTTTTATGACTTCTACATTTTTGAGTCAGAAGAATTCCAAACATTAGTTTTCCAGCACAAAATTAAATGTTTCAGAAAAAAATGTTTGTATGTCAGTAAAGAAAGCAGCTGATTACGTAAGTGACCACGTTTCAGACAAAAAAAACATAATGAAGGCTGCTGGGTTTTGCTGCAAAAATAAGAAGCAAGTGCGACAGTCAAAGTCTCCAGAAGAACTGTAGCTGGTTCTACAAGATGCTCAGTAACACTTACAGCTAATTTCCTTATAAAACTGCACAAATTGTACCTGAGACGCAAAGGATCGTCACACCAAATATTGACTTTGTTTCATTTATTGCTGTTTACTGTTTTTTATAGTATTTTTTAATGTAGAAACATTTAATTTCATGATTTTTGAAGGCACCTTTGTTCTACAGCATTTCTTTGCACGTGCCTAAGAATTTTTGCACAGTACTGTATATAACACATGAAAATGTCATGACAAAACAAAATGACACCATGACAAAACAAAAAAGAAGCAAAAATTATAAGAAAAGAAAATAAACATGACAAACATGTATTGGATAAATCACATACATGAATCCGAATGAATGGCCGCGATAGAATAAGGACAATGAATAATGGTGCAAAATAAATGACAATCAGAATATAGCTGATTAGATATAGCAGAATGTGCCAGAAAATAAATAAAAAACAAAATAAATGATATATAGGATGACAAGAAAAAAAAGTAAAGGCTATAAGCACATATATATATATATATATATATATATATATATATATATATATATATATATATATATATA
>CM040481.1:3609231-3630764 GCA_022758105.1 Pangasianodon gigas
GAACTCTGTAAAAAATGGCTGTAATTCCTAAACGGTTAATGCAATATTTTTGTTAAACCCCTTGAATTAAAGCTGAAAGTCTACGCTTCAGTCACATCTTGACTGCTTTATTTCAAATCCACTGTGGTGGTGTACAGAGGCAAAATTACCAAAACTGTGTCACTGTCCCAATATTTATGGACCTGACTGTATATATATAGCAGATATAAGCAGAGTAACCATGCAGTAAGTGGGACATCAATTCAAGTGCAAATGAACTGAAATCATTTTTGTTCAGATGAAATGTGAGACTTTTTTTTTTTGTGCGAAAGGAGCTATAGCATTAACACACTGCCACATGAAGATGATCTAAAACACAGTAAAGTGAAGTGAAGAGTTAGTTTATGATCTCTTAATTCTCTTGAGTATCTAGGAGAATCGCTAAAACACTACAGTCGAAGCTGACGCGTACTCTATCTCCTTTTTTTTCCGATAGCTGGATTTCGATTTCGATTATATACACGGAGAGTAATTCACAAACTCCACTGAGCCGTCTCTCAGCAACAGTTTTAAGAGCTAGTGATGGAGACATGAGGTCACGGAGTTCATCCACTTATCAGCAGAATACAGAGAGCACAATTTCAAATGACAGGGATTAAGCAAATGAGAGGGATCAAGCAATTTTCCCTCTTCTTCCCTTCTTCCTTTCTGCTCTATTCTTCTGAACATTTGTAGTTTCTTTTTCCACAGTTCTTCCAGTGTTGGTCTGAATGGGATTTTTTTTTTCGTTTTCTTTTTTTTTTTTCAGGGTAAAATGTTTTTGTGTAGATACAAGTAGACAAGGTGTTAGACTCTATAAAGTGTACATTATGGATGTGATAGCAGGCTGCTGGTTCAGCAGCTACCAGCCTGAGCCTAAAGCTTTAGCTGGGATTTATCAGCTACACAGAGGTGATGTGATTTACATCTAAAGCTGCTTACTGGAGGGGCTTCGAAAAAGAGAGTGCCTTTCGAAAGGCACTTTGGAGAGGGAGGAGAATTTCAGTTGCTCTCTGAACTGAAACATCGAACTACCCACTCACCTTCACGCCGATTAGTCAATAGCGATAGGTGAAGTTGAGTCATGGTGGATACCCCCTAGCTAACTCTATGAGCATCGTAAGATCATCAAATATCGTAACAAAGCATAATTTTAACATAACATGACATGTCATGGCATAACATATAACGCTACACAATGTAATAACACAATACAGTATAATGCATAAGACATAACAAATATCATAAATACAATGTTACAGTGTTACGCAATGTAGTATATGTATCATATCGTGTCCTGTCATGGCATAACAAACATCACAAACATAAAGTTATACAGTGTAATAACACAAAATGTGCTAAAATTTCACGGCATGAAATGCTAATGATGATAACAAACATCATAAATGCAACGTTACACAGTAATAATGTAATATATCGTAACATGTTGTGATATGACATGATATAATCATCACATAGTTTAAGAACCTTGTGACATAGCATGATATGATGTAAACATCTTAAAATTAATATTACACAGCATAATCACGTAATGTGTTATAAGATGCCGTAGTGTGACATGACAAACATCATAAGCACATCATAAATGTTACACAATGTAATATCATAACATGTCGCTATATGGCTTGATATGACAAAACAAATATCATAAATGCAAAGTTATCCAAAGTAACAACGTAATATATATCATAACATGTCATGGCATGACATGACACAAACTTTATAAACATAATGTTACATGTATAACAAGAGGAAGTGTGGTAATATCGCATGGCATGATAAATATCATAAACATAATACGCGTAATAACAGCATAACATAACATATGCCGTGACATGAGATGGCATCATCATAATAATAATCATATAAACATAAACATAACATACTACACAGCATAATAACATAACATTGTGACAGGGCATAACATATATCATAAATGTAATGTTACACAGAGTGATGTGTCATTGTGAGGCATGACATAAACATCATAAACATAACGTTACACAGCATAATAGCATAATATGTCATGACATGATGTAACAGACATCGTAAGAGCAATGTGACACGGAGTAATAATTTAATATTTCGTAAAATGTCATGACAAGACAAACATCATAACTATATAACTAGCGTAATAACATATGTTGTATTGTGACGTGATCATATATTACATGATATAACAAACTTAATAAATGCAATATGACACAGCATAATTACACAGCATAATTACATAATTATTATATCTGTATCTTAAAATGCCAAAACACTACATAACATCACAACGAGCATCGTGAATGACGTGTTACACAGTGTAATAATATAATCTATGGTAACATGTTGTGATGTAACACAAACATCATGTAGTCACACAGCATAATAATATATCATGCCATGACATGACAAACATCACAACTTTACACTGCGTAATCAGAATGCCAAGTACCATGGGTTTACATGTACAGTAAAATACAAGAAATAAAAACAATATTAAGGTATATATATTATATAATATTAACGTATATATAATATTAAGGTAAACATTGTAAGGTAAGATAAAGTATAAGAGAGAAGAGAAAGTTATGAAATGAGAAGCATAAATATAAAGAAACTATAAAGCTATGAAAACTATGAGCATAAACATAAAAATATAAAAATGTAGGAAAATAAAAATAGAGACATTAACTGTACATTAGTGCAGGATGTAGAAAAGTGGGCCAGTGCAAGTGCTCACAGTTTGAAGTAAGAAGGTGCAGTATAGCAGCCTGAGGTGTGTGCGTTAATGTAACGCATATGAAACAGCAATATAATATATCGTAACATGTCCTGGCACGGCTCGACATGACATCAGACGTCATAAGTAGTCCGTGTTGTGTCTGACTGCTGCATTTTGGCTGGATGAAATAGTGTGTCAGATTGTGAAGGATGAAGTTTGTGAGGCCGGCTGGCACGATAGGAGTTTTTAATAATGAAACTGGTGGCAATTTTTTATTTATTGGAGTCACCTTGCAAATAGACCCCGGGAGAGCGGCGCAGATGAGAGGCAGAAGACTTGTTAAAGTAGCGGATTGTGCACACGTGTGTGTGTGTGGGTGTGTTTAAGATGAAGCAAGCACCAATTTTATCCTGCAAGGTTTTATAATTAATTGGTCACAGCAGGCACGGGAATGGAGAAATACGTTTTTGTGATCGTGTATAAATGATTTTTCGATTTATGGAATATCAGAGGGAATCAGTGAGATTATTAGAATAGTTCTCAGAATCCTCTTGGAAGATTAAAAATGTCCACATGATGATTCTTCCATGCATAAGAGTGCACTGAGAGAAAGAGAGAGAGAGAGAGAGAGAGAGAGAGAGAGAGATTGTGAAAATGAAACAGGAGATTCATCTGCCTCCTTCCGTCATTCATCCCTGTTTATTTATTTATTTAATTTTTTTTTTATTTTTTTGCTTTTTGCCTGGTGTGATCAGCAGGATGAGGGACGGGACTTCATTTTCCGTTTGCTTCAAGTCCACTATTTCTCTTTCATGCACGAGGAGAGATCATAGTGAGCAGTTGCGATGCAGTAGCCTAGGTAATTCTATTAAACTGATGGCCTCAGGTGGCATGACAATGAGAGAAAGGCGTTTGTAGAAGCGAGAGGAGTTTTTTTGACAAATGCGCAACATCACTATGACACATCCTCCACCAGCGTGTAGATGAATTCGGGATAAGGTTCTGTTCCTGTTGACTCAGACGCTTAACTTCACTGATCATTGATCAGACACAAAGACTGAAAGATGGCGGAAGGGGCGCCATTTGTTTTGGGAGATTTCATTCTTTTTGTATGACACGCAATACCTAGAAGCTTTTTGTTTTCTTGCTCTTGTGCTTCACCCTTCTATCATTTTTCATCCACTTTCTTCTCTCATTCCTGTTTCTTCTCATACTTCATCTCTCTTGGCTCAGTCTGGCTGTGGCTGTGAATGAAAAAAACTCCACAGTAGTTCCCCACACACACACACACACACACACATACACACACACTGGGGAGTGGTTTTGCATTAGTACAGGAGATTAAAAGTACTTAAAATGGTTTAACAGCATTGGGAGCTGATAATGTTTCCTGAATATTAATTATAATTAAACTGTGCTCTGTTACTGTCACGTTTATACACAGTGGACCTGACGGACAGCATGAACTGAAGTGCAGAAATAAAGACTACAATAATAAATTATATAGCAAAAACAAAAAGTCCTTATATATTTATAGATTTATAGGTTTTTGTCTTATACTGTACGCCTGCTCCCCACCCCCTTTTTCCAAAAACTTACTTTACGCAAAAAAAAAAAAATAATAATAATATTACACCATTTAGACTTTCCACTGAAGTCCCACAAGGCTCAGGGTGGTTATTCCATTTTTACAGATTTTCAAACCACTTTCTACAAAACATCCTTGGAAGTGCACATATATTTGCAGAAGAAGATTTAAAACATTGTCGAAAAAATTCAGGGATAGAAAAACATCTCATCCATTACAAGGTTGTGAACTCCGAACAGCCAAACAACAGAAATGAAAAAAAAAAAAAAAAAAAAAAAAAAAAAAAAAAAAAAAAAAAAAAAAAAAAAAAAAAAAAAAAAAAAAAAAAAAAAAAAAAAAAAAAAAAAAAAAAAAAAAAAAAAAAAAAAAAAAAAAAAAAAACGCCCCCACTAACAATGTATGTAAGTACATAAGTAGGTAAATAAATAAATAGATAAACATCTCCTAACAAAAAACATCTGACAAAAAAATCAATGATTTTTCTTTGTTAACAACATGTTTTTTTTTTTAATCTATTTATTATTAGTGTTAGTTTATGCGGCGCGTAAGTCTGTACAAGTCCCCGTGTATTAGCTGTTACTATGGAAACAATAATATATTAGAACCAGCGCTTTAATATAAATCTGTTGTTCATTGTTCTGTCGACCAATCAGATTCAAGAATTCAACCTTGCCGTGGTTGAAATACTCGGTAACGTGTATGCGTTAATAAAACTCAACGTTCTTCTTACCTTGAAAGAAAGCGAAGGCACTGCTTCTGTGTATCTTTGTGATTTTTAATATTGGACATACTGTAGTTTTAACCCTATGAGGTTGCAGTAATAACAAGACAGCATGTTGTATTTCTATAGTAACTATTTCTCACAGATTATTAAGAAATCAAGAAAAATTTTTGTCTCAATTTCATCTGTAACTGAGACAGATTGACCTTACACATTACAAATTACATAATTACATCATGCATCATTTACGTAATGCACATAATTTATTATAGACCTCTCCTCTGATAGAAGCGAATAGTCGGGAGCATTGCCTTGATTGTTGCAACACATTTAGAAGATTAATGACATCTCGAACTATAATTATGGCTTCCTCAAACCAGATTTCCTCACACCGATTAAAATGTCAGATCAGATGTCGGTATGGTAGCTGGCGTAGCCTCTCTCTGATCACTGCCTCATCAATACCTGTTAGGAAATAGAGCAGGAGATGATGTGGAAATGTTAACAGGTCTGATGATTAGTTTGCCTCCATAAATGTTAATGTGATTAGACCATTATCTTCATCAGCTTATTGACGTTCTGCCGACATCGCGATTGCTCCGACTTCCTTAGAGCAGCCGAGCCGCCGGAGCAACACGTCAATTAGTTTTGATCGCATTTCTCTGAAAGTGAGGCAGGAATCATTTTGTAATCGCTTCCTGCCAACATGATTTCCATAAGTGCTTGAGGTTTGGCTTTGGGGGGGGGGCGAAGAGTGACGAGCATTTCTCATTCTGGATCCCCTAGTATGTTTTTTTGTTCTCATTATTCTCTCAGAAGTTACGCCACTGCGCCAGAGGTCAGGGGTTGCCAAATTGACATCAAGCAAGCTTTTGTGTTTGTGTTCCTCTGTATGTGTATCAATGTGTTACCCTTGTTTTCGGCTCATGAGCTTTTGTTCTCTGCCTGTGCATTAACCCTCTTTGATCGATTCTCGAAACCAATAACTGTGATGTCCATGAATTATCTTGTCAAGGAATCTGTTGCTAGGAGAATTTTGGAGTTGCACAACATTTTTACAAGATTTATGCAATCCTTGGTGATGCTTTTAATACACTGTTTCCACTGTTTGTACCAGGCATTGTGCAATTCCGAGGCGGATTTTAATGAAGTAGCTAGCTAAATGTAGCTAGCTAGCTTAACGACAGTGTTGAATAAATAAATAAATGAATGAATGAATGAATAAATAAATAAACATCTCCTAACAAAAAAAACTTCACCACATCAATGATTTTTCTTTGTTAAACAGAATGTTTTTTTTTATCTATTTATTATTAGTTTATGAGGAGTGTACAGTACAAGACTGTACACGCCCCTGTGTATTAGCTGTTACTATGGAAACAATAATATATTAGAACAAGCGCATTAATATAAACCACTGTTTGCGTGTGATAGTGTTGGGGAAGCTGAACGTTCGATATTGCTCGCTGCTGTTATTCTCGAGACGCGTTCATGTTTACGCGTACCTATGCTTGTTTATGGTAATTGGAACAGTTTGTACATTGCGATTTGTTCGATTCAGAACTAACATTGAACTTATGTGAAAAAAAGACAAAAGGTGTTGTCGTGTTTTTTTTCTTACCACACTGTTACGATACTTCGCGAAAGAAATAGTTGTTACTGGAAAATCGACGTTATTTTTAAAATAGCTCAACTGCTGCCGAGCTACTAATAAATTGAGCTAGCTACTCCACAACACTGGATATGACACGTGCTTCTGAAAACGTCCATCGAGTCCAAGCTCTTCTGACTGAAACACTGTTACAGGATTATCCGGGTGACTCATAGCAGCTCAGAAACATCATGTCTTTGAATATGTGTTGAAAATTCACTTTGAATGTGCCCAGCTCCTGACTCACTCCGACACAGCCTACATGTTAGCCTCCACTTCCCTTCTGTTCTCCCTGTGTGTGTGTGTGATAGATGATGAGAGATGTAGAGACCACCTTTATCCTTTTGCACCGTGTGAGACACTCACTCGGAGACGATCAGTGAGTTAGCTCGGAGGTAAAACTGTGACTTCCATACACAATATACATTTCCGTTTTAACCAGTGATAGTCACGGCTGTCATTTGGATGGAAAGTTCTAGAGGCCCGGGTTTGTTGCGAATGTATATGTGTGTGCTTATTGGTTTGGCTGTTAAAGAGCCATGCAGCTGTGAAATGAGTGACCAGTGAAATGTCATCTGTTGCAGGAGAGGAAAAATGGCGTCGTGAAATAACATCATACTGCGTCTCCTCGCGGTCGCCTCCCTCTCTGGGAAGTGAAGCATGTCATTAAAGGAGACAGCTGTGTCTCCCTTAGCTTTCCCAGCGTCTCTCTTTTTCTCTTTCGCCTACTTTTTTCCTCCATATTCCACCTCAAGTCTTCCTAGCTCCCCTACTTGACATACTTTTTTTTCCAGTACCTGCATATATTATTATCTGTGTGGGTGTTTACTATTGGTGGTGTTGCTGTTGGATAATCTAGGAATATAACGCAATGCTAGTATTTGTATCTACTTAGTGCTTCATATATCCGTTTCTGTAGTTTAGTGGGCAAAGTGGGCGTGGCCTAATGCACCTTGAATGGGATGGCAGTCCATCGCAGCTCCAGGAACCATCATATCGTAGATTTTAAATGCCGTGCTGGCTTATTGCGCAAGATGTGCATATTCTAATCATTGGGCATGTTTCAGGAAGGCCAGCATTTTGTGCAAGCACTGGTGCCCGAATGAACAAATGAAAGAATGAATGAACGAATGTGTAAAGTGGTCAATCTCCTTAGTGTAAAGTGGTCAATCAGTCTACAAAGTAGGGGTGTAACACAGTGCCACTGTTTGTATCTGTTTACTGCTCCAAATATCTGTATCTGTATTTGAATTTAAACCAGAAGTGGGCATGGCTTAAATTGGAAAGGTGTTT
This sequence comes from Pangasianodon gigas, assembly GCA_022758105.1. NCBI lineage: Eukaryota > Metazoa > Chordata > Actinopteri > Siluriformes > Pangasiidae > Pangasianodon > Pangasianodon gigas. The sequence goes on from CM040481.1 coordinate 3,617,237, forward strand.
TTTTTCCCCCTTTTAACAGAGATAGGTGAATTGCGCATTTGTTTGTACCCGCCCACATTTTCTAACAAAAACCCCCACAACAAATAGTGTGAATAGTGCTCCTCCTATTCGTATCTGCATTTGTTTCTGATTATTTTATTAGATTAGATTAGATTAGATTAGATTCAACTTTATTGTCATTGTTCAAAGTACATATACAAAGCCAATGAAATGCAGTTAGCATCTAACCAGAAGTGCATAAGTGGCATATTTACAATAAATTACAAATAAGGATATATAGCTATGAGGGTGATACGTACAGGGGAATGGATGACTTATGTACAGGAGGTGCAGTAGGTATTTTATCTGTTCAATCTGACTAGTTCATTCATAGTCAGTTATATCACTAGGAAAATTCTCAGAACACAGGTTCTGGGAGACACCAAGCTGATCTAATATGAATTTTGATGTGGTTGGATTTATTTGATTTCATATGAATTCGTTTGTAAGACAGATGACAAATCCCGTTCCTAACCCCAACCCTGATTCTAACTTTTGTGTATTTTCATATGACTAATTCCTATTTTCTAGGTCTTTTATGTGTTCGTCTCATTCATGTGCCCCTTATGGGTTGTAGCACTTCTCATATTTGTGCTTTGTGCATATTATTTCACATCACTTAACAATATTTTTAAATTCCCCATCCACCTGTGCTCTGCTACAATCATACCAAATGACTATAAAAGAGCAGATGTGCTAAATTAATGTATGATCTTATCAGTTATTCTTTATTCACTAATGCATTTGCTCTTCAGGGTGTCACCTCCTCTTGCATTAAGGTGCAAATTAGGTGAAAATGAGTGTCTAAATTTCAATTTAGACACAAATTATGAAAACGCAAACAAACTAACTTACAATCGTTTTTTTTGATTTGTTTATTCAGACATTGTTTTTTTGATTGATTAAACCCTTTTGTGTGTAGCTTTATGTCAGAATTATAACAATAACAATAATAATAATAATAACAATAACAATAATAATAATAATAATAATAACTCCTACACACTTGTGTGTGAGATCCATCCTGTTGGACTGTCTGGGGCAATTTGCTTAAAAGTGACATTATTGCTTATAACCATATTTTTATCACTAACTGGAACGCTGTCTTTATTCTGTAATAAGGTCTCGGTACGATAAAGCATTAGTGTGACATCAGAAAGTGTGTGTCGAGCACTCCTGCAGGTCTGCAGTTTCATGACTCTCTCTCTGCTCCCTCTAACAAGCTCCAGGCCAGAGCAGGGAGCGAGGACACACTGTGCTCCAGTCACACGAGATCCAGACTGGGCATAAATCAGCAGGCTCCCCTGGTACTTATGGAGCTACTTTATGACTGAGCAGGGTGAGATAGAGACCAAGGAAGGCTTCATAAATTAGCTTCACTTTCTTTCACTCACTGACTCTATCCGCGTTATTAGGACAAGAGTGTGCGTGCTGTTAAAAGAGCAACTGTTGTACAGGTTATCTTTCACTATAAACTGTTTTTTATGGCCTATATCACTTTTTACTGTTAAATGACTCTTTCTTGTTGCCCATAGAAAGATTATTCTGTCCTGGGCTGAAGTTAGTGTCAGATGATTCATCATGCTACATTTAGTTTAATACACCAAAAAAAAAAAAAAAATAGGAAAACTAAATTTTATATTAATTATGTATTAATTATGTATTTTTCATGCAACAATCGGGTTGTAGTCCAGACGTAGACCCAACAAAGTATTTCAGTGGACTGAACAGAGCCAGTCAATGCAACAAACTACAATATAATAAACAAACTAGCTAGTTCATCGACAGATCCTCTGTCGACAGATTTTGTTGAGGTTTATCCAATCGCATGCATTTACATCAGTTATTTAGCTGAAGGTAGCTCATCAGACCAGAGACTGGCTACAGGGCTAGAGTTTTGCTTTTCATAGATTTCACAGACAATCTCTGGTGTAACTAGCGAACTGACAAACATGGGTTGTGTAAAAGAAAAGGTGGCGACAAAAGCAGAAATTTTTAACTGGACAGAGAAGTATGTGTTTATCCTCCGTAAATGAAACTCAGAATAAACGTATCTCATCTGTTCCGAGTCTGTGGCGCTAGTCAAAAGTGATAACGTAAGATGCCACTACGAAACAAAACCATTTCATAAGCATTTTAAGTAAAATGTAGTTGCCTATCCAGGTGTTTATAAGCAAGGAATTTTATGTAACAAATTTTATTTTTGTTAAATTTTAGTTAAATATCATTGATCTGTGTTTTCCTACAAGATCAGGAGACTTTAATTAAATATGAATATGTAGCAACACATACTTGTGTATAAATGTGTGTAGTACAGTATTCTTTTCCCCCGACATGGCCGATCCGGAGGGGGGGTGTGATTGGGGAAGCAGGTCTGTGTAGCTCTGTGTTGTTGGTAAAGATCGTTTCCGAATTAAGGCGGATTTAACAAAGACGGCCGGCTGCAGAGCCGGGTTTATAATGCTTATTACCACCCTCGAAGCAAATAATGAGCCGTATTACAGACCTGATTGTTTCAGATTAGAGGGACTTAGAGATGGACAGAGAGAGACAGAGAGATTGAAAGACCTTATTGTGAGATTGAGAGAGAAAGCGAGAAACTGGAGGACCATATTGTGAGGGGCAGAACAGGAGAAAATGAGGAGAGAGAGAGAAATAAAAGACAAGACCATATTGTAACCCATTTTATTAGGGCAGGTGAAGGAGATAGATGATCATGGGAAACAGTAAAGGGAAAAACTAAACTATCTACAGTGAAAATAAAAAGTCTACATACCCCTGTTAAAATGGCAGGTTTTTTTATTTTAAAAAAATGAAACCAAGATAAATCATGTCAGAACTTTTTCCACCCTCAGTGTGAAATTACAACGTATAAAAATTAAGTGAAAAACAATCAGAAACATTTTAGGGAAAACTAGGAAAACTGGTTGCATAAGTGTGCACACCTCTTTTTATCTTATTACGCCACTCAGTCTTTTTGGCTAAGAGTCTCTCATTCTTTTTGGGACATTCTTGACTTGGCAATATTTTCTCACTCTTTCTTGCAAAAACATTCTAGATCCATCAGATTGTAAGGGCATCTCCTGTGCGCAGCCAGCTTCAGGTCACCCCACAGATTTTTAGTTGGATTCAGGTCTGGGCTCTAGCTAGGCCATTCAAAAACATTGATCTTCTTTTGGTTAAGCCTTTCCTTTGTTGATTTGGATGTATGCTTTGGGTAATTTTGTGCTAAAACGGGAAATTCCTTTTCATCTTCAGCTCACTAGCAGACACCTGAAGGTTTTGCACTAAAATCGACTAGTATTTGTAGCAATTCATGATTCCCTCCACCTTGATAAAAGCCCCAGTTCTGGCTGAAGAAAATCAGCCCTAAAGCATGATGCTGCCACCACCATGCTTCACCATGGGTATGGTGTTGTTTTAGTGATGTGCTTTTTTTGCATCAGACATATCTTTTGGAATTATGGAATTATTGTACCTTTTGGAATTGGTCTTATCAGACCATAACACATTTTTGCCACATAGTTTGAGGTGATTTAGTTGAGCTTGGATGCTTTTTCGTGAGAAAAGGCTTCCGTCTAGCCACCCGACCCCATAGCCCAGACATGTGAAGAATATGAGAGATGTTTTTCACAATATGTGAAAAACATCTGAAAGTGAAGGTGATTTTAAACATCTTATACCCTGAAATTGCTTGTGTACAAGTAAACACATGACATCATGTGAATATGTGATGAAATAAAACTGCATGCCTTATATGTGGAAAAAATATATATGTAAATAAATGAAGCATGTGAAATAAAGCACGTGAAAATAAATGATCATGTGGGGAAAAAAAAATCACATGTGGAAATAAATGAATCTGTTGAAAATAAAGGAGTCATGTGAAAGAATCACTTATGAAAATAAATGAATCAAGTGTAAAACATCACAGGTGGAAATAGTTGAATCATGTGGGGGAAAAAAATCACATGGAAATAAATGACTCGTGTAAAACATCACATGTGGAAATAGTTGAGTCATGTGGGGAAAAAAATCACATGGAAATAAATGACTTGTAAAATTCACGTGAAAATAAATGAAATGTGAGAAAATTGACACGTGAAAATAAATCAATCACGTCTAAAAGTCATGTGAAAATAATCATGTGAGTAAAATCGCATGCAGAAATACGTTATGAAAAACATCACATGTGAAAATAGAATATGTGAATAATTATAAATGAATCATTTAAAAGAATCATTAAAAAAAATCATTTGAAAATGAATTGTGAAAAAAATCACGTGAACCCTTCTGTCTGTTTTCTGTGACCTGATATTCACAAGTACTTTCAATCTTAGGAACTTTATGATCTGACTTCATCAGAAAACCCCCTTAATCACCAAACAAATGTGTGTCTCAAATAAATTATGTAAACATGTCATCCTCTGTCTACTCTCAGCTACGACACCCAGCTATTTAATATTGTTATTAGTCACAGTGCCTTTTCCTCCACCATGTATTCAGTTATAAATGGTATTGTCTAAAATACTGGTTTATTAAAAGAAAGGTTTATTATTTTCATTCACATTATGAAATCCTTCTACCTCAGGTCTCAATGAGGCATCTGTGAAAAATGACCCAGGATGACCTTTCTCCGCTCCTATACACCCGTGTCAGAGAGAACAATTACAGTACGGCCCATTAGGAAAGCAAAAGCCTGACCTTCTGTCTCATTTATCACAACGTGTCTAGCATGTAAACTTTAGCGCTATATGAAGAGGCAGCTGAAAAGATTCATATACTGCATTCAGATCTAGTTTCATATCGTTGTAGCATAGCTGAAGGTGAATTTTAAAACAAATTTGGAATAAAACTATTAATTTATTCAATAATACGTATACATTGCAGGTTCTTATAAAGTAAACCCAATGTGAACATATATGTTAGCTGTTCTAGGTGATATTTGCCAGCAGAAATGCTTCCTTCTGATTAGTTTCTTGTCTTCCATGCGTTCACCATGTTTACAAGATAGATCCACAAACATCATCCCACTCAGTAAAACATCTGTGTGACAATGTTGATGTTTCTCAAAATGGTGGAACTGCTGGATCTTTGGTTAGCGGTCAATGCTACCTGTAATTATAGTGTAATTTTAGTATTAGGGAGTGTTTTTTTTTAGCAATCTACTAACATATCTGAGGTAAATATTGACGTGTCCAAAAGGATTGTCTCCTTTCCAGTGTCATTCTCCCTCAGAAAGATTCATATACTGCGTTCAGGTCTAGTTTCATATAGTTGTAGCATAGCTGGAGGTGAATTTTAAAACAAATCTGGTATAAAACTATTAATTTATTCAATAATACTTATAAATTGTAGGATCTTGTAATGTAAACCCGATATGAACACATATCTTAGCTGTTCTACTTGATATTTCAAAATATGGCAACCAGAACTACATTGTGCACATTTTTTTTCTTGTGTTGCATGCATTTTGGGTTGTGTGTTCACCATGCTTATGAAATAATTTCACAAACAGCAGCCCACTGTGTGTGACACAATGTTGATGTTCTTCAAAATGGTGGAACTTCTGGATCTTTGGTTAACGGTCAATGCTACTTGTAAGTATAGTGTAATTGTAGTGCTAGGGAGTCTTTTCTTAGTAATTTACCAACATATCTGAAGTAAATGTTGATAATTCCCATAGTATTGTCTAATTTGCAGTGTCACTGTGTGTTTACATTGTTTCAAAAATGTGTTAACCAGCTCACTCATTAGCCTCCGTAATTAGCTTGCATACGCTCCGGGTACATATTTCCCAGTTACCTAGCAACAGTGTTCTCATGACTTTTACCACTTAATGGAGAAGAGTATGGTGAGTTCACCTTTCCATGTTGAAAGCATGAATTATTTAGCTCAGTTTGAAGTCAAGGATTTGCGCAGGAACTAAATTTGAAGGCTACAGTACATGAAGTGACAAGAACAGAGTAAAATAACACCGGAATAGCAAATGTATAATATGTGGCTTATTGCCGTGTGGAGCCAGGAAATGAGGAAGTTAGCTAAATGCAATATTAATACATTTTCTATATTTATAGAATTCAGTTATAAGTACCGTACGCACTGGAAAGTTCCCATGCTGTTTGTATTTGTGGTGTAATTTTAGTAGTAGACTGTATGTTCTTAATAATTTACCAACAAATCTGAGGAAAAATGTTGATATTTACAATAATTTTGCATAATTTATGTGTCATTCTACCATTACATTGTTTGAAAACAAAACCAAGATGCCTTAACTAGCTAAATCATTATTATCTACTATCAGAACACTTTGTCTCTTATTTGTACCATAGCACTGTTGAATTCCCAGTTCTTATTGGTCAGAAGGTGTTGATATACTTTCAATAACAGCACAAGGCAGCTCGCAGATTGGATTAATTTTTTTTAGCAGTTGGAAGGAGTCTCCAGTGTCAGTTCTTTGTAACAGTCAGAGGTAATGCTGTTCCTATTCTATGCTTTTCTTCAGGTCCCCAGGGTGGAGGGCTAACATGGTTTTTTGAGTTCCATATTCTACAACATTACACGTAACTATAAATGGATAAAAAAATTATGACATTCTTTAATTAATAAAAAAAAATTTTAATTGTTGGCAAACTGCTGTGGCATAAAGGAACACTCGAAGACGTACTATTCAGGGTGGTAACTAGCATCAAACTACCCTGTCACTGATTGTTTCTTCATGCTTTATTCCTTGCACAGTTCATCTCATCTGCTCCCTTTCCACTCTTATATCATGTTTTCGTCCTTCTTTCCTCATTTATTTTCCCAAATTTCGTCCCATCCCTCATTCTAATCACCTCCTCCAGCAGATTTAATCACTCTGTTCCACACTGAGACTGACATTTCCAAACTCCTGCCTCCTTTGATGAGCCTGATTCACCACAGTCATTAAGACTCTCTGTCTCCATCTCTCCTTACTGGAGTATGCTGTCGTGACCCTCCCCCTTTCTCCATTTCTCTGAGTCTCTCTGTGTGATTGCAATTAACATCTGCTTGCTGAAATTCGTCTGTTTGTTGCAGGTTTTCGAGAGCAATATGTTGGTTTCTTTCCGTCTCTGTGTGCGGTACACACTGAACCTCATCTGCTTAGAGAAACTCCCCTACTATTTTGTAAGATTTTGAAATGTGTCAGACTTGTTTATACCCTCACTGTGCAGGAATATCGCGCCGAACTCGGACTCGGGCTGTCACAGAGAGCTGCTTGGCTGATTGTAGGGCTCGACTAGGCTACACAAAGGCAGTTTGATTGTAAGCAAGCTCTGCAATGCCTTGCTGATCCCTCCTTCCCTTGCATTAGCATTGATTGCGTGGAGTCAGTGGCAGTAATTGTGAGTCAGGATGGCAGAAACTAGCACAGAGGTGCCTGACGATGCACTCAAACCCTGGCGTCTTGCAAAAGCAAGATTAAATCAAGTGTTCAGTGCAGCACTTTAGACGAAGTAAACTGCACCTAATATGTAAGCCTGATTTTTATTTTTTTATTTTTTTAGCAGATAGTATCTACCTGATATTTCCATAATAACCACCTATGCAGATTATAAGTGCTGTGTAGGTGTCGAAAGAGGAATTCTCAGAATTCACACTTTTACACAGCCTAGAGAGTGTCTTCAAAACACATAATTATTGTCAAAGCATATGATTATATTCCTCAGTAGCTGTGCTGTTCCAGTGTGCTTATTTATTTTTCAGGGGGAAAATGAATCAGTTTTTGCCCTCCAGTGATGTCGAGTACCCTTGCTGAAAAATCACATACATGATCATAGTTTCAACATGTGATTATTTGAGTAATATGCAAGTGCATTTCAGCATGCTGTGAAATTGGATGTGAACTCAAGTAAACACACCTGACATATGAATAATATGCGATAAATAAAACCACATGTCCAGTTAACATAAAATATGAGTCGTGTTAAAATCAAACACACATGAAATCATGTTTGTAAAACAACACAATTGAAAGTAAATGAATGATGGGTAAAAATCAGATGGGAAAATGAAAGAATCGTGTAAACAAAGAAAAACACATGAATAAAATGAATTATGTGAAAGATATCCCATGTGAAAAAAAGAATCATTTAAAAAAATTAATAAATGAATCGTGCAAAACATGTGAAAATAAATGAATCGTGTAAATAAAATCACATGAATAGAAATGAATTATGTTAAACATCGAATTTGAAATAATCATATTCATGAAAATAACAGAATCTTGTAAAAAAAATCATATGAAAATAAATGAATCAGGAAAAAAATCATATGTGAATAAAATTAATGATTTAAAAAAAATCACATGAAAAGAATTGTGAGGAAAATCACATAAAAATAAATGAATCATGTGAGAAAATCACGTGACAGCAAATGACTCATATAAAAAATTGTGAGAATAAAATGGATTATTTGTAAAGCATTAATATTAATATATTATTAATAAAATTAATAATAATGTGCTAATAAGTGAATAATGTGAAGAATCACAAGTGATAAATGAATCATGTACGTCATGAAAATAAATGATTCATGTAAAAGTTCACATAAAAAATGAATCATGTGAGCAAAAACATCAATCGTGAGAAACTCGCATGTGAAAATAATTGAATCGGGAGAAAATCACATAAAATGTGATGAAATGTGGTTAAAACATGCACTGCTCATACATCACATGTGAGAAATGTGAAAAATACTGTAATATGTGAAGCGTATAAAAAAAAACACATGTAAGTTTCACATCATGAGATTATTCCCATGTGAAGTTTGTATTTTTTTCCCTCTAATTGTAGAGTAAAATAACTAAACATGACTGTACTATAAACGTGCAGCTCGTGTTTTTGCGTATTAATCAGCACGGAAACACTGATCTGAGTTCAGCAGCCTCTCACTGGACCGAATGACAGACGGCAGAAGCAGCACAGCAGGTGCGCTACGAGTGTGGGCGCAGTGATCCGATTGGCTGCTTCAAAGAGAGCAATAATCCAGTTGGGTGCTTACAGGAAGCAGCTGATGGTCCTTTCCCAGAATGCTTCAGCAGTTCCATTTGCTAGCACCTGCTGGGCTTTACAAATCTCCACTAATGATTCCTCCATCGTAGCCCATAAGAAGGTCAGAGAAACTCAGGAACAGAGAGAGAGAGAGAGAGAGAGAGAGAGACAGACACATGGAATGATGGACGAGTGTTCAGGTGGTGTCCAGGACAGGCAGGTTCTATGTTCAGCACCTCTAACCAGGTCCTTTGGACATTTTCTCCCAGGTGACAGCTGTCATTTTCCTCTCGCCATCATTTGAGACACAAGGAGCAGAACTATACTTCTGCAACCATTCAGAGAAAAGAGAGAAGTGATGCGTGTGCTGTTGTAGGTGTTAGGATTGAGATGGGGGGAGGAATCTCCAACTCAACTGGAGTAATTAAGGCAGAGATGCAGTTTAATTAAAGTAGGACATTTGGGTGTCATAAGCACAGAGTGCTATTTATCATGTGCTCCATCAATTAGGGAGACCAGGGAAGGCCAGCCAGAAAGCCCTCTCACGCTCAAACATTAAGTAATTTAGCCATTCTGTCATAAGTAGAGTACTTAATCTGTTCAATTTGAAATACACTAAGGAAATGGAACTCTTAATAGCAGCCAAAGATGTAGATGTTAGATGTAGCATTTTGCCGAAATTACATGTAAGACTCGACCTAAAATGAAGCAATTACTTCTTATGTACTGTGACGTTTGAGACTTGCTGTGAATTTCTCCAGCAAGCCTGGGTCAGTACTTGGTAGAACCATCTTTGGTTGCAATTATAGCTGAAAATCTTCAGATATATGTCTCTATCAGCTTTGCACATCTGGAAGTTGGAGAATAGACTTCTTTTTGCTGTGAATTTCTTCAGCAAGTCTTAGAAATGTGCAATATTAGCAATATTTTAACAAACTCCATAGTACTGGGTAGTTACACACCCTTGCATAAATATTCACCCCACTTTTGTAATGTTACAACCTGGAATAGAAAAGGACTTAATTGGGGTCTGTTGGTTGCAAGTACTCACCCCACTGGGTCAGTACTTTGTAGAACCATCTTTGGTTGCAATTACAGCTGAAAATCATCAGCTATATGTCTCTATCAGCTTTGCACATCTGGAAGTTTGAGAACTACTTTTTGCTGTGAATTTCTTCAGCAAGCTTAGGAATGTGTAATATTAACAATATTTTAAAAAACTCCGTAGTACTGGGTAATTACGCTACCGTGGCGGCATGGGTGTGGTCGAGCGTCAACTGTGGATGGAGAGAAGGCGGGTCAAACCGACAGGTAACAAGTGATGATTCTCACCTGTGCCTTATTACCGCCAGTTTACTTAGTTGTGTCTCTTTGTGCTTTCAGTGACTCCCGTAACCGGTGAGAGAGAAAAGAGAGTGCGAGATAGCTGGCGTAGCTTGCAACTCACACACACACAATGTGAACTTGAACTTGGCGGGGCGACAGCAGCGAGTCAGGGACAGACCAGTTTCCATTGAGTGTTTTGTTGCGTTTGTAGAAAGTGCGCTGAAAAGCGCGGACTGAATAAACGTGAGTCCGGAGCGCCGCTAAAATTCGGCCTGTCTCCCGAATCTTCCTCTCCACTCTCCCATACCGGGGTTCTACAACTAACACATTACACGTTACAAAGTACTGGGTAGTTACAGTGCCTTAAAAATATTCACCCCACTTAAACATTTTTCCACATTTCGTAATGTTACAACCTGGAATTGGAATGGACTTGTGGGATTTGTTGGTTGCAATTACTTCCCCTATATCCCAGTATGCTTTGGGTCTTCCTGCTGGAAGGTGAACCTCACTCCCAGGCACAAGTTTCTTGCAGACTGGAAGAGGCTTACTTCTAGGATCCCTGTATTTAGCTCCAGGTGTCTCCCTGCTGATATGATGATGCTACCACCCCATGCTTCAAGGTGGGGATGGTGTTCACAGAGTAGTGAAAATTGTTGGGATTCTGCTAAATGTAATGCTTTGTGCCAAGGCCTAAAAAGGTCAGTTTTGTTCTCATCAGACGAGAGAACCGTTTTTCTACATGTTTTCTGAGTCTGCAAAATGGAATTTCATATTTTATGCTACTTTTTTTCTATTTAGCTTGTATAATTGCATCCAGATATTATTATACCACATCTCATGTTTACCATTGAGAACACATTCCTTGCACTAAATGTATGCCTTTTAAAATGTAGCTATATAATATTTGACCATTTCTATAGTAATAACGAGGGAACATCTATGAAATCCAACGCACTAATGTGTGTTGGTCTGTACAATGCTTTAATAAAGAAGGCAGAATATGTAAATTGGCAATAATTTGCATGTTAGAAAAGCAGGTAATGAGAAGGCGGGAAAGGGAAGAGGTGGAGTGAGTAGGCAGAAGAAGAATGCTGATGTATGTCATCGGAGAAGAGTTGAAGAGAGGACACAGGAAGAAGTGTAGGAGGATGGAGATCCTAATGTTTGACAGAGTGAGGGACTGTCTGATCTAATTGTGTGTGTAGATCATGCAGGCAGCTTTCATTGCCACTGAACATCTCTAACAAATCTGTAGAACTTATTGTCTGACTTATTTCATCCACGTCCTTATCAATATCAGGCTTCTCTTTTTTAAATACATAAATAATTTTGAATTCAGTATGTGCTGAACAGTCGGATTATTGGATAAAAGCGTCTTTAGAGCCAGTAACAGCTTTAATTTAATATGAGGTATGCTGCTGAATTACATTTGAATGATCTAATTATTATTATTATTATTATTATTATTATTATATGATTGTATTAATGCTCTGAATGATGACTTTTTAGGGAAAAAAAGGGTTTGTGGTCCAGAATTCAGCCTTCAACACCCAGCCAGCATCAGATTGACTTCTTCACTAGGCATGTCTTTAGACAGATGAAAAGGATTAGAAATCAAATACGAAGCAAGATGATGTGGATTTAAAATCATCCCGTTCATTGTGCAGTGTAAGATGAGTAGCTCGCTTGAAGTAGAGAGGCAGAGAGAAAAGTTTAGGAATTTGATTAGGCTGGAGGTAAAAAGAAGAGACTTTTTTAAGGAAGGATGCTTAGTACTTCGAGTTTTCCTACATTGTGTGTGCATTTAAAATTATTTTTAATTCAGCCACTATGAGAGATGAGAGAGAAACTATTAGAAAAAAATAATAATTATTATTATTTTTTCCCCAAAAAAATAAAAACTAAATAAAATAATACATTATTTAATAATAAATAATATTAATAATATTATATTCATATAATATATTAACATAATTGTGTACGTTGTGGGGGTTGGACAAATGTTTACTGGTACTTAAAAACAAAAGTCTGCTTCTTCACTCCTTCATACATAAAAAAATCATACATGGACTGTATGAAGGCTAACAGGAGATGATTAAGAACCATTATAATAACAACCATGGTCAAAATTGAAACATGTATTTGCAGAATATTAGAATATCAGAGTGTTTGTAATCTGTCTAATTAATTTTAGCTATTCCAATGGTCACCAGTAGTCAGCTCTACAGGAAACCATGGATGCTTTACAGGAAACCCTGGTTGTTTTGCAGTACTGGAAATCGAATCTGGCTCCATGTGAGGTGGTTGTAATTGCTCCTGGAGCTCAAAGAGACAGAATATCAATAACGACGCTTCCGCTCTTCAGCTACACCCATTTTAAAAATTTGTCTAGTTTTAGGGGAAGCAAGTTTGGTGTACTCCTTATCCCAGTCTGAAGTATCGGCCCACTCAGCACTTTCAATTAGTCTCTGTTAAGGTGAGCACTCGTCTGCTGCCTAGGGAACACTGGCATAAATAAGTGTAGCACTTAGGCTTGTTATGTAAATGACCCTAGAATGATGCAAACACCTACACATGCTGAGCCATCAAGTACCGGCTCCTTAATGAAATCTAAGTGATGTGTGGGAAATGAGGTGGGCAGAGTTTGTTCAGAATCAACAAACAAGCAAACAGTAAGAAAGAAAGATTAAATGCCCAGTAACAGATTTGGCCTCCATGGTGCTCGTTTGTTATTTGTTTTGCTTTTATGTTTTTGCTTTTGCTGTTTTTTTGTTTGTTTTTTGTTTGCTTGTTCCCTTCGCTGTCATGTTTTGTCTTTCTTGCTGTTGTGTTTTTGGTTTTGTTATTATGTTTGTTTTGCTGTTATGTATTTTTGTTTGTTTTGCTGTTGTATTTTTTGTTTTTGGTGTTGCTGTTTTTTTTTTTTGTTATTTATTTATTTGCTGCCTTGCTTTTGATTCTTAATTTTGCTGCTGTGTTTCTTAACATGCTGTTGTGTTTTTCTGTTTCTTGGTGTGTTTTCTGATTTGGTCTTTTGTTTTTGGTTTTGCTGTCATGTTTTTATTTTGCTTGTTTTGCTGTTGTGATTTTTTTTTTTTTTTTTTTTTTTTTTTTTTTTTTTTTTTTTTTTTTTTTTTTTTTTTTTT
>CM040481.1:3639572-3712840 GCA_022758105.1 Pangasianodon gigas
TATATAAATTTGCAAAACATCCTTCATCTTATAACCATGCCATACTACTGTTTTTTTTGTTTTGATGTTTTTTTTGTTTTGACGCCAACAGTTTTGCAAATTTATATATATATATATATATAAATTTGCAAAACTGTTGAATTCTTGAATCTGATTGGTCAGAAGGTGTTGATTAATTTTCTTTAACGGCAGCTCTGACAGTAGTTCCAGTTGCAAGGCGAATCATGTTTATATTAACGTGATTGTTATAATATGTGGTTGTACGGCAGATACTCTGCATAAACATATAAAAAAAAACATTAGTAATTGTTGATATGGTGAGGTTTTCCATGAGGAGATGTTTGTTTAGCACTTTTTGGAAGGAGTCTCCAGTGTCAGCACTTTGTAACCGTCAGAACTAAAGCTGTAACTTTACTTCAGGATGAAAGGCTTTACATTTTCTAGGTAATATGACATGTTTTATTAACTTCAAGAGAGGAAAGAGAGAGGCTAGTGAGGGAATGACTGTTTCTAGCTGCTAAAACATAAGTGCTAACTGGAACGAACTTGTTCCACAGACATCCAACACTAAAGGTGTTATAAATGGATAAAAAAGGTACAATGCAAAATGTTAAATTGTAAATTTAAATGTAACTTTGTTAGTTTTGGCAAATTGCTGTGGTATAAGAGGGACAGACATTTCAGGAGATAACATAGGAAAATAATCGACTTGTGTAACACCATGCCCCATTGTGTTTAGCAGCCACATACTGCAGACATACTGCAGAAATCTGCAAATTTTACGTGGCGACCACAGACGAATGGAGTGATGCACGAAGTGAAACCTCTCAGTAGGGTTATAATAAACATGAACATAAGACACTGGGCTTCTGCTCAGAAGGTTGAGAGTTCAAACCCCGGCACCGCCAAGCTGCCACTGCTGGGCCCCTGAGCAAGGCCCTTAACCCTCAACTGCTCAGTTGTATAAAAACAATGAGATAATTGTAAGGGGATAAGAGCGTCGGCCAAAAGCCGTAAATGTAAATGTAGTACACAGAGGCATAGCTAATAAATGTATAATATGGATGTAACCAAACGTGAATACATTATTTGGATTGAACATTCGCGTCCTAAACAAATACTGATATGAAAAATAGGTGGAGTATTTTTTTAGTAGGTGGAGGTTTTTTTTTTGTTTTTTTTTTAAAGCAACCTTGCCAGCTTCAGGGACTGAGATCTAACAAGTCAAGCCAAAAATAAGTTATGCAAATACATGGCTTTTAATGCCGAGGGTTGCCAGGTTTCAGCAAAATTCCCACCCCAACTCAAAAGCCACATAAAAAAGACCTGAAACTATCCCAAAAGATTAGGGTACAGGAAAACGCAGACATTTTTCTTCCTTTTCACAGTCTTTCCGAGGGAACGGGTTTTACAGTGTATGGTAGTACCGAAACATTTTGCAGAGTAGTGAAAGAGTACGCAAATGTTTATCCTAAAGGGACAGGAAGTGCATACATCATTAATGACCCTTGCGCATACACTGAGTACTATAGCTGTGTCACCTCCGTTACTGTATGTGTCATATTTTCCAACTCTGAGAGCTGAGGCAGATTTATCAGAAACTCAAGCCAGTGTATGGGAAGGCGGAGTGTTTGACGGGTTAAATCCAGCTGTGCCAGATCTGGCCTGTGTGAAACCCAAATGAACGCAGCACATTAGCCCCACTTCATTATATGGGTGAATAGGAAACATTTGGCTTGCCTTATGTATGGCGTTCAGCGGATATTTGGCTGAAGTTATGCATGAACTTGCCTTATTTACTGTGCGTCAGGCCGAGCAGTATCGACAGATTGAAACAATACGTTCCACCAGTGCTCTAAGCACATGCATACACACATACACACACACCCTTTTAATCTGGTCTTGGTGTTAGTTTCCGTAAATGGAAAAAAAAAAAATCTCATTTGTTCAGGTAGAGAGAACAAAAAAAACAAACAAATGAGAACAAATGGAAATTGATGGAGTGTGTTATGCAGGTTTAAAGGGTAACATTTAATATGAAGGCCATATGTACTGTATAATGAACTATGCATAGCTTCATTACCTGTTATAAAGCATTCATAAGGCGTTATTCACATTGTTGTACTTATTTACTGTATAAAAAGGCATTACAGTTTGTAGCAATGTTTATAATGTGTGTGTGTGTGTGTATATATATATATATATATATATATATACATATATATATATATATATATATAAAACAGAATGCATTATAAGCACTGTTTATGTCAAAGAACCAAAGAAATTCTACCCCAGTTTATAAGTGCTTGGTTTCTTTGGTAATGGTGTTATAATATGTTATGAGCACTACTTCAACATAATGCAACATGCTTACAATTCGTGGTGTGTAATAAATATTGCTATGCATTTTTTTTTTTTATATGTAACCATAACAATGGGTATGATACCTTATGAATGCTTTATAACATGATATGAATATGGTCATAGTTCATTATAACTATAACCTTCATAGAAAGTGTTATTTTTTAATGTTTTACAGTTATTTGTAAAAATCGTTTCACTGAGCTAACAAGGGGTATATTAGTGTATATTTTGGTATTAAAAAAAAACAGAAAATGTGTGTGATGTTTTCTTGGAAAGCAAAGCTATTTAACTTTGTACTGACAAGGCAGATGGAACTGTATAACACCGAGGTTTAGTCATATAAGTGAATCTGGTGTTTATCAGACGTTTTATTGTGATAACCATCAGAGTGGTTTAGTCATATATTTTCTGCTGAGTGCTCATAATCTTTTGATTTAATTGCTCAGGGAATGTGATGTGATAATTCACTGAATTAGAGTAATAAATCTCAATAAATGATCTTTCGGAGGTAATGGTCTCACCATCATTTTCCTCTTAATTATTGAGACTCTTAATTACTGCAGGATTTATTGATTCCAGCTATGTTGCCTCATGTGTTGCTATTATTCACATATTTTTCCCAGGTCCAGTATTGGCAATATTATATATTTCCTTTTTTTTCTTACTATGTATGCAATTATCCTAAGTGTTACCTCCAGCATCAGTAATTTTAAGGCGAACTTTGTGATGTGGAGTTACTTTTTTTCCTCTCTCTCAGTTATACAGTACTGTGCCAAAGTCTTAGGCATATGCAAAGAAATGCTGTAGAGCAAAGGTGCCTTCAAAAATAATGAAATTAAATGTTTCTACATTTACAAAAATACTATAAAGAGCGGTAAACAGTAATAAATGAAACAAAGTCAATATTTGGTGTGACGATCCTTCGCTTTAAAAAAAAAAATAGTAGTCTCAGGTACAGTGTGTGCAGTTTTATAAGGAAATGAGCTGTAAGTGTTACTGAGCATCTTGCAGAAGCAGCCACAGTTCTTCTGGAGACTTTGACTGTCGACTTGCTTCTTATTTCTGCAGCGAAACCCAGCAGCCTTCATTACGTTTCTTTGTCTGAAAAGTGTCTCTTATGGAATCTGCTGCTCTCTTTACTGACATACAAACATTTCTCTGTAACATTTAATTTTGTGCTGGAAAACTAATGTTTGGAAATCTAAAATGTTTTTGTACTGAATCAATAATGTAGAAGTCGTAAAATAAAAATCTATAACAAAGTTTGTACTAAAAAAAATAGGGTGCCTAAGACTTTTGCACAGTACTGTATATTTCTATGGAGATTCACATTTTGAACCAATAAAGCTACTTTCTTCCCATTTCAGTTTCATTTATACTCTGATTGTTAAGCCTGTGTCTGTGTTTAAATGCGCTGTCTAGAAGCTATAGAGGGACCCTGTCTCGGATGTTTTGTACTCGAGAATAATCTGGCAACCTAAGAAGCATGAATTACATGCAGGTGATTTGCATAATCTGAACGGCAAGAAAAAAAAAACTTAAGCAGGTGCGTAACTCAGTTCTGAATACGCACAACTTTCCCTGCATAAATATTGACACAACTTGGGCGGTTGTGCGCTGGTTGTCGGGAGCCACTCCCAGCAGACTAGCACTCCTAAAACTAGTCAGCTGTCTGACTGTCTCGCATTGTTATTGTCACACATATATACACACACACACACACATGCACATATAAACCATTCAAGTTCACAAGCCGGCCTGACCTGTCTCACAGACCTAAAGTGTATACATTCACTCGGAGCAGAACCACAAACTCTGTGCTTGAAAAGTTTTATTAGTTCTATTTATTTAACATTTCTGAGTTTTTTTTTTGGAAACACACGTATTGACAAGCAAGCAATGGTGCTAATGAGGAAAAACATGCAGGAGTGATTTTGCTGTTTTTTTTTTTGTTTTTTTTTTTAACAAACACATTAAAATCACTTCGCATCTACGTTACACCTGACACTTGTCAACATCCATTATCACCTCCTTCCAGCAGGCAGCTCTCACACAGTGAAGTGGGAGGAAAGCATAGGGGCTCTTGTAGCATTCTTTAACTTTAGAATGTATGTGGGCGGTTTGAAATTAATGACTACTTTTTTGACAACATAATTGCATTAGGGGGGGGGCAAAAGTCCAGCTGCTAGTTAGCTAAAAATCCTACGAAAGAATGAATATGAATGATATATGAGCTATCTTCACTGGATAATGAGCCTCATTTATCAATCTTTTAGTAAAGTTGTGTAAAGTGTTTTTGTAGGCCAAACCAAACTAAAAATTCCTGCCAGGTTTACAAAAGTTTCAGTAGTGCTGATTTTCTTAGTACTCATATGCTGAGCACCCATAAACTACTAAGCGCGTAAACGGCGCAGCTGATTTGCATTTAGAGGCACCCACAAAAGTCTGTAAAAGTCAAAGCACACAGAGAAAGAATAGTGAAAAATCGCCTCCTAAAGGTGAAGTGTGCTAAATCTTCCAATAATGCAGCTCAGCCATTGCAGAGCTTTGGCTACCATAGACACACTTCCTCCCCTTATAAGGCGCCATTAGTTTTGTCCTAATTGATTATCTAGCTATGGATTTGTTTAAGATTGCTTCCTTTCAAGTTGTTAATATGGAAGTTTCACAAAATCCATTCAATTTGTTTGGGTGATTGAAATCAATAATCTCTTTAAATTTACACAAACTCAGAAGCTCTTGCATCTTACATTTTTCCGAAATTGGATTTTCATGAATGTCAAATTTCTTGTGCAAATTCTTTTGCGAATGAGAATACATTTGTTCATATCCATTTTAATAGCTGCATATGTTTGCCCTTTGTAAAGGTTGAAATTGCGGCACTGCACTAGGGCTGGGCAATAAGATATATATATATATATATATATATATATATATATATATATAAAATATCGATATTGTGATAAATTGTCACAATATACTTTTCTGAGATCTTTTTCCTAATATTTAAAAAAGTAATAATTACAAATTCTGATTATAAGCAACACATTTGACATTAAAAAGTTGGTTAGCAAACATATACTGTATATTGTGTTACATATTGGGTACAGTAGAAGTGTCTTCAAGTATCATGATATTATTTTTGTCATGTCACCCACCGCACTGTTAAACACTCCAATGCATCTGTGATGACAAGTTTGCATTTCACCAGTCTGAGTTTGAAAAATTAGTTAGATTTGAAAAATTCAGTACAATCAGGCAACCCTGATTTCTACATAATCACCACGTCTGCAGGGGGTCCGTATGCTTTACACTTCCATTTGCCAAGTGGGTGGACGTTAAAGTCTTGTCTACAGTCAATAATGACTTGTGCACTCTTTCTTTGCCGTCTCTTTTTTTTTACTTCCACCTTACACCATAGCTTCCGCTGTCAGTTTTCTGTCGGACATGATTTTTTTTTCCCCCTTTGCTGCCATGACGTGCACTTTGAGACGCGCCTGATGTGCCTCTCCACATGACGAGCGCCTTTTTCCTTTAGAAGCTCTCAAAGTCGTGTTTGAATATGCACTCACTCTGAAGTCTCCTTTCGTACTGTTCACATTTCAACCCTACAGTTTTCACACACAACACCAAGAGCCTCATTTTAGAGGTTCTGAGAGCAAGGTGAAATTTGGTAATGCTTGACAATACTACGAAGAATTCTCTTTAGTCTGCACAAACTGAGTGGATTCTTTCATCAGGGATTTCTCCATGCCAGTATTTTCCACCTGACCCAATCTGGCAACCGAGACAAGTGGCTCCGGGATCGTACAGTCACCTTGGCAGTGTCCTTGGCTTGTATTCCCACTTACTTATGGTGCATGTGTGTGCAGGGGGATGACATGATAAGCTTCAATATAACCCTCATACGTTCCACCATCTGCTGTTGTTTTCTTCTTACTCATTCAATCCTTCTTTCGTGGATTTCCTCAGCAATGCAGAGGAACTAATAGTTCAACCTTGTTGTAGATATTCATATCATATGACTGCCAAGTAACCCTCACACTGTTTTTCTTTGTCACCCACACACCCACAACAGGGGTGAGGAATCTGCTCAGCATGCAGCATCACTGAATTAAATTAGCCTTTGCCTGCGTGTGCATTAGGACACTATTCATTTTTTTTCAACCAGTAATTCCAAAACACTAGTCGACTTTTCGGTAGTGAAACACAACAACAAAGAAGCTGCCTTGCAATTAACAACCATACACATTCTACAAATTACATTTTCATTTTAATTAACAAAAATAGTCAATGAGTGCATTAAATGTACAAAACAATAAATCTGTGTATTATATTACACTATTTAAGGCTAGTGCTTTAAAAGCACCAGGATGACCTGATGGACATCGCTCAACTGAAATAGTTGATTCTGGACCTGAAAGTGCGCAGCATGGAAGCTCATGTCCGTCAACAGAGCCAATCTTGCAGCTCAATGACCAGCCTTGCAACCTTGTATAGACGATGCTATGTTTACTGTCATATCTAAGAGGTTTCTGCAGGCTGCTGAAACACTAGTTGAACCACCATATTCAGCTCACACAGTCTTGAAACAAAGGGTTCATCAAGAGTTCTTTGGATGTTCATGGTTCCAGATTTCTAAAGGGGCTCTACTGTTCTTCTGAAAACGAAATTGTTGCTCTATTGTAAGGTTTCTTGCATGCTCAGCGTTGCTAAGGTGCACAGAATGGAAAGCTAACTTCATGATATCACAGTGTTGCCAGGTCCAAGGTTTTTCCTGCTGACTTTTTGATCCGTGGTCCATAGGTTGGTGTTATACGATTTGCACAGTTCTTCTTCCAACCCTAAATATCGGTGCAGTTCTCATATTAACTTAATTATATAATAATACAAGACTACTGTAGAACCTATTTTGGGAAATGTGTCTTTTTAATATTGCCCCCTTAAAAAGCATTGTAATATGACGATAGTTATCATATTACAATGCATTTTCCCATTGAAGTCATCCTGTTAGATATTAAAACTAGTGTATCAGGCTTGAAAGAGGGTTTTTTTGGCTTTTTTTTTTTTTTAAATGTAGACCTGGCGAAGGATTAAACCAAAGAATTGCAGTGGAGGCCATGAAAGAGACAGAAAAGCAAAGAAGTTGGCGGCAGTGTCGAAGGACTCTGTTCCCTTGAAAGCTCTTCCACAACGACAAACACACACGTAAACAAAGAAACTGGAAATTTCACTGGCGCATTGTGTACTGACCCTAGCGACCATGATATTTGGACTAGTCGCAGGGAGCTGGAGGTCTCACAACAAAAGATATGGTGCAAGCTTACGCACAGCACATTGTACAAACTTTAACCACTTTCTTGTTGAAAAGATGTCATTTCACTTAGAAACGTACTTTTTCTTTGAAACATGCTGTATCCAGGTCTCAGGATGAAATTTCCTCTGCTTTTTAGTCTTCTAGAGTGGTGTTAGAAGGTGCCGTATTGGTACTGGGTCATTTGCTTTCGGCAAAGAATTTGCACATTGTCTGCGTTAAAAAGTAAGAAAAAAAAAAACATGGCAACAATGGCAAACAAAAAATGTAGGTAGGGGAAAGGTGTTTTTAAAAAAATATATAAAATATTATAAAATAAATATTTTATAATTTTTTAAATAAAATATTATAAAATAAATATTATATAAAAAATATTATATGAAAAAATATTGAAATCTTTCCTGCTGTCCTTGCTTCCCCCCACCTCTCTCCTTCCCTTCCTCCCTCTTTCCTTTCCTTTCCTTTCCTTTCAAAACAAATCAAACCAAAAAAAGCACATAGGCATTGAGCAATAATAATAATAATAATAATAATAATAATAATAATAATAATAATAATAATAATAATAAAAGACTGTTTAAAATGTATGACTATTTATTTATTTATTTATTTATTTATTTATTTATTTATTTATTTGGTTGGTTAGTTAGTTAGTTAGTTGGTTAAAAAGGCACACAGGCATTGAACAATAATAAAGGCACATGCTAGTGAGTTATAGATGTGCTTTGCAAAATGAAGTGGATTTACATACTTTTGAGGTTTATAAAAGAAACAATAGTATATAATTATTTCTTTGTTTGTTTGTTTGTTTTAAAAAAAAAAAAAAACCACAGGCAGAAAATTGCTGCTTAGTGCCACATGCCAGTGAGGCTTCGTTGCTGTGGTGCTGCAGCTTATTAAATCTGCTCCGTGACTTTCCGAGTTGGGAAGAAAGCCTTAATGAACCTCATTCTTCAGCCATAGATGCTCATAACTGACAGAGAACGAGAGGCAAGAGTCAGAATGATAGAGCGAACAGAGAGAATTGGCAAGAAGAAGATGTTTACAAAGTGGGTTATTGGAAAGAACAGAGGATTGGCGAGGGAATGGCGATGGAGGAAGAAAGCACGAGATTGACAGGAAGAGAGAAGGAAAAAAAGAAAAAGCCTTTCACAGCACTTTGCTCTCTTACAGCAGCTGCACCTGCTTCTATCACGCTGTCTGTCAACAACGCAAGAGCACAGAGCAGCAATCTGCAGACAGGAAATGTGTGTGTGTGTGTGTGCGTAGCCATGTGTGCAGATTGCTGATCTGAGGCAGTAAAAAGCCAGGTGTTGACTCGCCTCTCCCATCTTTCTCACTGCTGTCATTCCATTCTCGTTGAAGAATGGAGAGCATATAGCATGGAGGAAAAAAATAAATAACACAAACACAAGCTTCGCTGTCTGTCTTCCTGGCGTTTTCAGACATATAGTCCAGAGTCATGGTTTTCCCGGCGAAGGCTTCTCTTTGTCAACATATAGCTGTATGATTAGAGGAGACTTGCTCTCGTATTCTCGAAAAAAAAATCTAAATCTCGATATCCATCCATCCATTTTCCATACCGCTTACCCTACACAGGCTCGCAGGGGAGCCTGGAGCCTATCCCAGGGAACTCGGGGCACGAGGCGGGGGACACCTTGGACAGAGTGCCAACCCATCACAGGGCACAATCTCACACACACATTCACACACTACAAATTTTTTTAAATTGCCAATATTTTGTATGGCAAGTATGCCAATACTAAGTTTTAATAGTGAAAATAGTTACACATGTACTTGGTTAAAAAACAAAGTGTATAATTGTTGATGACATTTTCTGTAAGGAGACGTTAGCATTTTTTGGAAGGAGTCTCCAGTGCCAGTGCTTTCTCACAGTCAGAGGTAAAGTCTTCAGGTTGGAGAACTTTTCGCTTTTGCAGTTTCTTGGCAACATAATGAGCTGCATTATTCGTCTTATTGATTTCAAGAGTGACAAAGAAGAGAGAGTGGGGAGTGAGGGAGTGACTGTTAACAGTGTGTTTATACAAACAGACTGTTTCAACATTACATCCAGCTATAAATGGACAAAAAAGGATGACGTGTTCTTCAGGATGCGCTGTTACTGGAAAATAGTCAACTTCAGGGTAGTAGAAGTAACGCTGCATCACATTGGGCCGCATCGTGCCATCCTATCGTTGATTATTTTCCAATAACTGCACGCAATGTCATGTTTCATTTCTTATACCGTCGCCACAGGAAATGCGCCGGCTGTCTGGCAAGTTATTTTTCTTATGAATAACGTCCTCCCGATGTTAGTTTTAAAATAGTGTACATTTTACGAATGCTATTTAATCATTTGCACTTCAGCTGCTGAGAGACAGGCAAGTCCATGTGTCTCTAATGCAAGCTGATGCGTTGCTGTCTTCTGCCCGTGGCTGGTTATTTACGAGCATGGCTGGCTGCTTGGAGGTCAGGGAAATGGCTTCTCTCAGCTGTAATTATGTGGCGATTGCTGATGTGCAAGAGGCACTCAGCACTCATGGTTCAGATTTACAGCTCTGGTTGCGTAACAGATTGCAGCCAGCCACTCTAGACTTCAAGGCCTAGCCACGGTGAGGAGAAAAGCAGAGCTTTTGTTTGTCTGAAATGGCAGCTAGGCTTTTGGCATTCTCAAGGTCATTGGGTCAGGATGTTCTTTATTGGGACTCCTTGCCTCTGATACCTATTTTTATTAAGGTGAGCTGTACACTTGAAGAAGAAAAAGTTCTAGCAGTCTTACCAAACTATTTTGAGAATGTTTGCCATTAGATAAGGTGGAGACTGAATGGTTTGTTTCAAGGCTTGCTAGGTTTGATGTAGCTTATTAGCTTGATTTCACTAATGTGCAGCTAGGAGGTGGGAGCAAGCGCATAAAAAGTGGCGTGATATTTTGAAAATTCCAAGAATCATTGTTATAATCCTTAGCAGTGGACAAAACGATAAGAGGCACGAGCTGGAAAAGCAGAAGGAACAGGAAATAAAGATTACTTACAATGAATATGACATTGCAGTGAGACAAAGGAACAGCAGAGTAGAAATAGACAATCTATGGAGCTCCTGAGTGGTATAACAGAAAATGTTCGCTTTATTGTCAACAGATCGCAGGTTCGAATCTTGACGATGTCATAGCCATCTGTGGCCGAGAGTCCAAGAAAGTAAAATTTGCCATAATGTATAGTTTGCATACTCTGTCTCCCCTGTCAGTCACAGTGACATTAGCCAATTGTGGGCATCTGTAAGTTCATATTTGCAGAAGAGGGCAGATAGCAGTTTCCTCTGAGAGTCTGTGCCACAGCACGAGCAGATATTAGAAAAGATGGTTTAGCTGGCTTCACATGTTTTGAAGAGAGCACATGTTTACCTTCACCCTCACCTGGTTTGTAGCTGTCGTATGATAGGGGAGAGCTGGCCACTGGGGGAAACAAATTTGGGAGAAAAAGGGGAAAAACAAAGAAATAGACAAGTAATGTGAAACACAGAACAGCCGAACACATTAGGGTAACAACCCAATGATAAGACAGGTGTGGATACAGCACTAAAACCAGAATGACAGACATAGCAATGCAAACATGAATTATGTATATGGCACAAGCGTCATCCACTTTGTGATTGGTGAAGGTAAAATAAACGCAAGCTAGCCAAGATTAGTCCCTTCCACCTTGCATATGTTATACAAGTCCTTAATTAGGGACATTCAAATTTTTCTGCCAAAGTTGTGCGTTGATTTTAAGCCAGTTTACTTCTTCAGTCTAGCGCCAATTACTTTTTCATTTCCTTACACACCACAATTTCCCCATTCCAGCTGGATGAAGTTTAAACATAAAGCCATGATGGACACCTGATTGTTATGAAGCTACCTAGACACATCATTAACGAGCATAATGAGCCCTGAGAACGGATCCTCTTCTGTAGCCAATCAGACTTAATAGGCTTGCGGTAAGCCTTTTTTTTTTCCCCTGACCTCTTTAGAATACATCCAAGGGGAAATGTGTCTTTAATTGAGACCAAGAGTGCCTACTATTCCCATTAGAGAAGCCCACAGCACTTTATTAGCTAGTTACCAGTGTAATTAAAGCCACAACTGGGACTAATTCAGTCTCTTTATACACAGTTTGAGCCTTTTCATATCTAAGGGAAGCAAATACAGCAGTGCGACATGGCTTAGAGATTCAGAGATGGAATCGTTGTATAAATACATATCTATCCAGCAGAATTAGGATTTTAGCCCTCTTTATGACTATAGCTGAAAAGGAAAACATAATAATAATAATAATTTTATTTATTTATTTATTTTAACAACCTTTGTGAGTATATGAGGGACACACCAACAGCCTCATCCATCCAGCCTCAGCCTCATCTTCCTCCTCCTCCGTCATACACTTCTGGTCTCTGAACACTTTCTCTCTCTCTCTCTCTCTCTCTCTCTCTCTATGTACCTTTTTTCCATTTAAAAGAGAAGCCCCATCTGTCTCTACCATGTGTCTCTGATCATCGGCATACTATATTTTCAGGCTGTCAGTATTTGAAGGCTTGAGTCTAGCACATTTTGGTGATTCTCTCTACACGTACATATCTATATTACCTGCTGTTACCTGATTGGTTTGAATTCCAGGACTGGAATTGATGAACCTTGCTTTAGAGTGCACTCCAGTAAATCCACTCAAGCATCATCATCAGCAACAGCAGAGTACATTTTCAGTCTGTCAGTATTTTGTCTTGTCTTTGGTTACATAAAAAGTCTGTATTTGTGTCATAAACACGTAATTGCTCCATAGTCCATTGTTCGTCTCTTGTAAGGAAAAATAATACATAAATATAAGGCTCATTTTGTTATTTGCTGTAAGCAAGAAGTTTAAAATAGATTTTTGTTTTAACTTTTGTAGACAAAACAGTTGGATGTAAACAGAATGGAATGAAGTAGAGGATGGGGCTGATTTTTTTCTAGCCCAGACTGTAGCTTAACCCTAGATTTCATATGCATTGGGGCAAATTTATTAAAGACCACTTCACTGACATCTGTCAGATAATGTCTCAATCATACGTCCTTTTGACTACACGTATGCACATCCTGTAGTGGTTTGGAGCATTGCTTGTGCACAGGCTCAGAAATTAATGCATCTGCATGCAACACATCCCCATGCTGCAATACCAACAAAAATAGTTGGATTAGTATAGCGCCATATGACACTGTGTCCACAAATGAATGAACAAACTAACATCGTGTCTCAAATCATATACTTGTATACACTATATGGCCAAAAGTTTGCGGACACCTGACCATAACATTCATACAGCTTGTGCTTGTTGAACATCCCATTCCAGATTTAGTCCCAATTTGCTGTTATCCTCCACTCCTCTGGGAAGGCTTTCCACTACATTTTGGAGCGTGGCTGTGGGGATTTGCCCATTGAGCCACAAGAGCATTAGTGAAGTCAGGTACTGATGTTGGGAGAGGAGGTCTGGGGTGCAGTCACTGTTCCAGTTCATCCCAAAGGTGTTCAGTGGGGTTGAGGTCAGGGCTCTGTGCAGGCCATTCGAGTTCTTCCACTCCAACCTTGGCAAACCATGTCTTCATGTGATAATGACAATGGGCACAGGGGCATTGTCATGCTGGAACAGGTTTGTGTCCCTTAGTTCCAGTGAAGGGAAATTGTAAAAGACATCCTATACAACTGTGTGCTTCCCAATTTGTGGCACCAGTTTGGGGAAGAACCACATACTGTATGGGTGTTATGGTCAGGTGTCTGCAAACTTTTGGCTATATAATGTACTATTCTAGACCATTCTTGAGCACTAACACTAACTGGATTTCCTATTACAGTTAGTGTTTGAATTTTACAAACCTCTCATGTAGCCTTCAAACCTACTGACTGGTGTGCTTTGCATACTTTTTAAATGGACAGTCAGAGTTTTCAATTTGAGACGCAGCTCATGAAAACAATCACGCCAATTGCAGAAAGTTTTAAAGAGAGACAGCGCTCGTGAGTGTGTTTAATGTCACTGCGTATAAATTGCTAAACATTACAGCTTAACTTGGAAACCTGATCGACAGGAATGTTTTAACTCTAATGTGCCATTTAGAGGATGCCACTTTTAGTCCTCCGGAGGTACATAAGATATGCAGAAAAGTATATTAACAATGTCGCTTGCGTTGCTGCTGCTTCTGCACACATCTTCATAAGCATTGGTAAACAATATACCTAACCTCTTTCTCTGCACCCCCTAGTGGTAGAGGAATGCACTGTTATTTTTGACTGTAGGTAAAAAGTATCATTGTAATTAAAATTAGCACAGAATTTCAGTAGAATATATGGGTATAGCTGCAAAATTTGAGTTTTCTAAAGGATGTTGTAGTCATCGTTCAGCCTTGATTTCATCAGGCTTGGTGCAGGAAGTGAATTGGACAAGGTTTGGGTTTGGATTCTGATGCCTCCAAGCCATTCTGAGACTTCTGAGTCATTTGACCACTTTTTTTTCTGTCCCATATTCACTCAATTTTAATCTTTTAAATTGTATTATATAGAATGCATATTGAAATATCTTAATACACTGGTCAAGCGTAAGTTGCATAACGTCATTGCACTGTTCAGTTGCATGATCTAAATGTCAGAATATCTGACAGTGAGAGATATAGGATGACTGTGAGATGCATTAAATCTTGCTCCGAAAATCTATATTATATCCTTAATGCTTGCCTTATACCCAATGCCATGCATTTCCAAAGGCTAAATTTTTTTTTTTTTGCTAGCAAATAATATGAAGCAAGAAAGGGCATCATAAATATTGAAAACCAGCATAGTATTACTGTGTATGATATGAGAATTTTCAGATCTGTGAATACAGCAGAGGGCACAGCTCTCATTCACAATAGATATTTTTCTTCCCTTATTATTCCCATGTTTAGTTTCATTGCTCAACCTTCAGATTGCTGCTGTCCTGCTTTTGGGTTAGCTAAAGCCCTGGCTATTTTGTTCCTTTGATGGAATGTTTCATTTCTAATTGGACATAAATCGCTACGCTTGGTGTTAATTCAACTCTATATTTATTAATTCTTTGCTTTAGATGTGATGTTCAGTTGGGCCCAAGCTTTTGACTTGTTTTAAATATATTTATAGTTTTATGGACATGTTTGTCTACTTTCACTTTCCTACATTACCCACAATACTGTTTGGCTATTTGCTGATAATGGTGCCAACGTAATTTAGCATTTCTACCTAACGTGATGCAGCGGCGCTTTAGTCCTTTAGTTTGTCTAGCTGTTTCATCTCCTCGTCTGTACACTGTTTCGACTTTCATGCTAATACTGCCATCATCTTCATCATGCTCATCATCTCATGGATCATCTTATAGCTGCATTGCAGTTGGCAGTGGTAGATCAGTAGTTAAGAAATTGGACTACTGATCAGATGGTCATGCGCAAGGCATGCGCAAGGCTTGAGCAAGGCCCTTAACCCTCAACTGCTCAGGTGTATAAATATGATAAAATGTAAGTTGCCTATATAAGGGTGTCTGCCAAATGCCATAAGTGTAAATGTAAAAACTCTGGAAATTTGAGTCTAACATTTGCACCAACATCTCCACGGCTTCTGCATTGGATTTCTTATTAATATGACTTTGAATGTCGCTGGAAAATATAAGAAAAGAAACTTTCGCTTTGTTGTTTTTTTGAAGCTAACAAAAAACTTGACCATTATTCCTTATGTTTGAGATGTTTTTTTTTTTTTCCATATTAAACACCATTGTAACTATTCAAGCAATGTCTCCTTGTGACATCAGCATGTCACATGACTGCTAACTTCTCACAGGAACAGTGAAAATATAGCACCAGCCAACAAATTAGCACTAGACTTGCTAAAACATTACAAATATTTCAATGTAAAAATATTTCAAGATGGAGTTTCCTTTAAGTTTAACTGAAATGGTGAAAGGTGAAAATATATAAGTAAGAGTATGTTTTGCAGTGTGTGGAGGAGGAAAACTCTGTTGTGTGACCTCCTGGTTTAACAATAAAATTACCATTATTGACCATATGTGATAGTGTTACATTGCTACACAGTAATGCAGCATCCAATCATTCTGTTTATCAGACTATAATTTCACGGACATGATATCTTTTCCTTCTTGCCTTTCGCTTCACTTCCTGACCTTAGTCATATATTTAAAGGTTTATATCTGAACTGCTAACTCATTATCGGAAAAAGAAGAAAAGGTAGAACAAAAGGTTAAACAAAAGATCCTCATTTAGTCGAGCCTGTTTATAGTCTCTGCTAGCACAGCGAATTTCTGCGAAGGCACGCTCATTTACAAAGCCTGAGATCTCCGATTCTCTCCATTGAGGCTTGTAGATGAGAAAAAATGACTGTGACATTAGCTATTGATTTCACATTAATGGATCGGTCCCTTTTTCAGCCAGACACATTGATTTCTATTACGAACACATCACACCAAAGTGCCTCAATACACACTACACTGACACAGTCCTGGCTTTGATTTTCTTACATATACTGTAGGTCGCTTTTTAACATAATTATGAATGAGAACATACCACACAAGAAATGGAGGCTGTTGGACGTGTTGGGATGTTTCATTCGACCGTATCTGATAATCATTGTGAGGACTAGCCACATGTAGACAGAGCAGTAAGGGATGTAGCTATACTCAAAGTCAAAAACACAGACAGGAAGTGGTCAAATTCGCATGACTCTTGTCAGATAAAATGTTATAAAATGTAAGGTTAAGGCTGGAATGGGTTTTTACCTTTTTATAACACATTTGGGTAACAATTTCCATTGAAGTTCCATCAACTAGCATTATTTACTGCATTATTTAACATTAACAAGCTAAAAATGTTAGCAATGATACATGGTAAGTAATGTTAACAAAGTAACAATGTAGGTAAACAGATCTTTTAATTGACATTTGTTTAATTGTTATTGAAATAATTCTGCATTGTATAAAAATAAGTTCATATTAGTTGAATAACTTATGGATCTCTGGTGTAAGTACTGGAATTAGCATCAGTTCTAAATTTTACCAGTTAACAACGA
This sequence comes from Pangasianodon gigas, assembly GCA_022758105.1. Lineage (NCBI taxonomy): Eukaryota > Metazoa > Chordata > Actinopteri > Siluriformes > Pangasiidae > Pangasianodon > Pangasianodon gigas. The sequence continues at coordinate 3,656,340 of CM040481.1, forward strand.
CAAACAACATACCTGTCATTGCAGGTTAAATTTTAACTCATTGTTGATATTGACATTGGTTAATGCAGGCGTTGATTATTTGGCTTATTTGCTTTAAGTCGATAATTACTTTTACTACTCATAATTCTTCCACAAATTTCTGAAATTGAGCAATGTTTCGCTAGAAAATCAATGCAGGCAGCCATTTTTACATGACAGGTAAACACATACAGTAATAATATTTCAAAGAAAACCAACTAAAAGGGGGCCAAGCACATGATAATGAGTTTACAACACATTATAGGCGATCTCAGTTGCATAGATAATGAAACGAAAGCCCGCCAGATGCGAATGATGTCCCTTAAGGGAACCCTGAATCGTATGAAATTAGATTCCATCCATGCACATTGTCTGAATTTATACAAATTTCTCTTGAGATCAGAAGGGCATGGTCAGCATCAGTATCAGAATGAAGAAAACAAAGAAGTAGGAAAGAAATGGTGAAGACGTGTAACAGAAACAAGCATTTTAAATCATCTTAAATACAATAACAATAACAAATTATATTGTGCTTTTACCCAATTAGCTACAAAACTGTGTATATATATATATTTTTTTTAATGCCAATAATAGAGGATCATGAATTATTGTGAATTTTTTAAGCTGGTCAGCAAAAAATGATTAGTTTTTTATATACATCCTAGTGTAAGTGTAGGATAAAACTCCTTGTTATCTACATAATGTTAATTACAGTATGTAGAAAAACAAGTAGCACATGTTGTGTTATACTGTATCATTGTTTTTCATTGTTTTGACAACCATAAACTCCATAAATGTTGCATATCATGATACAATCCTCTACTAGTTATCTTGGCTTTCCTTTAATCAGACGTTCACTTGAGGTTGCATGTTATATATACATACATACATACATATATATATATATATATAAATCATATGAAAACATTGATAAGATGTGAATCTCCTGTATGCCAGCCCCTGCAGGTGGATTTCTTTTGAAGCAGGTGTGATATATCTTCTAGTTCATCTCTCCTGCTGAGAGTCACTGATGCATCATAGGGTGTAATTTTACAGACTACTGCATAGATGCATTTGCACAGCCGTAGGGGAGTGTCACAGCAAGGGGTTAATGCCACCAAACTGGCATCCCACTTCCCTTGTCCGGTGCCATATCTCTATTATAGACACTCCATTAGACTACACCAATGTTGGATTATTGCTTTTGCTTACTGGAATGCTACCTGGAGGGAAAGCCTTGTTGGGCCAGGAGGCTCAGGAGACTTTTTTTTTTTTTTTTTTTTGCGCTTCAGATTTTCTGTTACTGGGTTACGTCACTACTGGATACAAAAAAATATCTATACCTTTATTTTCAAAATGCTGTGTTTCACACCTACCATTCAAATAATGAGTTTGAACCCAGAAAAAAATGTATGGACACTTTAAAAACATTGTACTTCAAGTTCTGCTAGCCCGGTCTAGTCTGCCTGGTCTTTATACCGCAATACTCTTGAATGCTCGATTCTGATTGGTCAGAAGGTGTTGATTAATTTTCTATGACAGCAGTAGTCCCAGATGTAAGTTTATATCAATGCACTTGTTCTATTAAGTTATAGTTCCCTATAGTAACAACTTACTCAAGTGCTTGTTTAAAAAAAAAATGTTGCTCATTGTTGATATGTTGAAGTTTTCTGTAAGGAGACGTTTATTTATCATTCTTTAGAAGGAGTCTCCAGTGTCAGAACTGAAGTGTAACTGTCAGGGATATATTTTTTTTATTAGCTTCAAGAGAAAAGACAAAAAAGACTAGTGAGGGAATGAGTGTTTATAGCTGTTATAATGTAATTAATAACAGGAACTAATGTTTCATGGATATTCCACAACTTTAAAAGTAACTATAAAAGGACAAAAAGTATGATGTATTGGTCTTTAATGATATAATAATGGTTATTTTTGGCAAATTGCTGTGGTATAAAAAGGAGAAAGACTTCGGGATGTGGGAAAATAACACAAAGAACAGTCTTGTCAGGCGTATTTTCCTGTTCCTGTAGTAATAATACTAAATTAATTTAAATGTTAAGTATTTTAGGTTTTTAAGTTTATATGGGGCCAAAGGCTCCATATTGTATTTGACCCAGATGTGGGAAAAAAATGTGTTCGCAATGCTCCGATGCTTAACATAGTAATGTTTTCAGAGCAGTAAGCCAAGTCAATATCAAAAGCCCTCTAGTAAGAGATGCAGTGGTGTGTGTGTGTGTGTGTGTGTGTGTGTGTTCATATGTCTGTTCATCTCTCTTTAACTGGCATCAGATCGCACCCAGCTTCATAAGCTAAAGGCCAGAGACTTCCTATGCACTATTTATTCACCACTGACCCTAACACACACTTATCCACACACACAAACACACTCTTAAAGACTGAACGCATCCACACGCTGCTTCCATCATGGCTTGTACCTGTAGAGTCATTTTCCTTCCAACTGTAATGAATCCTCTGTATGTGGAAATGATTATGCCTGAGGTTTAATACACTTCTAAACCTGGAAATGAAAGAGAAAATGAAAAGGCGCAGCCACGCCGTTCAGCGTCGGATTAAATGATGGAGCGAGAGAGTGAGATAAAGTGAATAAGTTGCTCGGAGATTAATATTTTCACATGCTCATGCAATTACTGGCCTCTTTGAAAGCGAATCAGCGCACTCGAATTCCCTCCCGGTAGATCATATCCAACCTGCCGGATTCCCACACACACACACACACACATTATATATATATATATATATATATATATATATATATATATATATATATATATATATATATATATATATATATTATATATATATCCTCCAAAAGTGACTGCTGGACCAAGACTCTATTTCTACGCCGACGCTTTTCAGTGACGCATGTTCTGTTGAGATTGCTCACTCCCGCTGTTACACACATCCAGCCGCACTGAGTACAGTGAGCAGTGAGTCGCTGCTACTTTCATTAAGCTGTGCGTAGAGACAGACTGACTCGAACACAGGGGTAGTTAGTGCTTTAAATAGGGAGCTGGACGATGTAGGAGTAGACACTGAAGTAGCTGAGATTGTACAAGAGATACTGGAGGTTGTGTGTGTGTGTGTGTGTTTTATAATATTTACATAGTCAAAGACAAATAAATTCTATGCAAATTAGGTATGATGCTGTAAAGCAACAAATCCAAACCATTGGCTTGAATGATTCCGCAAACCAATCCCTGTGGTCCCATGTTTATTCAGTTCCCCACTCCCAAATTCCGACCTGCAGTTAGTTCGCATTTCCTGTTTGCCTCAGAAAAAAAAGGAAGAAAAACTTATAACCGTGGTTTCATCTTCTCCTGTCATATACAGTACAACTCCTCGGTAAATGTGTACAAAGACATTAGGGAGAAAAATAAAGCTAGCAGAGATTGATTGTGCCTCTGGTGAGTGTAGGTAACTAGAAACGTTAGCTTGCTTTGCAAATCTGCCAGTGAAGCTAGAAAAAAGCCTAGCGTGTAACATTTAAATAAAAAATGAAACAAAACATTTGCATAAAACAAAGACACTGTCGTGTTACCGCGGAAACCAGAAATTGTGAAGTCTTCTGTTTTGAAGGCGGTGGAAAACGTCAGCGCTGGAACTGGAAACGTCAAATAAACGTCTCCTCAGAAACCTTATTTCAACATATGATTAGACATTAGACATTTTTATTAGTTTAATATCAACATTTTTTCTTATCTGTTAATAATTAGCCTTCCACACATCCACACACAGTGATCATTTTACGATTTAAAAATGACCCATTTTTAAACGTTTACGTTATGATCGTGACTCGGTTACATTTAAAGGGGAGGCGTGGCCAAATGCATGACTCCTTTTCAGTAATTGTACACTGCGAATTTGTTACAAGTTACAGACTTCTGAAATTGAATCTCAATTTTTAAACCATAAAATGAAATATCAAGCATTTGATATTTAAATTAGCTCATGATAGATCTGAGTGCAGCTTAATTACTTTTTAATGTATTTTAGCTGAAATGCAGTTCACATATTCAGCTTCATCATCTCCTCTGATACCTTTAGTGTTATTCTGTGGAATTCTGCTGAATCGCAATTATTTACCATGCGGTATATTGAAACATGTTGCCATTAGCACAACACATTAGGCACAAATGAGCTGTAATGTCAACACGCTGAAGAAATCGCAGTTTGCTCCAGAAGCTGAAGGTCTTTTCCGCTTTCCGCATTTGTTCCGAGGTCGCCGTGGACGTTTAGCGCGTCGCTCACATTCACACAGCAGGAGCGAGAAGGTCAGAAGGGCAGCGCCCTGGAGCGGACCAGGGTTAAGCGTGTTTTCTTTTTTTTTTTTTCTTTTTTTTTTCTGAAGGGCACTACGATGGCAGCTGGAGCAGGCAGGTGTGTGTGTGTTTGTGTTTGTGTGTGTGTGTGTGTCTGTGTGTTCACTCACTCACTTTTCATTCGAGCGTGACACACTGCAGCGTAGAGGGATGGATTCTTGCCTGCAGGGCTGCAAGTATGTTACAAAAAAATAAAAATAAGCATAAAAAATGAACATTTCTAATTCATATGAGAACCCTCGAGATACGAGGAATTACAAAAATCGATAAAGTATTATGCATATGAGGGATATAAATGTGGAAAGAATGTGCCATTTCTCTAGCACATTTTTGCAGTATGTATATATGTGTGTATGTGTGCATATAATATATATATTTATTTATTTATATTTTGCAGCTGTCATCTCTAGACATGTATATGTGCACATGCATTGTGGGAGGAGGCTTCTAGATTAACCTGATTTATTTATTTATTTTACCAAGAAGAGTTTTTTGGCTTTATTTCAATAATTACATGCCCAGCATCAAAATTATGGTGACATTTTCTGTCTCTTTATGTCTCTCACTATCTCCCTGTCTATCTCTCTCTCTCTCTCTCTCTCTTGCTCGCTCGCTCGCTGGCTCACTCTCTCTCTCTCTCTCTCTCTCTCTTTCTCTCTCTCTTTCTCTGTGTCTGTAGGAGATTTATGCGAAGTGTCAAACATCAGGATGTTGAACACACACACCCACACACACATATACACACACACACACAGAGTGTAAAGGACGTGCAGTTTAGAGCATAGAGAAAGACAGATAGGGGTGGCTCGTCTGGTTTTCTTACATATATTAGTTTTTAGTTTCAAAAAGAAAATGGCAAAACAAGATTTTTTTTTTTTTTTTTTTGTGTTCAATTTTTCTGATATTGATGGTGGAATATATGCCTTTACAGCATGCCATATTAACAAATTTACGGTGTTTTACAAGAAACAGGTGGAGCATTTTAAACATGTAATTAAATAAGAGATCTAATTAGATAAGATAATTATCATTTTGTAATGATCTTTAGGCATCAGTATTAGGATGCAGTATTAGTGCGCTTGCATTTGATGCCCGTGACGTTTGCTACAGTATGATGCTGTGAGGTGTGTAGGTCTCGGTATATGTGTGAGAGAAAAAGATCTACATGAAATATTGATATGTGGAGCGCAGCATGTGAGGGAACTTCAGTGTGTTACTCTGACACAGAGGGAGTGTTGTGCCTCGTCTCTTGCTTTCTGCTCACTAGCCACACAAGCAGGAGGCCACCTCCTAAACATTTCCCAGAGAAACTCTGCAGTTCACACAGTTTTCTCTTCACACAGACGCCTCACTTCCTGCTTCTCAAAGCACCCCCTCCTCCTCCCAACCAGCTATATTTTTTATTATTATTATTATTATTGCTCTTTTATTTTAATTTTTTATTTTATTATATATATATATATATTTGCTTTTGTTATACTCTTTTTAATTCAGTCCCTTTCAAAGACCATTGCTATCAATAAATCACCCCCGGTGAGGCTTTATGAAGTGAGTTTCCATCTCATTACTTAACAGCATGCTGATGAAGGAAACAAAGAATGATAGGGAAAAAAGGAATAAAGTTTTCCAAAAGGGAACACGACAGTCACTGAACAAAGAATTTAAATTAATTAATTAATTAAAATTAAAATGTAACATATATAATTAAAATATAACATAAATAATGTAATATTTATATATTATAATAAATAAAACAGCTTTGTGTAGAATAACACATTCCTATCTCCCAGTCACAGTGATATGAGTGGAAAAGCCGTCAGTCAGTAGTAGACAGTGATAGACACTCAATCAATCAATCAAAAAACAAGCAAACAAATAAATAAATAGAGATGTACATATTAAAAATATACCTTAAGTAATAAAATATTTAAACGATTAAATGATATAATGATATAAAAACAGCTTTCTTTAGAAAGACACATGCCTGTCAATCAGTAGTTTACAGTGATTAACTAATTAAAAAAAAGAAAAACAAACAAATGAAATAAATAAATAAATAAATAAATAAATAAATAAATAAATAAATAAATAAATAGTTACTTATTAAAAATATAGATTAATTAATAAATATTTATCTTTTAGAATAAATAAAAACATCTTAGTTTAGAAAGACACATTCCTGTCAGTCAGTAATTGACTAAATAAATAAATAAATAAATAAATAAATAAATAAAGTTGCTTATTAAAAATATAGATTGATAAATAAAATATTTATATTTTAAAATAAATAAAAAAAGCTTTTTTTTAGAAAGGCACATGCCTATCAGTCAGTAGTTTACAGTAATTGACTTAAAAATAAATAAATAAATAAATAAATAAATAGAGTTGCTTATTAAAAATATTGATTAATTAATAAAATATTTATATTTTAAAATAAATAAAAACAGCTTTGTTTAGAAAGGCACATGCCTGTCAGTCAGTAGTTTACAGTCAAAAAAAACAAAACAAGATCAAATAAATAAATAAATAAATAAAGATGTACTTATTTGACAGTGAGTGACTAAAAATAAGTAAAGAAACACGCAATCAATCAATCAATCAATCAATCAATCAAATAATCAATCAATCAAACAAACAAACAAATAAATATATTTTTTAATGTTTTCATTCCTGTCTCCACACGATTCCAGCGATAAAAAAGACAGATATAAACAGAAGAAAAGCATAATACGATATTTAATACATTAATATTTTTTAAGAAATATTTGAATTTTAGTTGTACACTGCATTTGTTTGTAAATCGCTGTGGTATTTAGGAGGAGTGAAACTTTTTGAGGTGTGTGGACCGTTTCAGAAACTGGCGACATGTCTCTAGCTGTTTTGCTCATCCCTTTCAAATAAACGTCATCAGCAATTTATCAGTATGAATTCCATTTACTGAATCCTTAACCCTGTGAGTCGCCCCGCACGCCCAAATATGGTTTCGCATTTGTCTTTAGGATATGACCATTGTGTTCACTCACGGGTGAAATTGAAAAGCATTCTTAGCTATTAAACAAATAGCGCCATGCCATTACATTCAGCCTCCTGTTAGTATTTCAAAATGGCTTCCCTGCACCGAAGGTCCACTGATTCACCCAGCCACAGGATGAAACGCCGGCTCCCCGACTTGCTGATGCATGCATTATGTTCGATTAATATTCCACCGTCGGTGTACTTACACTGGTCCGAGCATGAGGTTCAATTACATGTTCCATTTGAGACCATTAGCAAATACATTACACTGCAAGCTACGTTAGCAGCAGTTATAAATACTACGCTGACGATACTTATCGAAGCCTACTGAAGAACTTAAGCAAATGATGGCCATGTAGATGGGTTGTGGCTTGGAGGTGCACTATTGTGACCCAGAAGATTTTTCTCAAATTTCTCAAAGTGACTTCCTTATTAAATAAACCTTTATTAGAGACAATATGCGTGTTTTCTTTTTTGTTTGTTTATTTTTTGGCTAATTGTTGAGGTATAAGATGAAGAAAACACTTCAGGACATGCTGTTATAGAAAAATAATCAACATCACGGTTTTAACGAGCTCCGCTTCATGCTGGGCCTCAGCACACCATGTTGCTTTTGTTGATTCTTTTCCAGTAAAAGCACACCCCCAAGTGTTGTATTTCTAACATAACATTTTTATAAACCCTTATGATATCATAATAGTAGGACATGTGTTTTCTTAGATCCTGAAGTACAGGGAGATTTGATTTTTGTGCCATTCTGATGTAAGTAACCCCAGAAGTTATCATAAAACCTCACATCAACATATATCTATGTCCATGACAGCTCATGCATGCTGGATTGAGTGTGTGTGTAGGTTTATTAGTTGTCATTGACACCAAACTTGACCAAAGCAGTCATTATGACAGCCAGTGTCTGTTGGATTAAGCATTTATGACTGTTTATGTAGCCCAGGTAGTTGATGTGAAGGGATTATGTAAAAACTATGACTCTGTGAACACCAACCAGAAGTAAAGTCTTACCACAAAATGTGCTGAGTGTGTGTTTGTTGGTCCAAAATGACATGATATAAGCTACAACAGTAAGCTTTCATCCAGCTGATTAAGCCGTAACTTCATGTTTTTGTTGTTGCTCAATGATTTTTGAAGTTGCCCATCAATAACCAGCGACTTCTCTTTTTGCACACTCGAGTGTGTCAGTTTCACAAAGTTAAGCGTCGACATTGATAGCTACAAAATTGTCTCCATCGCTCATGCCGTCAAGATCGATGTACTATTTTGTAACACGAGAGACGTGATAACCTTGCTGAGATGTAGATCATTCCGGATTAGGTGCTCAGCTTTAGCAGCCGAGTGTTTAATTGGTGAAAAATAGAACGAATTAGGAACGCTGAGAGTTCTACGATCCCCTGCTCTGGGCGGGGGTTTAAAGATGATTGACACCCCTGTGCATTGGTGTACTGTAGGCAAAGGTGTAAAGAAGCATCTTGTATTAATCACCGGCAGCATCGGTGTCTCTGTGGGTTAGATTATGATACTTCACGGCGTGTTTATGTGTCTGTGTTTGTGTCTGGAAGATTTATTTTAGCTTCATGCTCCTTGACTGGACAGTGTAATACTACAGATTAGACATCAGCCTCGTTAATATTCAAGCCGTGCCGCTAAATGTAGACTCATCCTGAAAAACGCCAGGAGCCAAGATCCCTGATAAAAGCAGCTTGGCTCTTCCCGCCCACCGCAGCAGGGGTTTGATGGCTCACCAGCTGAAGAGAAGAGGGTCAGCCTTGGGTCAGAAGTACATCACCTTGGTAACAAGTTGCCCTCATTATAGAGCTTTGTGTCTCTTCTGATCGTCTTCTTAGTGTTGAGCCGCCTTTATGGAACAGGCAGATCTATACGTCCTCATTGGATTTTCCATTCATTCATTAGTTCTTTTGTGTTTATCGCACGTGCTGGCGATCACAGTGCCCTTGATGGATGATGTCGCCAGTCTGCGTGTCTGGAACATCTCAAACCCTGTGCTAGGAAGTCTATACAGCAGCAGTCAGAGCGATTACAGATACACATCTGCATCGGTATAGAGATTTTTTTCCCCAACAATACTCATAAAGGCAAGTCTGCTATCATACTATAGTAAAATAAATCAAAGAAGCAAAGTACTTGATGTGAGAGAGAATTCAGTTGTATACACTATACTTACTGAATACTCGATTGTGATTGGTCAGAAGGTGTACATTTGCATAACCACATGTATGGAATTTTGTGGCAAATGTTTCAAATAAAATAATAAAATCCGCAAGCAAAAATGTATACGTTTTACTCAGCAGCTGATATCGTCAGGATTTCACGAAGGGTCAAGTCTCTTGAATAACCATCATCTCTTGCTCTCGTGCTTTTTTAAGTTTTTAAGAGGTCCATAATCATGTCCACTTTACTACTGTAATTTCTCTAAGTACTATGCATGCTGGTAATGCAGTTCAAAGATCAAACCTAATCGCCAGTGTAATTACAGTAGCTGGATTTCTCTTACATCTATCTGTCCTGTTCGTAGCCGACGTCCATGGCTTCAATTTTCAGGAACAACGCGTACAAAAGAATACGATTTTAAACCACAGCTTAAAAGAATACGACCATATTAAGACCATGGAAGTTGTAATAGGACCTCTTATTCAGTTTATTTTTATCCCTGCTAGTGAAGATTATCAATGAGTTCCCTTAAAGTATGAAGCACTATGAAACAATATTAAATATTAAATATTAAACAGGGCCACCATATTTTAATAAACCTCATATTAATGGAAATTCAAAAAAAAAAAAAAAAAACGATTCACTGCCAAAAATAAAGTGCTAAAGGAAAACAGGCAACCTGTGAGTGGCATGTGAATGAGAACCGGAGGTCTCTGTTACCCGGGCAACCAGCAAATAAATAGTCCTTTATATAAGTAAAAGCATATTGTTAATTCCACAGCAGTAAAAAATAGCCTTGATGAGAAGCCAGACATGCAAAAAAAAAAAAAAAATCTAAACAAAAGCACAGACTGAACAAAGAAAATGTGGGTTGGACAGCATTGTTGAATTCTCGAGTCTGATTAGTCAGAAAGTGTTAATAATTTTTCTATTACAGTAGCTTAATGTTTCTAGACTAACAGCTAATTCACAGGAACTTGAAAGGCAGATGCTCTACATAATTTAAGGCTAACAATAAACAGATTTATAACGAATGTTATTATTTAATAAAGAAGAATGTATGATAATTTTCTGTATGGAGATTGTTACTGAACATTTTTGGAAGGAGTCTCCACTGTCAGAGAATTGCAACAGTCAGAGCAAAGCTGTAAGTAACTTGAAGTTTTCCGTCACAGGAAAGTCATCGGGATGGAGGTTACTTAGTAACAAGATATATTTTTGTCTTATCAGCTTCAAGAGAAAATGAGGAAACGTGGATGTTACACAACATATAGCCAAAATTTATACATGTAACATGTATACATGTAGTTACATGTAACTATACTGTAGGTGTTACTATAAATGGATAAATAAGTATGACATGTCATTATTTAATTAATAAACATGTGCTATGTGGGTATTAATAAACATTCCTATTAATTACATTAATTAATAAACATGTGCCATGGTATGATAGGATTAAAACACATTGGCATTTATGGAAGGAGTCTCCAGTGTCAGCCTGTCGTAAAAATCAGATAAAACTGTAATTTTACGTTTTCCACCTTAAGAAAGTCGTTACTACGGAGAGATTTTGCAGTTCTTCATTAACGTGACAAACTGCATTTTTTTCTGTCTTATTTTAAGAGAGAGTGATGCAGCGACTGTTTATATTTGCTAAGGCGTAACAGGAACTAACTCGTTTTGTGGACATTAAATGTAACTATAAGAGAATAGAAAATATTACATGTTATTCCTTAATTTAAAAAAAACAAAGCATTGGCTGTGGTATATCACACCACCTTATCCTGCTTTATTCCTTATATATTTAAGCAATGCTTTACTGCAAAAAGTGGTATCTTAATAAGCGATAATATCTTGAATATAGGCAAATTTGTCAAATATTTCTTATTATGAGATCCAATATCAGATTATTCAGCCTGTTTTGCTTCTTGATAGAAATAAATGTTTAAAATTGGCAAAAGTATCTTCCAGTAGTAACAAGGAAGTATTTCAAGCTTGAAATTGGTACAACATGTCTAGAAATAGGCTTCATAATCATATATTTGTTTTGTTATTATCTTATAATAGGAAATGCTAGATAAATTTGACTAAATACAAGACCGTTTCACTCGCTAAGCAGTGTTAATCTTAGCCGCCTTTAATAAGCAAGCTACTTCAGGCTTGTTTTCACAAAAGACTCACAATTCCAGTGACATTTGCTCCATTACCAGTACCGTCAAGATGGAAAATGTCGTGAAGGACGCGGACATTAGGCCAACAATCTGTTGAGACCAAACCAAGATTCAGTAATGCTGTTTGTGAAGACATTAAAATTGAATGCGTTTTCACAAGTAGAGCAGCCTTTTTGGTGCATTAGAGTAAATAATTCAGAAAGAACCAAGTCAACGTACATAAATGACTGTCACCTCCTTGCATTCTGCTGTGCTGCACATGAATTTGGCAACGCAATTAGGAAGACTTCCTGGCCACTAAATCGCCCGGCAATCGCTAAGCTAAATGGGCAAAGTGGAGCATTTTCGGAGCACTTTCCGCCACCGTGCTGTGCTCTTCCTGGTCGCCTAAATTGCCAAGTTAATTATTAGACTATTTTGCAGCAGCTTTGTGGGTTTGTGAGGCCTGACAGGTCTGAGAGGTGCGGCATGTGGCAGACAGCCCGCACCGAGTGAACGCTGATAATAATGGACATTAACTGCGGCGAAGTGAATTCATCTTTTTTAAAGCACTTTAAACCGGATAGTTTTATGGAAGTGGGCATTCGTCATTTAGAGCATGGAGCATTTTACACAGCTGAGTATAAGATACTGAATGCCGAAGATACCGAATGCTGATTGGATGGGGAGAAAGCGGAGATAAGAAGGTCTCTGACTGTCCATATATGTTACACAAATTGGTTTATATTTAATACAGTATTGCTAATATAACTAATGACTGAGAAGGAAATCATTTAAAACTAAAAAGCTGAATGGTCTCATTGTTTGCATGCTGCTTAGGCTACATATAAACAGCTCATTCAGAATCTCCTATTGTAATGAATTCATTCAAATTGTTGAAAATCTGTGCATGTAAACTCTGCATCATCCGTTCCTATTGATAAGACTTAATGCGTTGCTTCATTTTAACAATAATGCACACAAAAACTACCTGATAGGAGTGTAACGCAATGCCACTATCTGTATCTGTATCCATTTAGTGCGCCAACTATCATTATCTTTATCTGTATTTGAATTTATACCCAACGTGAGTGAGGCCTAAACCAGAAAATTATTTATTTTTATTTATTTCTGTCAGCATGGTATGTGAACAGTTCTTCAGCTTCAGCTCCATCACTCGATAGATGTGCTTGGGACTATTTTTTTTAAACAAAATATAAACAAACTAGCAGCTTAATTTCAACACCGCAGCCCTGACCAGGCAGGTACTAAGGATCAACACATGTTCATGATGATAAACGTGGTTTTTATTTTAGCTTCATATCTGACAGCTTGCTCATGAATGCGTGAAAGTAAAAATCTTTTCAGTAAATAAAAATGAATAGTGCACCCCCTATTCATATCTGTTTAAAACACATTATCTGTTCAGTCCAAATAACGTATTCATACTGGGTTTCATCTCTGTTACCCGAGTAAGAGCTCCTCCTTGTGGAAAACCTGAAGCCTGGTAAAGTGAGTGTGTGAGCGAGTGAGTGAGCATTGCTAGTCAGGTCAGCCCCATGATGTGCTTCAGGTCTAAAACTGTAGAGAGGCTCAGTGGTGGTCTGTGTGGCACAGATGGAAAACTGAAAAGAGACTGAAAGGTTACAGCTGTGAGCTGTGATCTCCCACTGTCTTATTAAAACTGTGGAGAATAACAAGCATCACATGTGCAAATCAGTGACCACTGAAACACTCTTCTCTTGCCCCTGTTGCCTCTCTCTGTCTCATTTCTTTAATTGATTTATTTGTTGATTAGCAGGAGTGAGACTAGAGTCTCATTTTCAGAGAGGCCAACAAAATGAACGAATGAATGAATGAATAAATAAATAAATAAATAAATAAATAAATAAAGCTTAGCATTAAATGTAGCACCTCATCTAAAATAAATTTAAAAATAACATCTGAGTTTCATACAAAACACTCAAACCAATTATACATAAAATATTAAAATTAAACCTACAACTGACTAGTATATTGCAAACAAGAAGACTCTCTCTCTCTCCCACACACACACACATATTTAATATACCTCATTAGCTCTCTATTTATTCAGAACACTGCATCATTTTTTTTTTTTTTTTATACATAACCTCCTAACCTTCCCTGACCCTTTGTGATGACGGGGCATCTTTTAAACGACTGATAAACAGACATGATGGCTAGACCATAAGTGTGGTGAAGGCCAAGCAAACCAATTAGAAAGAACAGTTATGTTATTAGCCTGCTGTTATTTTTCCATGTTTTGCTCGCGATTAACTTTTAGCGATTGGATTATTCGGCTTAATTGCTGCAGTTTATATAAGACGCTGGCATCTGCTGTGATCCGTGGCAAGTGATATCTGACTGGATTACTCGGATGGAACTGTGAAATTTTATGGGGAAATTAAAAACGCAGTAAACAGGAAGAAAAGATGAACAGAGATACTATATTTTAAATATTTTACAAATCACTAAAATACAAATATTTTAGAAATCATGACATGCTTCCACATGGCTGACATTTTTCTTTGTTTTTTTTTTTCTTTTCTATTTTTGGCTGAGGATTTTCACTGGCCGGAATTTTGCCCCATCCCTTAATATATAGATAATTGATCTGTTAGCTAAGTTGATCATATGGATCAATGGATGGATTGTATTTCACATAAATGATCTCAAAACATTCCTCGTGCACCTCGACAGAAAGTGAAAATATTACTAATGTGATATGGTGGGAAGGGGGCGGGGCTTCTTGGGAAGCGTGCAAGACACCTACACACGTCAATCATTCCAGATTCATATGTCAGTTGGTTTACCTGCTGTTTTAATTTTGGGGAAAAAAGGAGATTCTTTTGGCGTATTTTTGAGTGATAACTCATACTAGCGTGCGCCGATTTTAAAATGCGAAGTTCCTACACAAAGCGCATGAAGGTTGGCAGGTCTGCATTATGTATGCTATGTTACATAAGTGCAGTGTAAATGCATTTCCTAACCTGTCGTTTAAATGTCAGGAACATTCTAGATCAAGAAATAAGAACAGATATGTGCTGTAGGTGTAGTTGAAAAGTCAATGTAAATCATTTTGAAAGCTGAAAAATAGAAGGACATTGGTAAACTTTAAAGCATTTTTTTTATTGAATATATCACTGGAGATGAAATTAGAAAATATTGCTCTCTGAATTCCTTTGGCACTGCCATAATTTCACCCAGTGAAAGTTTATATTCTCCGTGACTAGATGAGGAACTGCAAGAAGCAATAACGCAGACAGACAGAATTCAAAAAGGATGAGATCAGCTGAACCAGAAACTGACCATTCTACACAAACTCTTTCTGAAAACTTTATTGCAGTCAGGTTTTTAATAACAACATACAGTAGGCTATAGGATGCTCAATAACACTGCATTCTGGTCTATGCAATGTAATTGTCAGGGTGAACAAACGCATATGCGCTGCGGATGTAACCGAATACAAATTTATCATTTAGAGTGAATAGATAATGTGTTCTAAATATACACAAATACAGATATTAATAGAAATACAGAACAGGAGAAGCACTAGTCTTTTTAGAAAGCAGGATTTTTTTTCACTTCCTGTCAGAAAAGTCAGATTTGAAGCTTGTAGGACAAGCAAAGAGTATGCGCTATGGCAACATCTTTATCAACTGCCTGGTCAGGGTTATGGCGGTTTAAATTAGGCTACTAGTTTGTTAAAAAGAAATAGAGTCATTAAAATTCATTAAAATATATCACGGGCAGGTACAAACAAAACTAACTATGCCAGCAGGATTAAAAAGAATAAATGTAACTCGAGAGACATAACTGAGGTTGAGGAACTACCAGAGAAAGAAAGAACAAAATGTTCCGTTTTGAATTGTCCATTAAGCACACTAAATATTTAAGACCTTTCATTATGACTATTTAATACATTTTGAGAGAATTTAGACAGAAGCCGGACACTAGTCCAGCTTTAAAACCCAAACCGTTCATCCTAACCCTTTTCTCTTAATTTGTGTCTGTGTTAAAGTGACATCCTCATTGTCTGAAAACTACTCTACTCTACTCTGCTTCCTGGTGGTTCCACCTTCCTGGACATGTTATTATCTTGTTATAATCATCTAATAATACCCTACATTGACAGTTTGCTGAATAAATACATTGCTAAACTCTAAAATTATATTGAGTTTGTGGAATGAGACTGCTGTTGATATAAATGAGGAGACATGAAAAGGTGCAATGCATAACGCACAATGAAAAACACTTCATTTACTAAAACTATAGCTACAGCAATTGCAGGTAAATGCAATAGAAGTTATAAGGAAGAGATCTATTTGTAAAATAATTGTTAAAGAGCAGATTCTGAGAAGCAATAATGTGAAATGTTGCAGCTACACATAACTTAATCTGGTTCCTGAATCATTCCTTCACTAAATGTTCCTTCAGGAACACACAGAAGAGGATCAATAGGGCTACATGTGAGAGGAGATCACCTTGCAGCGTTGCTAAAGCATGTTTTAATCTAAAAATACAAGTAGTGTACAGTATCCAGAATGCTCAAAACATAATTGATGAACAAATCAAGCTGACTTGATGGTTTCCACGTTTTCCCAATTCCGGTCACCTGCCAGTTCCCACCCACCATCCAGATCTCCAATAATATACGACAGATACAAACCGGGAAGTGTGAAGGCTAACGCATGCTTCCTCTGTGACGAAGCTAGCTACAGCATCTTCTCTATCTGCTGCTCATCCTGTGTCACAGGGCGGCGTAACACACTAAGAGGAAAGTGCTATCCACCCTCTTCTGCATACACGAGCTCACAGATGACCACGATTGGCCAGTGTCTCTGAGATTGACGGCTGTGAAAGAGTATGCCAATTCCTCCGCCTTGGCTCCCGGGCATCATCAGGATTCGAACTCCTGATCTCCCAATGAGTTCTGTTGAGCTACTTGGGAGCCAGAAATAGTTCAATTCTATGGGCGGTGAAAGTTACAAACTAGCTCAAGCTTCCTATCTTTTCATGAGGATATATGAGGTGGGAAAGTTTTGCCATTTAAATTATGTATAAACTTTCTAGACTTCGCTGTTTTGTGCATAAAACACACTTTTTTGGGGGGAAAATACACACTGATTGTGTATTAAACATGCCACAAAAGCTTTCTGTATCTGGCTGTGGTGTTGAAGTGGTGAAGTCCGATGAATATCCAATTAGAGGAATATGAATGTGGTTATCAGGGGCAAAATTAGCACCTTTAGTAAGAGCTGGAGCCAATGGACACACACAGCTAGGTTATGTTTGGTCTTTTTTTCCCGAATGAAGAATGAAAGCACTGTGGTGCTTCACACTCCATGGTCCCTGGTTCGAGCCTGAGCTCGCGTTACTGACTTTGTGGAGTTTCATATATGATTTCTTTGTGACTTTGTGGGTTTTCTCAGGGTTCACTGGTTTCCTCCCATCTCCCAAAACCATGTTGGTGGATTGGTGACTCTGAGTTGGTTGTAGGTGTGAATGTGTGTGTCATGCAATTGAATATTCACTGACATCCCATCCAGGGCGTATTCCCACTTCAGGTCCAGTGTTTCCATGATTTTCCAGAAGCTTTGTGCGGCAAAATATTGACATGATCAGAACACTAGAGAAATAGAGACTTGCGTATTAAGCATTTTGTGCTTTACATTTCAGAAACCGAGGTTTTTTTTTCTGAGTAATCTTGTCTAAATGATCTTTATATGTGTGTGTTTGTGTGTGGGTGTGCGTGAGAGAGAGTCCTCCAATATCTGAACTACACATATCCATCAAACTGTCACTCAGTCCTTTCATTTCTTGCTTTAAGAACTAACCACTCTATCATCCCGCTCGCTCCCCCCCAGCCTCTCCATAACCACATCTGCTTTGTAGAATAATTATTTTTACTATCAGCACTTTGCGTATGTGATGGTAATCTGATTCGACCTATCGAATGGAAGTGTTTATATTCTTATAGCCTCCTCTTGTGTTCATCGGGAATGCGTTTAGAGTCGCAGAGACCAGAGTTCGATGGGATTGATTTGGACCGAGGCTGTAATTTCATGCTCGTGCTCTGTGCATGTGGGTGTGAGTGCAAGCACATATCCTGTAAAAGACGTCCTTAACGTAGTCAAGTGCAGATTGGATGAGGCTCGTGATCTGAGCTGTGGAATTAATATTTCAGTCTAGGATGTGCCAGCATCACAGTACTGTATGCTTTAATGAATTTGTTCTTGTACAAAATGTGTGTAATTGTTGATATGGTGAAGTTCTAGCATTTTTGGAAGGAGTCTCCAGTGTCAGTGCTTTGTAACAGTCAGAGGTAAAGCTGTAACAGTAACTTTCTGTGAATGTATAATGACGGACAGTTTATAATGCGTTTGTATAGCATTATATGTATGGTTACATTTGTTTATGAAATGGCATTACAGTTTATAACAATGTCTATAACGCGTATAGAAATTGTTAGCACAATACGGTGTGTAAGTGGTGTGTATGACATTATTTCGCAATGCTTGCCTGCCTGGAGCATTATATTTAATAACATTGGTCCATTTTTTTTTTAGCATTTTAAAATTTTTTACAATTTTTTGTTACAAATAAATTAATGTTTATACATATCTTCTGTAATGATATAATGCACTATGAACACTGTTTATAAAGCATCAGCTGACATTTCTAGGCTGATTTACATTTGAATGTTTTGACAACTGACAGTAAGTTAAGTTTTTTTTTGTTTTGTTTTTTTGTTAAGAGTTAAGGAAGGTTTTTTTTTCCCACTTTTTTTTTCCAAAATTTTTTATTTTTAAATTTTTAATTTTTTTTCTTGAATTTTCCCATTTTTTCATGTTTCATTTCTTCTTCATTTTTTTTTATTTATATTTTTGCCATACTTAATAGAGTTGAAATCTTGGGAAGTTTTGCTTTTGTTAAATTTGCCAGTTAACCCCACCTGGCAAAACTGATCCTGACAGTCAGGTGGTGTTAAGTGACATTTATTTATTTATTTATTTATTTATTTTTCTGGAAGTTTCACGTTTGCCAAGTAACCTCATCTCAAGTCAGCTAACATAATTTCAATTTTTTTCTTCAATTTTTTTCTTCAAACATAAGTCACCCCAGAAAGTGTCATAACTTTCGTGTCCCTTCACTCAGGTGTTATATCAATTTGACATTGAATTTGTCTTTGAAACCTGTTGAAATAAGCCTAGTAGATTCATGTCAATTGTCGTTAAGGCTTAATACAGGTGTCGTATAGCTTCAGGAACTCCACCACTCAGTAAAGTTGCTCAGTTTTAGTTTTACATGGTAAGATTTATGTTTACATGTAATTCTCTGTACAAACTCTCTGTCCTCCTGTCTCTCCTCTGTGATCCTCTGTCTTACAAGCAGCAATCAATCCACTGCTTGTTGCTTACAGTTAGAAATCTAGTTTTGTGCGCTTAATACATCACTGAAAATTGTTTCTTCGCTCCATTTCCCTGCGGCGTGTTCTCCTTACATCAGCACTTAGACTGTTTTACGCTTTGCCACAGAATCTGATTTCTGTTAACAACTCTCTCTCTTTCTCTCTCTCTCTCTCTCTCTCCATATCTCTTTGTTTCTCTTCTCTCCGACGTTACAGCCGAGTAACTGTTTTTTTCTGTAACTCAATCTGTAAAATAAGATGGGATTTTTCTACCTCATAACCTCGCTGACATTTTACAGGAGCATAAGATTAGTAAATAAGGTTTGATGCGAGGGAGCGATTCACATAGATGCATGTTTGTGTGTGTGTGCTGTTTTCAAACATTGTTTATCAAATGTAATACTATATTTTTCGCATGATACCTACAGTTACTCTGTTTAACAATTAAAAAAAAAAAAAAAGATAATAAACAGCAACAAGCAGCGATCTGCGGGGTCCAAGCATTTTTGCAAATATCGCACCCAGTGGCCATTTCTTTCCAAGGTACATAGAACAATTAAAGGACCACAGATGAACATACTCATCAAGGTTTGTTATGATGGCACAATGTTATCTTGTGTGAAATGCCCTTCTGAAAGCTGATTGGCTGAAGGCCACCATGTTTTTGAAGTAACCCAGCGTTGATTAAAAATCCAGTTACAGATTAGCAGAGCAGATGCAGCACACCAAATTTCAGCTGGAATTGTTTACTAAATAAACTGAAAACATGTTTTTTTTTTTTTTGCCAGCAGGTAAAGAAGAATCGGTGGCGACGTTCAAAGGCAACGAGTTTTTCTGCTATGACCTGTCCATGACCCCCATCCAGAGCAGCACGGATGAGATCACGCTGTCCTTCCGAACGCTGCAGCGAAATGGCCTCATGCTCCACACGGGCAAATCTGCCGATTACGTGAACCTGTCGCTGAAGAGCGGCGCCGTCTGGCTCGTCATCAACCTCGGTTCGGGCGCCTTCGAGGCACTCGTCGAACCCGTCAACGGCAAGTTTAACGACAACGCCTGGCACGACGTCAAGGTCACGCGAAACCTGCGGCAGGTAAGAGAGCGCATCACGGCTTCGTCTGATAAGACGTACATCACCAGGATGCTTTAGAAGCTGATTTTTATCTGTCAGGGGCGGCATTGTGGGATACAGTGAGGCTGTATTGAACACTGCATCTGCAGATCTTACAGATGTACCTCCAGCAATAAATTTGTGTTAATTTGAAGCTGCATTTGTATAGTTCATATTAATATTAATAAGTATGTAGTGCCGTGTTTAGCCTCTCTGTTTCCCCAGTGCTGCCCAAGTGTTTATTCAGTAACACTTCACGTTCAGAGATCATCTCAGGACCCTCATTGTGATTGATTCAAAACACTCAAAGACTCATGCCTCTAGGCTTATATGCAATTTGGTTAACGTTTGCGGTTCCATGAAAACAAAAATGGACACTCGGACAGATATCAGATATATGTACATGATAAGGTTGTAGATAAATAAAAGCCTCTGAGGCTCCGCCCACATGTAAGCGCATATTTTTGAATTTTTTTTTTTTTTTAACTCTCTCTTCAGGATTCATGACGCAATTTAGTGAAAAGCTTTGTAATCATGTACCGAGAATATCTCTGCATGATTTTCATTTATTTCGTGTTATCGCTTAGAATCAGTTACATTCACCTTATGAATTGGAGACAGATAATTCAGTTATACTCAAATTGAAGTCAGATATTCACATAATCCTCTGAACACATGGATTTAATCTTCGTCTGTGCCTATTTTCATCACTGGATTTAAGTTAGCACTGTTTTTTTTCCCCCTACAAACATGTCTCAATGCAGCTGCACTTGGTGCTCATAAGAAGCCTAAAATTAGAGGTTCATTTATTAAGGTTGTAGCTAATCAGACGAACTGCACATGGGAACGTCTGTTGAACATGCTTTGTTTTAGGCACATATTGTGCATTGTAAAAGCCGCTGTGAAATGCTGGAAATGATCGACTACGGAGCCGTCAGAAAGCTTGTGACTAGAGGAAATGCACATTCAGGGGCGATGAGAGAACTTTGGTAATAAATGAAGTTCTTCCCATCAAAACATTTCCCATCTAGAGGGATGCATTTCAACCCTAGGTTTGAAAAAAAAAAATGGAATCAGAAATTAGGAAACAGTAACACAACATTAATGCCAAAGGACTCACTCACTAGAACATAACAATATGTACTACAATCTGTGTTTCTTTTTTTTTTTTTTTTTTTTTCTGAGATTTAATTTAATGTTACTCCCTTTGCAAATATTCTTCAGCATGACCACTCTCCGTCTAGCAGCTACGTGCAGCGTTCCCAAATAGACAAGCAACTAATGGATGAATAGCCTTGTATTTTTATATAAATTGTTCTAAGTAAAGAGTATATTTAGGTATAGATATAATGTATAATATACACAACACATGCAATTAAATAAATAAATGGGAAAAAATAATAAAACAAAAATCATATAAAATAAATAAGTAAATGAATAAATTAACAAATGAAACGCATAAATAAATAAATAAACAAACAGAGAGAAAGAAAGAAAGAAATCAAAAAAATAAATGAACGAACAAGAAAAAGAAAGAAAGAAATCAGAACACAAATAAATAAATGAATGAACAAAGAAACTAAGTACATGTAATTAGTTACTGTAACTTCCAGTACATTTAACATTACGTTTCCATTTTCGCAGACTTTTATACTTTTATTTCACTACATTTCAAAGCAAAATATCCGAATTTTACTCCATTACTCCATACTCCTTTTTGCAGAATGTCACTTGTCGCTTATTAGTCTGAAATAGGAGAAAATTTGATTGGCCAAATGATCTGAATTTGAATGATCTGAAAAGAACACACTTTCAAACTGAAGCAATCTAATCATAGTGCAGCGTACTTTTTACTTGGCAGAGAAAGCTAGCTGTGAGCTGCCAGTACCATACAGGTAGTGCAAAGGCGTAAAAAAAAAGGCGTAAAAAGGTGTAAAGGTGTAAAAATGCCTGGCGGATCAACAGAGGACGGGGTAGTGCAACACCCTCAGCCTTATCTAAGAGATGTGTTTGAAATATTGGAACAGAAGAACGACTCCTTTGCTCACAAATGTGTGCCGTGTCTCCCTGAGGTACAGAGAATCTGTGCGTTCAAAACATGCCATCTAATTTGAGGCAAGAGTTTCTGCCATGTTTAATAAATACGAATGTCTGCCAATATTTCTAAACTCCTAAACTTTTTTTTTCATCTGCAGTCAGAGACATCTCTAGAAACTGATCATTGACATAATAGCACTAAAATAACGCAGTACTTTTGACACTTATGTACAGTTAGATTAAGGTGCTTTTATACTTTAACTGAAGTTGAAATTTAATAGAAGGCTTTTACTTTTAAACAAGTAGCACGTTACCAAAACTATCTGTACTTTCACTCAAGCACAGGTACTTTGTCCAGCCCTGTTGCTAATTGACCAAAGTGTAGCAGACTAAATTGAACAGTATATGTAACCACTGGCACTTCCACTATCTCCACTGTACATAAACTGGGCAGGTTCTCATATAACACACAACTTTTTGGGGGGCAGAATGCATCCTAATTGGCTCTAAAAACATACATATGGTTCTCAGTGTCTCGGATTGAGGAGTATTGGGCTAAAATCTGTGGCTGCATTATCCATCTAACAAAGCGAGACATTATAGTTTTGTCTTTGAGAAGGTACGCTGGGATTGATTTGGGATTGATTAAAAAAAAGATGTATGACTGTTTGAAAAGATTTGCACGGACGAGTTACTTATAAGCACTCATAAGGTCACTGGTTTGCACTACATCTCTCTGATAAGTAGCACTTCAAACCTGTAACATGATGTGTATTAGAAGTTGAGTTCTTAATATGATCAAATGTGATGCTGAGATCTAGTGAGAAAAAAAAAGCAATCAAGTCTCAAGTCAGGACGCAGTGTCAGAGTTTAATAAATGGCTTGAGCCAGCCCACAAGCCTAGAGCGTGAAACACACAATACACACGTGGATATACACAGTGAATAGGAGATAGTGAAAGCTCAATACCAGTTTGCCAATTGGCAGTCGTAGATAACAGCCCAGAGATGCAGTCAATTTCACCAGCGACTGGCTTGCTCACGCTTCCTGCATTGGCCTGTTTTGGTAATTGTAATTGGAATGAATGGCTTGTCAGCCCTAATAATAGCTATTGTAATTGTTTGCTATTGCGAAAAAGGCGCTGAGAGAAAACATCGGGGAGAGTGGGAAGAAAAAAAAAAAAATCTTTTGTCCAAACATGATTTCATTTACTCTCCCTCTCTCTGTTTTTATTATATGGCAGCTGAATTATGACAAATCACATCGAAAAAACAAAGAAGCGGCAGCAGAAAAGAGAGAGTTTGACATTATTAAAGCGTGCCTTCTGGAAAAGATAACAAGGACTTTATTAACCAGCTTATGAAAATGGAGAAATTATCTGGTAAAAAGTGATAGGATGTAACTTTGGGGGATTTGGGAATTCTTTGGGAGAAATGTTATTGCAAGATACTCGCAGAAGAACATTATTGTAACTCAGGTTGTGAATATACACTATATGGCCAAAAGTTTGTGGACACCTGACCATCACACCCATATGTCAGCCTTCCCTACAAAGTTGGAAGCACACCATTGTATAGAATGCCTTTGTATACTGTAGCATTACAATTTCCCTTAACTGGAACTAAGAGGCCCAAATCTCTTCCATGACATGGTTTGCCATGGTTGGAGTGGAAGAACTCGAGTGGCCTACGCAGAGCCCTGATCTCAACCCCACTGAACACTTTTGAGATGGATTAGTACGCCGACTGCACCCCAGGCCTCCTCCCCCGACATCAGTGCCTGACCTCATTTATGCTCTTGTGGCTGAATGAACACAAATCCCCACAGCCACACTCCAAGATCTAGTGGAAAACCTTCCCAGAAGAGTGGAGGTTATTATAACAGCAAAGGGGGAATAAATCTGGAATGGCATGTTCAGCAAACACATATGGGTGTGATGGTCAGGTGTCCACAAACTTTTGGCCATATAGTGTATATTCAGAATGTAAGTAAATACTAAAGCATTATTAAGTATATATCATACATATAACAGTATACTGTATATCATAATATGAGACCTTTTTTAACATTTTCTCTTAATGAAAGATGTATTTAAAGAAACCTTGTATTAAATGTGTTGAGGAAATGTTTAATATTGCTGCATTTGATGTTATATTTGGTGCTTTGATAGTTACTGATGTTGGAATTTAAAAGCAGTGTGAAGAGGACAGTTGAGTTGGTTTTGGGATGGTTTTGGAGCTAATTTGATTGACCATTGAGCTGCTTTTGTCACACAGATCTGGCAACCCTGGACACCATAGTGGCTGACCACGTATAGAAATACAAGCAAAAAAGAGACTGCTAAACCTATCAGCAGGCTGTTAATTGTAAATTTAGTTAAAAAGAAATTAACAGTCCTAAGGTTAGGGTTAAGACAGTTAAGACAGCTGGTTATGATGATGGGTTTATTGTGCTCACTAAATATTGTCTAAATTTGGTCTTGTGCCTCCTAGTTGACTAATTCTCTAGTTGCTGCTAGGTGGAGCTGTTGACTAGCTGGGGTGGTGGAAAAAAAAAATTAAACCAAATGAAGCCAATTCCATAGTCAACTGTATATTGTGTAAGATTACACTGGAAAGCTTTTTTTTTTCTTCTTCTTTTTTTAACTTTAATGTCACATTATCACTTTTATTACCATATCACTTTTATCATAACATGTAAAAGTGAGGTGTATAATTCCCCATTATCAGCTTGGAAAAACCTCCTTGACACTGCTATAAACGTAGCATCCAAGTAAGGCAGCTTATTGAGCTATAACAAGAACTTTGTTGATGGACATGAGCTTCCATGCTGCACAGTCTCAGTTCCAGAGTCAGTGATTTCAACTGAGCTCACAATTCATCCACAAGAGTGCATATTAAGAACAGCTTGCGATTCCTTAAATAATGTAATATGGCACACGGCGTTATTATTTTGCACATTTATTGCACTGATTTATTTATTTTTCATTGCTAAGAGTGTAGCCTAAAAACTAAAATGCACTGAAGCTGGAAATGAATTGGTATCCTGTGTACGGCTGTTAACTGAAGTGCGATTTGACAAGATCTTGGCTGTTGTTTATTAGCATCTAACTGCACTAATAAAATAATGATGGATACGTTTTGAATTGCTAGTCAACTAGTAAAAAATTAATAGTTGTGCAACCACCATGTTCACTCGATGCATGGCCAGTGTTTGGATAAAAACACTGCGCTAAATGAATTTGGAAGTCATGCCACATGCTACACAAATTAAACCCACAGTTTCTAACTTTTCAGTTTGTTAATTATTTTTTTAGATTCAATCTGCCAAAAAAAAAAAAAAAACATCTCAAGGATTCCATTCCAGGAGCCCAATTACCAACACAAATCTAGGAGGTATTGGCAACCTTAGATGAGTTGTAGCTGAGTAGTTTTGTGCATCTCTGAGGCTCCAGTATCTCTATTTAAACACAAAGGGGTGCATGTAGTTATAAATTGAAGTGATAGAAGAGTGGGTAAATTCTGGAGTTGGGGTTTTGGAGAGGAAGCAGTTTTTCAGCTAATGACCCTAATCTTGGGAACGTTCCCCAATTGCTTCCTGTTGCAGCAGAAACATCACAGCATGGCCATGGCAGCATGACAGCACCACTCACTGCCGGGAGAGTATGCCTGGGTTCTGTTATCTCTTTTAATCGCTCAAACAAGACTGCACACACACACATATATATACAGTATATATATATACACACACACACACACACACACACAGCAGGGGTCAGAGGCGTTTGCCACCAGTCCTTGTTTGTTCACTGGAGTGAGACTAGCTTAATGAGTTTTTGAATCCAACATGCTTTAAATTTGCGGCCAAGAGTTTTTCTACATACAAAATGCACAAATGGAGAAAACACACACATACACACACACACACACACACGCTCATATCAACACACACATCTCACAAAGGCATTCATGGAGCAAGAACTTAGTAAGACCAATCTCAATTCCATGTCAAAGAAATCTATTCAAAGAGTAATTTTTGTGTTATACTGTATGTATGTGATATAATAAATGGCAGATGAAATTATTAATGTTACGCAAAATGATAATTATTAGTAGAAATCAAGCTGATGAAGCACTGAGAGCATATTTTGCATGTTCAACTAGAAAGCCAAACTCATGAATGTGATGCTGTGAAACACTAGCGCATGCTAGAGGTATGCTTTTTTTTTTTTTTTTTTTAGCAATAAGGCATTGTACACGTTCACACAGTAAACAATTACTTAAACAGTTACTTTATTAAAATTACAATTAATAAACAGTAAACAATTATAAACATCACACATTTGCAGAAAACACATTTACAAACCTATGATTCATGACTCGACTCGATCTTCAAAGCTTATAATTCGTGGTATGATTAACATCAGAACTTTTGATTCATGACACGATTCTGACTTCAAAGCTTATTATCCGTGATTCCACTCTGACTTTAAAGGTTATTATTTGTGACTCAACTCTGATTTCAAAGCTTATGATCTGTGACTAGACTTTGAGTTAAAAATTTTAAAGTTATGACTTGACTCTGACTTCAAAGCTTATGTTTGTGACTCAACTCTGACTTCAAATGTCATGTTTCATGACTCGAATCTGACATCAAAGTTTATGATGTATGACATGACTCTGACTTCAAAGCTTGTGATTAATGACTCGACTCTCACTTCAAAGCTTGTGATTAATGACTCGACTCTCACTTCAAAGCTTGTGATTAATGACTCGACTCTCACTTCAAAGCTTGTGTTTTGTGACTCAACTCAGATATCATTGGAGTTGTGACCCGACTCTGACTTCAAAGCATGTGATTCATTCATGTGACTTGAATCTGCCTTTAAAGCTTATGATTCATGACTTGACTTTGGCTTTAAAGCTTATGCTTTGTGACTCGACTCTGACATCCAATCTTATGTTTTGTGACTTGAGTCTGACTTCAAAGCATAGGAGTTGTGACTTAACTCTTAACTTGAGTGTGACTTTAAAGCCTATGATTTGTGAGTTAACTCTAATTCCAAAGCATATGATTCGTGACTCAAGTCTGACTTCAAAGCTTATGGGTTTTTATTCGAGTCTGACTTTAAAGCTTATGATTCGTGACTAGACTGACTTGAAATTTTCATTCATGACTCGTCTCTGACTTCAAAGCTTATGATTTGGACTTGACTCTGTAGGACTGCAGGCAGAAAAACAAAACAAAAAAAACAAAACACAACTATTTCGGCTCGATTAAAATCTGGGACTCTGCAAATGACTCAGTAAATGCCTCACTGCTTTAAAAGACTCTAAGTACACTGTGTGAGAATAATGGGATAAAGGTGTGTCTCTGTGTTTGAGGACAAAGAGAATGTGTATCCATAGAATGGAGCTTTGTGTGTGTGTGTCTGTGTGTGTGTGTGTATTTGTTCTGCTAGCTGCATTATTGATGCCACTGACTTGATTTGTTACACCAATGAACATGATTTTATTTATAGCTGTAGCTTTGTCAATCAATCAATATAGTAATCAATATTGTGTGTAAGCCCAGTTCACACACACATGCACACACACACACACACACACACAGGCCACATCCTGAATGCCATACATGGTCGAAATGGTCCAAACCTCAATAGTAAAGAAATGTCTCAAAAGCGAGTGTGATACAGTATGTGTGTGTGTGTGTGTGTGTGTATGTGTGCGTGTTTGTGTGTGACTAGCAAGGCTCAAACAAGACAGAAATCTTGCTTTTTCTGACATTTCTATCTTTATAGCATGAACAAGCGAGACAACACACACGTGTGAATTTCAGAATCAACAAATCGCTCTGAACTGTTCTCAAAAAGCTGTCAAAGCAGTCGCTGCTGTGTGCGTTTTCATATAATTTTGAGAGTGGGTGTGCGAGTGTGTGAATTTGGCAAGAGGCAGAACAGAGTAAGGGTATGCTAGGGAAAGAGGAGGGAAATAAATAAATAAAGGATATAAAGAAGGTTTGATCGAGTTTAGACAGAGCAAGAGCTCCTCTTTGTGGTCACCTGGATCTTAACACCAGGCTGCGTCTAAGCCACGTATGATGTCATGTTCTTGTGTGTGTGTGTGTATGTGTGATTGTGTATATGCATGTTAAAAGGACAGAGGAGTCAGCAAGCATCTGAGTGTCCTTTCCTTATACAGGAAGTCACAAAGGGAGTGAAGGGAGACACGGTGCGTTTATCCTCGTAAGCAGCATTCACACTGGATTTTGCTGACCATCACACCCATTTTTCACAGATTACTTGTGATCCTGCTAGGAGACTAGACTTTTAACATTCGTCTCACATGGTCCGATCACAAAAGCCTTAAACATTCACACGTGATATTTTCTTGTGTCTTAAATGCATCTTCGCTGACCACGAGGTTGCCAAACCTGCCTAAAGCAACCTAAATCTTTCTCAAAGTATACTGGCGTTCCATTTCACCGGCGGAATGGAAATCGACTTGTCGGACATTTTCAATCAGTATAACCAAATGAATTATTTTTATCACGATTAGTCAGGACACTGTTGGGTTTCTGTGTCTAGAGTATCGTGACTCTGTGTTTAGCTGCTGGTGAGTAGGGCAATGGGAAAGGGGAGGGGTGTGAGCCCCTTCTAACATTTAAACCTACTAGGCTAGTATTTAAAGTCTGCAAATTTTTAAAGCCCTGAGTGTCTACTTTCATGTGAGCCATTAAACACTACTGTGTAATTTGACATCGCAAATAAATTCAGTGCTGAACACGGGCATCCCAAAACAGGCGCAAATTCCATTTTTTGGCCCCTAGTAAAAATATTTAAAACCAGCCCTGAGAATGCTAGCTAATGCCAAAATTTAACGAAATGTTTCCATTTACTGGTCAGACCACATTTCCTTATTAAACTGTCAGCTCCATCGAGAATAAAGCTACGCTCATACTAGCCGGCCGGTCATGTGACTGCACTGAATTTTGTGATTTTGATCAGCTAGTCACTCTGTGTGTTTCTATGTGTTTTCTGGAACCAGAATATGTTGAAAAGCCCCATCATGGACGCCTCTATTCAAGAAAGAATAAATCATGGCAGCCTTGGGCGTGTGAATGGAGAGCCAAGAAAATAAAGTAGCTGCGTAACCCGATTCTGAATACAAGCAACTTTCCACTAGCAAATATTGACATATCTTTTCATCAACTCTGAATACAAGAAGATGACTAGAATTAACCTCCTTGTAAAATTGCCACATTTGTTACGTTTAGTTGTTACGATTTTGATTGTCTAAAGTCTGAGTGTTTGTGTGATATTAATTTTTTTTTTTTTATTACTAAATTTTAGAAATTCCAAAGTGAACATTTCACCAAGATTGACTGTCCTTAGGATATTAAAAAAACGATGTAGGCTGACTAACTAGCTAACTAAATGAAAAATTATTTATTTATTTATTTATTTATTTATTTATTTATTATTTATTTATTTTGGGGGGGGGGGTGGGGGGGTTCTGCATGTTAAAATATTTTACGATTAATGATGTTTAATCTCTGTTTGAATTTCTAGAGCAATTGAAAAAAACAACAACATTGCTAGCTAAGCTTACTAGTATTGCTAATGATTCGTATAATCACTGATGTATTTCAGCCTTCCAGAAAGCCGGAATGACTTTTTGGTTTTTTCAAAATGAATACATGATTGGATAATTACTGTCACTCTATAATTAAATAAATTAATTGTGATATTTATGTCTGATATATCTAGCCTTAAAGATGATACCAACTCTAGGGCCAGTGAAACGTTTAAGACTCGCATGTAACAGACAAACTCTGAACAAAGTTTTATTTGTGAGAGAAAAAAAACCCTCAGAAGTTCTGTTTGTGAAGGTTTCTGCTGCACACCGATGGTATGTATTGTCTCCTATTGATTTTGCCGCAGGGGCTTTTAGCCCAGCGGTACTCCAGTTTATTTGAGCTGCAGCAAATATCAAACCAGTAAATAGCCTAGCAACGAGTACTGTAAGTAAGGGTGATGCGTACTTCATAACAACGCCTGCACATTTCTAAAATTGATTTCGAAGAAAGAAAAAAGGAGAAAAAAAACGATCTGAAACGATCTTTTATTTGTCTGGATGCTCCAAACAGCATGACGTCAGTTTCAACTGAGTGATTTATATAAACGAAAAATTCAGCATAGTGAGAAATGGTTTTTTTTTTTTTCTCTCTATTATATCTGCTTGCTATGCAGCTCTCAGCATTTCCTGATGAATGGACTGAGAAAGAGAGAGAGATAGAGAGAGAGATAGAGAGAGAGAGTGTGTGTGGTTTGGATGTACGCTTCTGTATCTTTTTGTTTAATCCTCTCATACGATAAATGCCACGAGTTTAGCATTCATCATAATGTCAGGCATGAATAATTAAGTGAAGCGCCTTTGTTTTGGTAAACAACAAATTCTGGTGTCGTGTTTTATCAGAAATTACGTACAGCAAACTAATGTTTATCCATTTGTTGTCGCTATCTGTGTAACATTTAGTAAAATCAGCACATTTTCATGCAGTAAAGTTTATTATATCACGGTGCTGCTGAATTCTCGAATCCGATTGGTCAGAAGATTGATTAATATTTAACAATAGCAGCTCATTTACAGAGATTCGTATGGCAGATGCTCAACAAAATATAAGCCTACATAATGCATAATCATCGATATGGTAAAACTTAGACATGTTTATGTAACATTTTTGGAAGGAGTCTCCAGTGTCAGGGCTTTGTTTTGCATTTTCATCCAAACAAGAACATCTTTAGGACACAACACTTTGCGCTTTCTGGTTTCTCGGTAACACGGCAAGCTGCATTTTATTTATTTTATTCATCTTTTTGTATTGTCACTATAACTTCAAGAGAGAGAAAAAAGACAGGCTGGTGAGGGAACGACTGTTTATAGCTGCTATAACATCAGTGATAAACGACCTGGTACCGACTTGTTTTGGGGTGTTCTACAACATTAAATGTAACTGTTAATGGATAAAAAGCATAGCATTTCGCTCTTTAATAATTAAA
The DNA here is from genome assembly GCA_022758105.1 of Pangasianodon gigas. Taxonomy (NCBI): domain Eukaryota; kingdom Metazoa; phylum Chordata; class Actinopteri; order Siluriformes; family Pangasiidae; genus Pangasianodon; species Pangasianodon gigas. The sequence goes on from CM040481.1 coordinate 3,687,691, forward strand.
AAAAAAGAATCTTAGTGTTGAAAATTTGCTGTGGTATAAGAGAAATAAAATACTTCTAGTATTGGTAAATTAGTATTAGTAAATCTGTCGTTGATTATTTTCCTGTAACAGCACACCCCATCATGTTTTATTAGTTCATTAGTGTAAATGAGTACAATATGAGGTTGCAAAGCAAATACAGCTAATGGTCTCTAGGGGTGTGTGTGTGTGTGTGTCTACTGTAACATCTAATACTAATTAAAGAAAGTGAGTGTGTTTTTTTTTAATATCATCTCTTAGCTTTAATAGTTAAGTATGAAAGTTCTGTAGCTGCAGATCTTTTCCTATTTTAGTATTTTATTTTAAGTATCATACTGGTTTGAACACGTTATTGTATTTTTACACTTTATGTACAGTATATACAGTATACTGTTTTTTTTTGTTTTTTTTTTGAGGCACTTCTACGATCATGGACAGCTGAAGGTTGTGGATTTTACCCGAATCTGATAAACTGAACTGTTTGGACCCAGTTTAAGTTTAATCCTGGACCATGCAAGATTTTCTCTAGAGCATTGCTCTTGAAATTATCTCAGAAATGAGAAAAATAGGGAATAAGATTAAAATTTCAGAGCAGCCATTTCTAGTTGTAATTGCGGCTGATCATTTTTCTCATGCTTGCTTCAGGAGTTTGCTCAGATGTCAGCATTCGAGGAGACCAAAGCTATCCAAACCTCAGCTGACGTCAAGCCCCGCCCACTTGTACTGAATACGGACATTTTTGAAAATGTTTTTTTTTTATTTTGTCAGCGTTTTTTTTTTTTTCTTTGCGTTTTTTTTCATGTCCACATTTTTCGAAAACACACTCCAAGGTGGAAAAATTTACAAACTCAGTTTTCATTGTTTTCGTGTACACGAGAAAAAAAAAAAAATTTTGGAACACTAGGATGTCACAGTGTCATCCAGTGCATACGTATTACGTTTTTTGCTTGTGTTATGAATGCGTTAGGACTCCATGGTGGCTAACCAATTTGTTACCTTGTGCTCTGTAATTTGCTAATGTATAACTATTTTTTGCATTTTAATTTAGCTTTATTTTGCTATTATAGTCTCGTGTGGAGAATATGATGCATGTTGTATTGCTCCGGAATCCACCACTCTGGTGATAAAAAAACGATCTGCAAACGGAGGTTTTGGAAAAAATCCAGGCGAATGTTTCGCATTCGAGTGTAGCTCCACCTTATCATCGATCCACAGATACATTATGCCTTCTTTTCTCTCAGTTTTTTACATACTTTTTTTTTTTAATGGTGCCGTAGCAACCATATTTAAAAAAAATATCCTTATACACATGGACAGGGCCTCAATCTGCTATCCAAATCCTGATATTTAATCTTCCCAATTGTTCAAACTGATCAGCAAAGTTCTAGAAACCTCCATCTAGGAGTTAAAAAACCCAAACCAACTTGCAGATTTATTACCCTTAGCACTAGATCTTAGGTTGTGATAATCCACAACCCTGTCGAGGCAACATCTGACCATCCACAGGTCACGGTCTTTCAGAGCTTGTCCTCCATTTTGTGGCTGTGTGTGCGCTGTGTGTGGCTCCAGATGGCCGCTGTCGCTCTCTCTCTCTCTCTCTCTTGTCACAGGAGGGCTGTAAGCAGAGGCTCAGGGCTCTAATTTCTACATTCTGAAGGAGGGATGAAGAGAGGAAGAGAGTCATTACGACAAAAAAAGGAGTATGGAAGTCAATTCACATCCACCAGGGGGGAAAGGAAATGAGAGGGTCAGAAAGAGAGAGAGAGTGAGAGAGAGAGTGGAGAAAGAAAAAGCCAGCAAGCAGATGTTTCTCATCATCACCGAAATGTCACAAGTGGATGTGTTGTGTAAGAGTGTGTGTGTGTGTAAGTATGAATGTCTGTGGCACTTACTGCATATTCACAATCTGCGTACAGTTGCAGGTGCACCATTACTCTTTCATTTCTCCGTCTCCTGTGTTTAATGAATATGCATGAGAATGAGACAGAAACGATGCGTTCACTGTTCGTGTATTATGTATAGTTTGCCCTTTTTACACATGTATAAGCATCACCTCCATCTTGCTGATTATTTTTCCATGTTTGTGTTTGTATAATCTTGAATTTGTGCTTAGTTGACCTTTTCCCTTCTCTTTAAATCCCACACTGTTGGGATATAGAGCTTTTAATATTTAATGCAGTTTACCTGACTTCATTCGATGCAATTCCTGCAAGTTAGAATAACACTGAGATCAGATTAAATGATTGAAAAACATTTTAAACAACAGTTAGTTCCGGTCCACTAATTTGATTGGTCGAGCGGTGTTTCTAAGAGTGCTTTTATTTAGTGTAACTGCACTGGGACGTTTCACTCTGTGTATCACTCCACTCGTCTAGGTTCGGTGCGTAAAATTCCACTTCCTAGTTTGAAAGGGTTACTACAGTTGTGTTAGCGACATCATCAGCGGATACGGCAAACGATACATTTTTCATGAATATAACTCTTGTCTTATAATATAAAAGCTCATCCAATGAAGATGAAAAGGAAGTAGGGAAGCTAATTTAACTCGAAGCACCTTTAACAGGAATGTACAAATTAATGTGAGCTAGCTAGCTGGCTAGCTGATGTGCTATAAAGTTAATGTGGCTTTTTTGGGATCTATTTCTGCTAGTGGAGCAAAAATAAACAAAACATTTGGCCATATTTTGTCTGAAATATCACTTACTCTACATTAATTTCTTGTCTACAGAACTGTTATATAAAAGCAATTTTCGCACTCGCAATCATGCAGTTATACTGAATATCAGCACAGCTGTGATTAGCTACAACACTCGCCCTGTGGCTATGCGAATGCCTATGTGAATGTGGCTATGCCTTTGTGCCTATGCGAGTCACAACCGTGCCAATATTCAGTAATTAATTAGGGAATAAGTTAAAAATTTCGGAACGACCATTTCTATAGCACATGTCTAAATGTAATTGTGGCCAATCAGCATTCCATAGAAGTCTGCTATCCAATCCTCAGTTGACGTCAAGCCCCGCCCACATGTATACGAATATTTTTGAAAACGTCATTTTTTTCTCTGTGTTTTTTCTCCGCTAACTTTCTATTTTCTGAGTTCCAGCCATGTTACAACCATGTATTTTGAAGGCTTCACCTCTGTGCTAGTCTTCTGCTTTGTAGACTCGAGATATATTCTTGTTTTTTTTACTTTTACATTCCGGCTGTGTTAACCTTGTACATTGTAGACTCTAGTTCTGGGCTAGTCTTGTATTTTGTAGACTTCCCTTCTAGGTTAGCCTTATATGTAATTCCAGTTCTCTGCTAGTTTTATACTTCGTAGACACTAACTCTGTGCTAGTCATGTACTAACACTGGACTCCAGGACTGTTCTAGTTCTAGCCTTTTTACTTTATTGATTTCTGGTCTATGCTAGCCTTGTACTTTGTAGACCTCAGCACTGTGCTAGTGATGTACCTTGTAGACTGTAGCTATATTTCAGCATTGTACTTTGTAGAATCCTGCGGGTCCCTGGAGGATTCGATTCCCGGCCAGGGAACCAACCCCGCATGCAACAGTGCGTTCTCAGTGCCGGTCCCAAGCCCGGATAAAATTGGGGAAGGTTGCGTCAGGAACAGCATCCGGCGTAAAAACTGTGTCAAATCAAATACGTGGACCAACGATCTGCTTGGTGGCAACCCCTAACGGGAGCAGCCGAAAGAGGAACAATAACAACAACAACTTTGTAGAATCTTGCCCTATGCTAGCTTTCCATTTTGCGAATTCCCGCTCTGTTATAGCCTTAGTCGAGTTAGTTTAGTTGCGGTACGCTAGCTTTTTACCTTGTACATACCAGCTCTGTGCATTTGCGCTTAGTAGACGCTTGCTCTCTGCTACTCTTGTACTTTGCAGATTCTATGCTAGTCTTGTATTTTGCAAACATCTCTTTTCTGAGCTAGCCTTGTGTTCTGTTTATGCTAGTTCTGTGCTAGCCTTGTGTTCTGTTTACTGTAGCTGTATGCTTGTCTTATGCTTTGTATACTCTGTAGGTCTGTTCAAGGCTGTTACTTTATAGATTTCTGTTCTATGCCACCTTTTCACCCTGAAGATTCTAGCTTTCCCCCAGTCTTGTACTTTGTAGACTCTATCCATATAGCTGTGTTTTACATTTTACATTCTAGCTCTATGCTAGCCTTGTGTATTGTAGACTCTGTGTCTCTGCTACTCTTGCATTCAGTCAGGTATAATAATGATGATATTTCTCCCTTCACTTTAATATTACCATTATCCTTCGTAATACATTCACTCCGCTTTGTTAATCCATTACAAATAGTCTGTTTGCTAGTGATTGAAACGATCTGTGAGTATATAAAGATGAATGGCGCTATAATCGGATTTAACAAGCTCTTTCTCAGTGCTTGTTCAGTCGATGAGATTTTAGCCTGACATTTCTGCAGTGTAAAGCCAGACAAAAACCAAAGCTGCTCTCAAATATTAGAAGTAGATTATGACATGTTTTAAATGTGCACGTGTCTACATGCGTGTAAGTACGAGCCTACGTTTATTAGCTAACTCGTATCAGGAAAGTGCGTGTTTAAATTCCACTCCACGGCCCGCAGGCTCAAGATGTTCTGTCAGCTGTTCCTCAGCAGCCTAATTTGTTCTCTTGTCCTACGCGGCCCTTTTCGCTCGACAGTGGAATACATCAACCTCGAACCTGGCTTCTGTGCAAAATTCCTCTTTAATGGGTTTTTACATTCTCTTACATTTATAATGTGGCTCTTTGTAGCTAGCAAAGCAGGCAGGGAGTGTGAAACATGCGTTAGGGTTCAGAGGTGATGAAGGTATCATGGAGTGCTGTAACTGATATCTCTCATGTGTGGCAATTACAGCTGAATCTGGATGATGTGGGAGCCTGAAGGCGTGAGAGAAATGGTTCAGTTTGTTTCTAGCCTTTGAATCATGGGGCTGTTTTTTCAGAGTTGGCGAGTTAAGTGTAAATGTTATGTCAATATTTATGCAGGGAAAGTTATGCATGTTCAGAGCCGGGTTACGCTCGTGCTTAAGTTGATTTTCTGAGCTCCCCATTCAGAGTATGCACATCAACTATGTGTAGTTCACACATCTGACATGGCCAGGTTTCTTGCGTAACAGTATTGGAGATGGGGTCCAGAATACTGCCTTTAAACACAAGCACTTGCTCTTACATTTGAAAAAAAAAATCAGGGATAGAAAATGAGGACTGAATGAAAAAAACATTTTTTTTTTTGCTTTGTTTGTATTTTTGCCGTCAAATGTAATACCATGTAATGAACCTCATTAATCGGCAGCTAATAAAATAGCACTTGATCCAGCACATCGTGTTATTTTGAATTTTTATGAAACCACAAGATATTAATTCAAGGTCATGAAATTGTAGTGCATGCTTTTAATTAGCTATTTTGAGTTATTGAATTAATAAAGTAATGCCAATGTTTTGGTTCATTCAAAGAAGTTCACAAAAAGTAAGCCTAGCATTTATCCAAAGGCATGAGTCTTTAAGATGTTTTTGATGTGATGCACATATGATGCGATAATAAACATAAGTATGTTCTTTTCCAGATCCAGGAAGGCTCATGGCATCCATGACATCTCTTCTATCTGTCTTCTCACTCCTTCTTGCACACTATCTTTCCTATATATGCTCCAGAGTGTTAATTATAACATGCTTCCGGAAATGATCATTATTTGTTTCTGACTTTTCCATAGTGCACTAAGACAAGTGATATGTCAAAGAAATAAAGGATTAGGACTTCAACTTCCAGGACTAGCCAATTAGAATGTTCTTCCTTGTCACTCGAACAAGCCCCGCCCCTTTTTAATCTTCCCTTCCTCTTCCTCTCTCTCTTTCTCTCTCTTTCTGGAGGTTGTTTTATGCTAACTCTTGTGTCTTCTTACTAACCAAACAGCTTCAAGTTCTTCCAGTTTGATTTGTACTTTTTTGTGTTGTTTTCCTTACCTTTTGTGTCCATTTGAAATGACTAACATTGTCTCATTCACGGAATGTCGGACCATCTGTTGTTTTCTCTACTTAACTTGCGTACTTACATACTAACCTCTTTATGAAATTGTCATTCTTTTAATTGACAAACCAATCAATGAAGACATTATATAATTTAATAGATAATAATTTACTAATTTGGATTATTGCTTTTTTCGAAAAATAAAAAAAAAGATTTTATTCAGTTTAAAAAAATATATTAAACACCGGTTGGCCTACAAGTATCTACTTTCAAAATCTTTTACCAGCTGAAATACGTCTCCACTAAAGAGACAAAAACTAAATGACCTTTATTGAATTCCTGGTTTGTCACTGCTATATTTTTTTTTCTTCCCCCTCCCCTATTTTCTCCTAAAGCACTCAGGCATTGGACACGCTATGGTAAACAAACTGCATTATATGGTAGATATCATTCTAATTGTCTTCTACTTTGGTTTGCCCTGGATTTCCGTTTCCTCTTGCTATTCTGTTTGCTTTTACTGACTACACAAACTCCCATCGGTCTCAAGGTAGCCACAAAAAAGTAAAATATCCACATTTTATTTCTTTTTCTTCCATCTTTATTATAAAAGCTGTGTTCTGCTTTTTACCCACCCAGGCTTTTTTTTTGCGTCTCATCTGCTTCCCTAAATCTACGAGGTCTAAATACATTCATTTTTTTAAATATAAATATTTGCAAAATTAAGAATCTTCTTTTCTGTAGATTTCCTTTTTTTCATATTTCTCTCCTTTTTGTTTTCTCAACAAAAATAATAATAATAATTATTATTATTCAAATAATAATTACAATTACATTACATAAGAAAAATGATCATGTATGATGACTCTAATGGCTGGCAGTAAGACTAACACACACAGTTGAGTGCAAAAGTTTGTACACCCCTAGGATCTCGAATTGTGCGTAAGATTTATTTTATGATTAAATTCCGAGTTGGCTTTCATAGGCATGTTGGTCTGTTTTCAATTTTGGCTAATGGTTTCTGACGTAATCCAAAATGCCACTTGACTACAGTACCAGCTGATATGGGATTTATTCCTGTACCTAAAGCTACTGATGCAGCAGAGCTTTGATCCTTTAGTCTGTCCAGTTCTCAGCTTGCATGCTAATACAGCAGTCAGTGCCATTGTGCTTGTTATCTCATACTTGTTGTATAGCAAGTGTCCAACGTTTGCTGTTTCCAATATTTCGACGTTGGATTTCTCCTTAGTATGACACTGAACATTGCTGGAAAATGGCGAATGAGACAAGAAGCTTAAATTGTACGAGTATACACTGTTTTAAAAGGCTGAGAGGAAATGCCGGTAATATAATTACATATTCCGTGTTAATACAGGGAAGTATACAAGATTGAACTGTTTTCTAATGAAATATCCTTTTTTAACTGCATACTATAAATACTATAAAGACTATACTTGCTGTTAAATTATAATTAATTAACATGACCAAAAATGTCTTGCAATGTAATATGCAATACAATAATAATTTTGAAAAGTATTCATTTCTTGACTTATTTCAGTCATAGATATTGTACACTAACCCTGCAGTTTAGCTCAATCAATTTATATTACATTAATATATTACATTCATTAGCAAAGACATAGTCTTTTAACAGGGAATATTTTGTAAAATTATTATCAAATATAGGAAGTAATATTTAGCATCCATAAATGTTGCTTTCTTACTGCCTGACATCAGATTCATGACATGACCTTGTCTATTATCACTTACCCTAACACAAAACTCTTTACCTGGCCTTATTATCCCTGCATGCAAACAAATTTCCTCGAAATTCTTTTGACAATCAGCTACATAACATCCAGTTATGTATGTATATGTAAATGTGTATACATATTTAATGTGCATGTATATACATTAAGCGTATACAGTATATCTACATGATTGCAACTTTCTTTTTTTCTTTCCCATTATTGGACAAGAACCGCTAAAACAAATGACTTCATCAGATCTTGCTAAAAAAAAAAAAAAAAAAAGAAAAAAAAGAAGAAAAACGAAGTTAGAGGGAAAGAACTTTTCTTTTACAGTTGAGTGCACTCATTTGCACACAGCATGAGGTTTAATCAGTAGGACTGTTGGTGAAAAAAATGCATTTGTGCTCTATTCTGTAAGAGAACCTCTATTAGAAATGCATTCATATGCAATTATTGTGCTTTAAGAGATATTTATGCAGTGGCTCAAATAGTTTTAGTAACACTTAGAATGCTTATTGTTCACTGTAATAACAAAAGTCTTTCCCTCTTTCTTCTATTTTTCTTTAACTTAAACATAGCATTCAAAATTCACTTTTTAATTTGATTTTTTTTTTTTTTATCATTACATGCATTTTTATTTATTATTTTTTTTTCATTGTTGTGTTTTGTGTAGCATGGATTCACTGATTTTTATATTACCTTTACCCATCTCTGTCCCGGGAGGGTGTCTGTGTTGCCCAAGCCGAGGACGTTTCGGCTTGCACGAGTGTTTGGATTCAAGTTCTTTGGGTTTATTTGGGATCATTTCTGTCACCTTGCCTTATGATTAACCCCCATAACCAACTAAACATCTGTGGAGCTTTATGTTCTTTCCTGGTGTAGTGGTGTGTTCTGTAGTTTTATTTTGACACCCTTCTGCCATTGCTACTGAGTGGTTTTAGTTGGCCTTTTCTTTGGTGTGAGGCCTTTGTTGGTTTCGTTTGCTAAAGACCCTCAGAACTGCATGGCTTTTTCTCCATCATACTAGCATTATTTTGGATGGATTGCTTTCTTTTGTTATTAACCTCAACAAACCCCTTATCACCAAACAACTTGAGATTTCTGACAAACCCGATCTGATTTTTAAATCAAATCGTAGAGGATTTCTCCAATTGACTACTCCAGTTGTGTTTCTTCTAATTTTTACTAAATTTACTAAAACCTAAATCTGTTACTAATACAACTGTTTGAACCAGACCTTTGTTATAACTGTACTAACAACCATTTTTGTGTCTGACTCTCCCTAACTTACTAAAGTACTAACCGATTTCCCTCATCCCTCAACCCAATACCTCAACACTTATACATATTTCCCCATTTAAAGTCCCCCTTGGCCCATATCTTGTTCACCTCCTTCTCTGTTCAAAGCCCCTAGTTTTATTAACATGTTTGGGGATTCACTTGGCTAGTTCAGTCTAGTTGATTTTTACTTTGGAATGATGCTGGAATCACACTTTAATCAGCTCTGGAATACCATCTGTCTTTCTTAAGTCTGAAGGGAAACTGCAGATTGTCATCAAGCTGCCAGCCACCTGTGCAAAGATTCATGGCTAAAAATGGCCCTGCCACCAATGTATGCCAATTTACGCCAATGTTCGCCAATGTATACTGATGTATGCCAATGTACACTGATGTACACCAATGTTCACCAGCGTACACTGATGTATGCCGATGTACACTGATGTATACTGATGTACACCAGAGTATGCCAATGTTCACCAATTTACACTGATGTATGCAGATGTACACTGATGTATACTAATGTACACCAGTGTATGCCAATGTTCATACACCAATATATGCCAGTACACCAATATACTGTACACCAATATATGCCAGTGCACATTGATATACACAGTTGTACACTAATGTATGTCAGTATACACAAATTTACAACAATATACTCCAATGTACATCAGTCTACGCCAATGTATACTGATTTACAACAGTGTACACTGATGTATGCCAATGTACACCATTGTATGCCAATATGTACCAATGTACATCGATGTACACCATTGTATGCCAATGTACACCAATGCACAATGCAAAAATTAGCATTACTTTGAAAGTATAGCTTCTTTTCTTGATTAATTGTAAGCAATGTGATTTACCATTTTGGCCTCTTTTTGTCCAACTTAGTGGTGGTTAAAGGTAAGTAGAATGGATGCAGTGTGAGAATGTATTCAAAATCTGTTTAAGGAGTTCGATAAGATGGATTTAGTTTGGTTAGTGCTATATTAGTGGAATGACTGAAGTATAAAATTTATTTCTTGACTACCAGAGAGATATGGACATTTATCATTATAAGATTTAGGACTTAGCCAACAATGTGGGGACAGTACCATTCCATTTAGGTTTTGTTATAGTTCTCATATAGTACAATATCTTTTTTATGATACCTCTGAGCTACACATATCATCCAAGGCGCTATCTGGCTGATGGTAGCACGATTTCTAGGATTAATTAGCATGCACAGATGACAGAATCTTTTCTGTGTGTGCATGCATGTGTATATAAAGTGTCCATTGAAACCTGAATGAGCAAGATGTTAGGTAACTGCTGGAAGATATCTTTGGTTTGCTCTCTTAAAGCAAATGCCACTTCTTTGGATATGCGTGGGTGGTCAGAATTTCTCTAGCATACAAATGAAAAAGGCACTTGAGGCAAGTTACACTGTGTCTGACTTCAGTGAGCTTTACAGCTCTTAAACCTGGCTGGAGAGAGATAAGAAGACTACGGACATGGTTTGGGAATATTTTAAATCCTAGGGGGAGGAGGTTTGTTTATAAGTTACTAAGGGTGCTTTCACATATTCAGCGTTTTGTCTGGTGTGTTTTCCGATTTGGTCAAATTCTTTAGGCAGGTAAGAACACTTTGGTGTAATCACACTTGGGTGCAGACCAAAACAACAACCCAAGACCGTCCAAGCGAGTAAACTTCCAAGTTAACTCTAGTGGGGTTATGTGTCAGAGTTTTTTTGTAGATTCATGCTAGGCACAAACTGAGCCAAAGGCCAGAGCTGTAGCGCTGCAGAGATGCCATGTGTTCTGGATATTTGGCCTAACGAATAGAGCACAGTCTTGGCAGGCAGTCATTTTTAAAATGCTAATCTTCTCCTTTCGCTCCTTTTGATCAAAAGCAAACTATTATAAGAGATTTATAAAATGCTTGTGTGTGTGTGTGTGTATGTGGTGTAGCATTTCTGGAGTTCAGTAAAACAGATAGATTTTCTCTTTGATTCACTGGGCTGTAGCCATATGCTTTCTTTTTTGTCTACCATCACTTACTGGAATCTGTTATCAGCCCGGCTTGTCTGCTAAAATGAAACGTTTTGCCATCTGGCTTATTTTGGACACTCTTGACAACGTTATGATTACTGCGAAAGCAGTTAGTCAGTCACAGGCTATTCGAGAGTAGAAGAATGGCCTGTCAGCTCACTTTTAATATATATAAAGTAGGTTCTGCAAACTTGCTGAGACCAATGCATCAATATAAAATAATTACCTCAGAACTGACAGGAGATCAATTTTCCCATATATATCAGAATGGGCTTGTGACAGCAAGATGGAGAATTTTAGTCCAGCATATTTTTTTTTTTGATGCCGTGCGCCTCTGCAGTGTCTTCCGGCAGATCTATGGGGGACTAGGGAGGAATTATATGACCAGTTTTCTGCAGCTGTAGTTCTGTGCTGTTAGGATTCAAAATAACTAGAAGAAATAGAAGGAGCGGGCGAGGAGAGGAGTGGAAAAGAGTGGGAGAAAATAAGCAAGGCAAGAAGAAGCAAAAAAGTGAAGGAAAGTGTTAGGAGGGGAGTCAGGGAGAAAGTAAGTAAAGGAGTGATGAAGTTAAAAAAAAAAAAAAAGTCTGATTTCAGTAGTGGGAATCTGAAGACTCATCAGTGTCTCAGGATTTGACACATTCTTTCTTTCTCAATCTCTCCATTTTTCTTGTTTTCTTCTTTCTCAATCTTTCTTTTTCTCTCTCTCCTTTTTCTTTCTTTACTTGAGTTATGTTAACTGATGTTTTAGATGCATTGTATCAGTAAACAATAGAAATTTCCTAACAGTAAAGTGAGTTTTACTGTCTATAGAAACTTAAACTTAAAGAAATTAAACTTAATTGAATGTCTATTTGCTACATAAGCACCTACATAAGCACTTTAGGACAACTGACATATAAAAAAACTGTCATTACGTGTCATGTCATTGGTGTAACTTTTCAGAGCAGAGAAGTGAGGTGGATTTTATTGTTAATAGTAAAATAAAATACACTTCTGTTTGGTAACACTTTATTGGGGTACTGTTCATATGGCTAAATGAAGCCTACATAAGCACTTTATGACAAGTGACATATAAAAACCGTCATTAAGGTCTCATATCCTTGTCATAAATCTTCAGAACAGAGAAGTGAGTTTAATTTTACTAACAGTAGTAAAATTAAATGCACTTCTCTTTGGCAACACTTTAGTGGTGTTCTTAGGGCTAAATGTAGCCTACATAAGCTGCTTATGCCAACTGACATTAAAAAACAAAAGGTCATTATGGTTTCATGTCATTGTCATAAATAGTCCTAACAATAAAGTGGGTTTGATTTTTTTTTTTTTTAAATAGTAGTAATCTATCAATAGTAGTATTAAAGGCACTTTACTTAAGGGTCAGGGAAAAGGTTCATGAACCTGTCATTACATCATTATAGGTTTTCAAAAGAAGTGTCATAACTTTGTCAACAAACATTAGTCTGTTAATGCAGATGTTACATCAACCTGACATTAGAACTGACCAAAGCAATCTTTGTCAGCTGATTATGTAGCTGTTACAGTACAGTACATAGCAGCATACAGCTGTTTATGTAGGTTTATGTCAGTTGTCCTAAAGGGCTTATATATTTGTGTCAAGTAACCATATTAACATCACCTCATAAGGAAGGTGTTACCAGATATTTTACGGCTCAAACTATAACTTTACTAGAAGGGTGCCTACACTGGGCCTTCGAAACATTCATATTACATAAAGCATTCAAAACTATTATGAGGCACAGTTCCATTACATAAACATACTTACTTATGAAGCCCATATGCCGGCCAAATGAATCATTTTAATGCCCTCAAATTAAATTGATGGTGAAATCTGCATTTATAACACTTAGATGCATGTTATGATATATACCTTCTATGTATGACTTTCTCGATGTCATGAATCATGAATGTCATGAAAATGTGCTGTTATTAACACTAATAACATTCAAGATAAAGATAATAAATACACGAAAAATCCTGATCTGTCGAACCATAATGCTAATTGAGAGATATTCTGATGTCACCTCACAAGTTTTGGTATAAGCTTGTTATAATTTCTCTAGCCTTGATTTATGAAAGTTTTATGCAATGCCTATGAATGCATTATAAAGCTACTATGTAGGCACCCTTCAAATAAAGTATCACCATGTATTTTTTAGATTTCGTTATGCCAAGGGACATAGAAAAACACATTTAACATGGTTATAACCATGCATTGGAGTTAATGTGTCATTAGTGACTTTTGAGCTACATAGTCAACCATGCAATTCTGTAGCTATTTGACCAACATCCTCCATAGCAAAAGTTTGTTTTCGCACGCTTTTAAGATATAGCCACAAAATCTCCTGATTCTTTTCTCCCAGATGTGAGATGATGATGCAAGAATCTGAAACCCAAGCTGAACCTAAAATCTCTGTTGGAGTGTACTCTGAGCATCCTAGTCTCTGCTGGTGTATCCATTACTGTTTTGCCAGATAGAGTATCAAATGCTAAGTATAGGGCTAATCATTTTTTTTTTTTTTTTTTTTAAGATCATTTTTGTGTGTAAGAGCGTAAAAATAAACACATTCGACAACTGGGACATGACGTATTTTCCGAACTATAAGATGCCTCCTAAATTCTGTCTGCTTGGGATATCAGGATGTACTATATGTTATTCAGTGTGTTCAAGTTTTAGCTGAATGTCTCTCAGCAGTGCTTAGAACGTATGTTTTGCAGTTTGACATAACTGTGCTTTTATTCAGTAGCATGATAATTATTGAAGTACATGATTCCAAAATAAAGAGGACGAAAGAGGATGAAAATTCGTAATATGGCAAACACAGTATATACATGGTTCATTGGTGGTAGGCGAAGGGTTCTTGCTTCTCATGAGGTGCTACATGCTAATGACTGGTTATGAAAAGTAAAAGACGTCGGTGGGGTGTTTGGAGGTACATTTCACAATACTTTTACATATCGTAAATTCAACAAGTAGCAGCAACTCAAAATTGTTCTTCACGTCAGCTTTGAGGTACGATATGCTAATGATAATCGTTTTAGGAATAGATCTACAAACCGTTAATTCATAATCAAGTATATGTAGCAACTTTTTTGCCCCGTCCACTCAGCTCTCTAGTTACACCCACCAAAATGTTGCAGTACTGAGAGGATTTAGTCAGTACCCTTAAGTAACCATGTATGTTGACGGCATAACCGTGGATTTGTAAATGTGGCATGAAAGTTTGTAACTGTAGCATAAACATAAATGTGTAGCTGTATTATGGGGGTTGACTTTAAACCTAGGTTACAATAACAGGTGCAGGTTTTACAAATCTGATTATGGATTTATGATTCCTCAAACTATGATCTTATAGATGTCAAGCAGTTCTGCAAGAAGGAAAATAAATGCGAAATTTGTTGTTTGTGTATGGAAGCAAGCACTAACCTCCCTGTTCCCCCTTTTTCAGCTGGATCTCTCGCACAGGTGGCTGGCAGCTGGCTGACGCGCCCCTTGTTAACGATTCACATGTTCTAACGATGGAGGCCAGGCCACAAACAAGCTGTGCCAACATCATCAAAATGTCACCAGCATTGTGGTGGCTCTCTCCGAGCACAGGCGTAATTGCCAAACAGTGTTTACCGCCTGGACCGTAAAGCCTCTTGCCCCAGCCACACAACAGAGCAGAATCCATAATCGAAAGTCATTTCTATGCTAGAACTGAGAGAACACATGGGGTACATTGTGTGCATTGTGATGTTACGTCCTTGACCATGCTTGATTTGTGTTCACTAGAAGATGGCAAGTTTTCCCTTTAGCATTATGAATTTCTGAACACGAACATTATGTTTATGAGTGTTCCTGTATATTTACTAGTATTAAGGTTCTCCAAGGACAATTTACATAACGACTATATAAAGGAACTCGAAACGGCACCTTCCCATGCTTAAAGCAAACCCCTACGGCTCAACTTGAGCTCCCTGTAGACTCTCTCACTCTCATAGCAGACATAAAAATGTGTTGCCCTGTTTTCGAGGGAAGTACGGATGACGAAAACAAAATTGTATGAATGAAAATAAAGGAAAGAAACACTGGGGGAAAAAAAGCACATGAAAGCTCAGCAGGAGTTTCTCTAAAGTGCAGCTGTTGAAGGCCCTTTCAAACATCTCGCAAAAAAAAGAAAGATATTCTAACAAAACCTGTTATTATGCGTGTGACTAGTGCGTTTCTGTCTCCATGTTAGAGTGAATTATTGTTATCATATTTTGTCCGTGAATAGAAGGGCAGGCAGGAAGGTAAGTATAGTCCAAATATTTCCCAAAGCTTGTTTTTGCTGTGTTGAATCTCATTAGAAATTGGAACTTGAGCTGCAGATAGTTAGAGATTGCTTGACTGACGGTACAGCAAGTCAATATTTGTTATTCAAGTTTAACTGAAAGGTGTATAAGCAAGTTTAACCGCAAAGACCAAACATGTAATTAGCATCAAAACGAGGACGTGTTTGCCAAGGATTAGGCTTAGAAGTATGATGGAAAAGGAAAAAAAAAAAGCCTTCCCAAAGAAGGAGTGAAAAAATACAGAAAATGCAAATACATTGGCACATTTCAGCTGCTTCTAGCCAAGCAGCCACATTTGATCCAACTGTGCTGATTTCTTCGCAGCAGATGCCATGTTAAACCCTGGAGCACTCAACGCTTCCTCCGGCCAGCGCTATTAGGGTAATTAAACGCAAAATGCTATCTGGCTGCAAATCGTGCACAAACCAAACCTTTGGCACTCGTGTAGGAGACGCATTCGCAGCACAAACCCAATTACCAAAAACACAGAAATGCTTCCATTGACCAGCATTCTCTCCTCATTATTGAGCCAAGTCAAGGTCACAAATTCAATTAAATAAAGCTGTTCCGACACATGGGGAAATGGTGCTTCTAGATGCAATTGAACTGCGTTGAAGACTTCAGAGAAACACAACATAGATGAATTCTCTCTCTCTATCTCTCTCTCTTTCTCTCTCATGTCGCTGTTTTCCCATTTTTTGATGTGCCATAGAAGTTGAAATTGGAAGGTGAAGATAGACATTCCTATAACACTTCTAGAAAGGTCATATTTATAATGAATTTCGGATACATCCTTATCATATTATAATGCATTCATAAGGCATTATAAACAGTGTTATAATTAGTTGAGGAAAATGCGTTATTTATATTGTATCTTTATATATATATTTTTTATTTTTCTTTCTTATGCATTGTTATTGTTAACATGTTGCATTATAAGTAATGTTCATGTAAAACATTTTAGCACAAATACCTTTTCAAAGTGCAGTATAACAGTATAAGACCATTTTTTCTTATTATACCAGAGCAATTATCATAAAATCGTTCAGAAATTCTGCAACGTTACAACATACTACAAAAGGTTACTACCTTACAACGCAGTACAAAAGTTTACAACTTCACAATGTAGTGCAAAAGTTTACAACTTTACAACATACTGTGAAACTTTACAACTTCCAACGTACTGTATAACTTTACTCATGTGTTATGAACACTATATGTATATATATGTATATCATGCTAACAATTCATAATGCATAGTCAAGGTAGCTATCTAGCTATACAGTGAAATAGCTAGCTAAATTGCAAAGTATTTCCATAAATAATGTTAATGATGTGTATAATGCCTCAGGACTGCATTATAACATGATATGGATGTGTTCATAGTTCATTACAACTATGACATTTATAGAAATAGTTACCGATAATACTGTGAGAAATAAAACCTTCATAAAGTCGTTGATTTAATAAACATTTTGTTTAAAACATCACTTTCCTTAGAGCTGACAAATGCAACTTATAAGCTATTATAATAATATGTCTCTTAATAATCTATACTCAGTAGATTGCACTCGATTGTCTTAGGAATGACTTATGACAGATTATAGGTCATTATACATATGGCATTCATGGAAAGTGTTACCATGCGCTTTTATTGGCACTATTATATTTTTTGCAGATAGATCAAGAAGAAAGGATATTGTTAGTTGTGAATGAGAGGTAGTGAAAGGAAATTCTACTTAAAGATAGAGTTTATAAGGCTGCATGTCATCTACATAAACTCTGATATAAACTGACAAACATTTTTTGAATAACCCTAGGTTTATTCCAATAGGCAAGAGCTGACAGACAAATTTTCACCGCTTGAGTGTTGAGACTATTGACATAACACTTAGGTCAAGTGACATAAGGATGTTATGGCTTTCCTTTTTTTGTCATGACATAATGTCATGACAAAACATAATTTTTTGCATAGCCATAATGTGACATAGCTAGTAAGTGATGCTAACAACTAAACAGAGGTGACACTACCAAAATGCAATCTGCACTGTCTCCTGAACTTAGCACTTGGTGGTAAAAATGTCATTAACATACTCTTGCAAGTTTCTTGTGAATGTTTTGCTTATGTATATTAGCACTTATAATGCCATGACGCACTCTAAATTAGATTGAGTTTTATTTTGATTAGCGTGTCACGTTCTCAGCATTATATGACTTGACATACTAAAAGTACTCTGAGCTACAAAGTTAGCTGTCATGACATTTTAATGTCGGCCAGTCCACGAAGTGTCATAAGGCAACGTATGTCACTTGACATGGTATTATGTACATCAACATCAAAGTTAAATAAAGCAGTGTTGACCCCTTGTGGAATAAACCTTTATAAATATTTATGTAGTTCTCACAAAAGGCTTATGTAGGTGTCATGCAGCCCAATAAGCAGTGTGATTAATAGCAAGTAACCAAGTGAAGTTTTACAGAAATGTAATTAGTTGTGTAGATGAAGAGTCAGATGAAGGAGAGTGGGCCGTTGCAGCTGTACTCTATAGAAATCTCCACTGCCTTGAGCCTCACCAAATCAAACATTACGGAAACAATACAGAGTAGACGACTGCTCAAGTTCTAACCACTGTTTAATGTAGCTTCTTCCTTTCCTCCATTTCTTCTTTCCTCCTCCTTCTCTGGGGATCTCTCTCTTTCTCTCTCTCTCACTCTTTATCTGATGGGCCGTGCCCAATAACAGGTGACCATATCAGTGGATGGCATTTTGACCACCACTGGTTACACACAGGAGGACTATACCATGTTGGGCTCAGATGATTTCTTCTACATTGGTGGGAGTCCTAACACCGCTGACCTTCCGGGATCACCAGTCAGCAACAACTTCATGGGCTGCCTTAAAGACGTAAGTGTGTTGGTGGAGACGTGCATTTTTTTATTGGATTTGTAAAGTGACAAATCCAAATGATTGGCTTGAATGATTCCTTGTTGGACCAATCATAAGGTAAGGGTGGTCCGATGTTTCTTCAGTTCCCCACTCACAACTTTTGGTTCCTACCAACTTTAGTTCCCATTTACTGTTTAATGCTCAAAAATAGAAGAATTTACAACCATGGTTTCATCTTATCCTGTCATATATGACCTCTCAGTAAATGTCTATAAAGACAGTATGAAAACATTAATAAAGAACATGGGTGCCTCTGGTATCAACCATTTTTGATTGGAACTACTAAAAAAAACAAACACAAACTACAATTGACATAAGTGGCTTGTTTCTTGCTAGTGTTAACATACATATATATATATATATATATATATATATATATATATATATATATATATATATATATATATTGTAATTTGCTAGTTGCTCGTGTATTATTTTAGACACCATTATCAGGTTCTGAATGCTTCTTTATTTTCAATCATTCTGATTGTGTACGTGTGCTTGTGTCTTAATTTAAACCTAATTCCAGTTTAGGTGCTAAGCTAGATTCAGCATCTTGACACGCAAATTAAAAATTGATTTCTTCGATTGGCTCCAGCACTGTGTACTTGTATGTGTCGCCTTGCCTGCGCCCACAAAAATGTGCTCCCTTCCAAAACGAACTCGGTTTACAGAAGTACACTGCCTTTAATTAATCAGAAATTTGGCACTGAAGCAGCCAGCTTGGTTTCACATATTTCACACAGTTTATTAATAGCTCTGCTGGTTAGAGTGACACAAGAATAGAGCCAACTCTAGCACAAGAAGTCATGTATTCTGTGTCTAGGTTAATTTTGGAGGATTTTCATTATTTCTTTTAATTGATAGTTCTTGATTTTGGTTGTTGTGCCATTCATCCTTAAAGATGGTGGACTTTGATTGAGTTCCTGGTTACCAACTAAGGTACACATGATGGAAGAGGGGTTAGTTTGAGCCATTATTGAGTATTATCTGTTGTGAACAGAATTCAAGCTCGAGACCAGACCATTAGAGCGCACTATAATTTCCTTTGGTCCAGTAGAGTTGTCCTAAAGAGTGTTGTCTTCAACACTGCACAACTGATTCAATATTAATTAGCCGAATGTGTTGCAGGTCTCTAAAGCAAAGTGTTTGGGAATCCCAGTGTAATAGTATCTTATGTGATACTGCTGACTCCAGTCCTGAATTGAGCCCAATTGTATTCTCTTAATTGGCCAGCTTAACCAGCTATGATGTTTAACCTCAGCCAGCCCAGAAAAATGTCAATAAAAATATGTTACTTGATATTATGTTTACATTTACAGCATTTGGCCCTTATCTAGAGAGATTTACACATATCTCATTATAGGAGGGTTGAGGGTTAAGGGCCTCGCTCAAGGGCCACTGCAGGTTGGCAGTGCTGGGATTTGAACCTTCAGATCAGTAGGCCAATGTCTTAACCACTGAGCTACCACTGCCCTTTACTATGTCAACTTGATGTCAAAATTTCATGTTTAGGACAGCTCATGTCTAGTTGAAAAAAACCTTATTAATAAATGTTCTAATAGCTTTATGTCAATCATCATGAAGGGCTTATGTAGGTGCTAGAGGTGTAACACAACCTGTTTAATGCTCCAAATATCCCTATCGTTATTCAGACTTAAACCCGAACTGGGCGTGGCCTAAACCCAAAGGTTTTTTTTTTTTCTTTTACTTTGTATTAATTACGAACCCAACCACTATGCCTTCAGAAACACAGAAAAAACACAGGTAGAAAGTGCTAGCACTATCAGCATGATCTGTGAATTCTGGCTCTGACAGTTCCTCAACCTCAGCTACATCACTCGAGTCCGTAATTGGTCTCAACTAGAGATGTATGCAGGTTTTTTTTTTTTCAAATCTTGCTCGCACAGTTAATATTTTAACTTCCCACGATATTTTCTAACAAATTTATTTGGTTTAGCTGCTTCTATTTCCCAAAATATAAACAAACTAGCTGAACTTCAACCTAATTTAAACCTAATTTAAGCCTAATTTAAAACATCACACCACAATGGATCATGCAATTACTAAAGATGAATGAATAAACATTGTAAATGCATGTGGTCTTCTCACGAGCTTCATATCTGACAGCTTGCTCGTGCCCACATGAAAGTAAAAAATCACAGCTTTTTGTCACTTCCTGTAGGATCCCATTCCGAGGGCAATCTTTAGGGCAAGCGTTCTAAAAAACTGAAAAAAAAATAGTGAGCTTCCTATTTGTATTTGTCCTGGTGAGAACATATTACATGTTCATTCTGAATAATGTATTTACATTCCTTTACATTCTTAGTAGATGTCATGCATCTCTCTAAACAATACCATTAAGGTGAATGTTATAGAAATTTGACATATTGTGAACATAACTGTCCATTGCAGCTGTACTCTAGAGAAATCTCTATCCTCCAACAGTCCAGAAAACAATACAGAGTGGATGACTACATTGAGCCCATTCCTATTGCCTTGGACCAGGTGTACAGATTAGCTTTGTTTAGTTTAGTGTTTACTGTGCGCTAACGCAACTGATTTGGCTAATTATAAACCTTCATTACGTGAATGAGGCTAATTCCAGGAAGGGAGGATATTAAATAAGGAGTGCTTAACCCATCAAAGACTGGAATGCATATTCCTTCTGGAGTGTGATCAACCCGACTAAGCTAGTCCAACAACGCTGACGTAGCCAATTCGAAGTTTTCAGAAGTTTTAGGAAGTCTGTATATGGTCATGCGTGGATGGCTTCTGTCTTTGCTTCTTATCATCACTTTGAAAGACTTGCTTATGCAAACAAGAATTCCCACTGAAGCAAGCCATTGTCTCTCCAATATAAATGGCCCCCTTCAAGCGTTGAATTATAATTAGGTATTATTTACAGTTGAGGCTTATGAGAATTATTAAGAGTTTTTATGACAGTAATAACTTTGTGCATGACTTTGGGGGAAAAAAAAGGAAAATCTCATTATGCGTATGGTCATGAAGTTTATTTTCTTTTTAAAAAAAATATGGAATAATAATCAACAATAAAGTTGAGTCACTGATCCATGCTGGGCCGCCCATATCATATAATTACGTTTATGGCTTCCCATCTGCGGCAGTTATAAATCAGTGATTCACTGTGATCTAATGATCTGTTTGTGATTCATAAGGCAGGCACTTTTATCCAAAGTGGCTTACAATTGAGAGAGGATCCAACCCAAATACAGAGCTGAGCACTTGAGGGTTTGTCTCAAATTCCCCCTCTCAGTGTGTGCTACGGCTCCCTGTACGAATAGCACTGTTTCTGTGTTTCATATTTGTTTGTCACGTGATTGTGCGTTTTTGTTGATATCACCGTGTATGATTCATGTCTTAGCTCCGCCCATGTCTTGTCATTGGTTTATTTCCCTATTGTGTCATGATCATTCTCACCTGTTTTCAGTTCCTCCCTTGATTAGTTTGTGTTTTTAAGCCCTGGGGTTTCATTGTCTCAATGTCTTATTGTGCTTTTTAATGTCAAGTCTGAACATTTTCCCTATTATTCCTAGTTCCATGTTTCCTGGTTTTGACTCATGCTTGTTTTCCTGTTTAATGATTATGGATCCCACCTGTTTGCTTCTCCCTGCCTATTATTTGACCAGTGCTTCACACTCTAAAAATGATTTGTGGAAAGCCCTTAATAAAAAGCATGCTGAGTTTGCGCACTTGTGCCCTGCTTCTCACTGCATTTTATAGCGTTTAGGGTCATGCTCAGGGTCCCGTTCCAATGATGACAAGCATTATGTGCTTATATTTTGGTTTCTGTTTTAGGCCTGTCTCCTCCCCTCTTCTTGGCATTGGTTTGTTACCTAAATGTGTGCACCTGTTCTGTGTTTACTCAATTAGTTTGGCTATGTACACCCTGCTCTTTTTTGTTTTGGGTCTTAGTGTTCCGTGTTCCTTGCTCGTTGTTTAGACCTTTGGCAGTTTTATTACTCTGAATATGGATCACGTTAATAAAGCACACCCTAAATGTTCTGCCTCAGCTTACTTACCATAATCACTAAGCCAAAGAATCCAGTTTCTTCTTATGGACCTAGTCAGTTTACTTTAGTATGTCTCAGGTTAAATTTGTATTGTTCAAAAAAGAGTATAAAGACATTCTGCACTTTTGATACAGTGTCTCTGGGATAATATTTGTACAGCTCTATTGCATCCTTTGCCTGATCATACACAGACTTCAAATCCAAAAATGTTAACTATATAATAACTGTGAAGTGCCTGTT
Source organism: Pangasianodon gigas (assembly GCA_022758105.1). NCBI lineage: Eukaryota > Metazoa > Chordata > Actinopteri > Siluriformes > Pangasiidae > Pangasianodon > Pangasianodon gigas. The sequence continues at coordinate 3,710,315 of CM040481.1, forward strand.
ATATACTCTTGAGAATACTATTGAGGTAAATGCCCTCCCTAGTTACCCACAGCTCTGTTATTGGAAACTTTTTAATTGCAGCTGAAGTTCTGTTTACTGCCACCTACAGGTTGTATACAAGAACAACGATTTCAAGCTGGAGCTGTCCCGGTTGGCCATCGAGCACGACCCAAAGATCAGTCTCCATGGTGACCTGGTGTTCCGCTGCGAGGACGTAGCAGCGCTCGACCCCGTGACCTTCGAGACACCTGAGTCGTACATTGCACTCCCGCGCTGGGACACCAAAAAGACAAGTTCCATCTCTTTCGACTTCCGGACGACAGAACCCAGCGGCCTGCTTCTCTTCAGCCACGGCAAGCCACAGGGCAACAAAGAGCAACGTCACGGGCGTGAGCTAAAGACGGACTACTTTGCCATGGAGCTGCTGGATGGCTTCTTGTACCTGCTCATGGACATGGGCTCTGGTAGCATCAAGCTCAAAGCCAGCAATAAGAAGGTCAACGATGGGGAGTGGTGTCATGTCGACTTTCAGCGGGAGGGGAGAAAAGGTGAGGAGACAGGAGATCTAGAGGAATGGCAGATGAGAAAGTTGCATTTTATTGCTGCTTTTCCCACTTTTATGGTATGATTGCAGAAGTCATATACAGAAACACACACACACACCTATAGCTGTGCCTGCCTGACTCTAAATTACTTTTTAATAGACAATTAAAAGAGCATAATAACTCTCATTGATACATCCAGACAGGTGCAGAGATCTCTTCTGAGAGCCACTTGTGCTCCTCAAACCACACACACACTCTTACACTCTCACACCTGTAATGTAATTAGCACATTTTCATCCTTTATGGTGCACTAGTTCTCGAGTCCTTGACAATTCTGGGTGAAAAAAAAAAACTCTTGTGGGATATCGCATTGTCACAGATTGAATGTGCTGTTGATCATATTCAGATGTCAGCCATATTGCTTATGATATTATGCTCAGGTTGGAAAGAGGGTATGAAAATGTGGCAAAAAAATTTTTGACCTGGGATACACACAGAGTGATTAACAACATTAAGAAAACACTCAAAGAACAAAACCAAGGGGATAGAGCAATTAGAAGGTTTGCACCAACAATTCGGAATATAAAACCTAATGTATTTATCCCAGGTTTTTATTAATGCGCTCCTTCTAATACATTATTGTTTCTATGGTAACATCTTACACAGGGACTTAAAAAGATTCAAAACGTGTATAACTGTGGATATGGTAAAGTTTATTTAGCATTTTTGGAAGGAGACGCCAGTGTCAGTGCTTTGTAACAAGCAGTAGGTTTTCCTCCATGGGAAAGTCTTCAGGATTTAGGGCTTTGTGGTTTCTTGGTAAGGTGACCTGCATTTTTTTTTGTCTTATTAACAGTTTATAGCTATTATAATATAAGTGATGACAGGAAATGACTTTTTTTGAGAATGTTCCACAATAATAATCATAACTATAAACTACGACAAGACATTCTTTACCACATAAAAAAAAGTTACTTATATCTAGCTGAACATATTGTTTTATGTTAATATTTAGGTAACTGTCCCACAGATTTGGCTACATGGAGGCTAAAAGCATAAAACACCCAATTTAACCATATTTTAATTCATGGAAAAGTATTTGTACAAATCCTATACACTTTTAGACTCTTAGTTTCTTAATGGTTCTTAATATTGACGTATTGGCATTGGTTTGTAGTTTGTTCTATGTCTATTCTGAAGTGTATAATGGGAACTCATCACTAATCATTTTTGGATGATTGAGAAACTGAAGAGCGATAAGAGAAACGTCGAACATCCAATACGAATCCCGCTAATTAAAGGCTTTTAAAATGCACCAGGTTTTATCTTTCAATATTATGGATGTAAATGTTACAGTTACTTGGGACATGGAATTTCTCTTCTTTTTATACTGCTCTTTTTTCATTCCCAGGTTCCATTTCGGTGAACAGCCGCACCATGCCCTTTAACTCCAACGAGGGCAGTGAGATTCTTGATCTGGACAGTGATATGTATCTAGGTGGGCTTCCCGAGTCTCGCCAGGACCTCATCCTTCCCCCCGAGGTGTGGACGGCGTTGCTCAACTACGGTTACGTGGGCTGCGTGCGCGACCTCTTTATTGACGGAAAGAGCCGTGATGTCCGCCGCTTGGCCGAGATCCAGAGCGCTCCAGGGGTCAGCAGCTTCTGCACCAGGGAGCTCCAGAAGAGGTGCAGTAGCACCCCGTGTGGAAACAGTGGACTCTGCAAGGAGGGCTGGAACCGTTATATCTGTGACTGCACAGGCACCGGATACCTGGGCAGCAACTGCGAGATAGGTGTGGGGTTCTTTACATATATTTTCTTATTTAATCCATTCATAGACAGATGTATTAAAGCATTAAGCATATAATTGCAATCAGAATGATATTCAGCTGCCCAAGAATTAGCTAAGATTAATAACAGAGAGCTTGCCAAATATTCAAATATATGGAGTGGGTTTTTTTTTTTTTTTTTTTTTTTTT
>CM040481.1:3712940-3968329 GCA_022758105.1 Pangasianodon gigas
TCTGCAGCAAGACTTTCTTGACAAATAATAATTACTTTGATTGATAGCGTGACTGTGAATACTAATTGTGATTAATAATGATTCAGTTCAGAAAGGGAACTTTACTGCGCAGGTGATTTTGGTCAGTCAGAAATGATTTAGAAATGAATTATAGACTCACCATTTTATTATTTACACCTGCTCATTCGTGCAGTTATTTAACCAGTGCAATGTATAAAATCATGCAGATACACGTCAAGAGCTTCAGTTAATGTTCACCTCAAACATTAAATGAAAAAAAATGTAATCTCAGTTACTTTAATTGTGGTTGGTGCCAGACAGTGTTTCAGAAACTGCTGATCTCCTGGGATTTTCATGCATAACAGTGTCTAGAGTTTGCATAGAATGGTACAAAAAACATCTAGTGAGCAGCAGTTCTGTGACCAGGAGATGTTTTTATAATCTTCAGTACAGTTTTGGTCAGTTTGTGCCCACTGTAGCCTCAGATTCCTGTTTTTGGCTGGCAGGAGTGGAACTCCCTGTGGTTTCTGCTGTTGTAGCTCATCCACCTTCGACATGTTGTGCATGTAAAGAGTGGTTATTTGAGTTTTTATAGACTTCCTGTCAGCTCGAACCAGTCTGGCCATTCTCTTCTGACCTCTCTCAGTAACAAATCTGTAGAACTGCCACTCACTGGAGGTTTTTTTTTTTAATCATGCTATCTTAACGTCAGGTTGATAAGTGTTTTATATAGGCCTGTTATGAGTACCAGTTAGTATTAATAGTAATAGTGGTAAAAAAGGGAATATTAGTTGACATATGCGGCCTGTATTTATATTTCCTAAATTTATGTACAGACATTACAGCTTACTTGGGCATAATTTTTGTAGGGCAGCCTGGGAAAACCCATCAGATGTCGCTGTGCCTAAATTCTAATAAACAGTCAGTCACAGTTTTGTTTTTTTTGTTTTTTTTTAAACTGAAATAGGAGTTTGATATCTATAATGATATCTATCGATATATATCTTTAAACTTAAAGCTTACTTCAAACATGAATAAGAAGAAACAAATGTTTTCACCTTTTCATTTTCTTTATTTTCAGTGACATTAATTGATCAGTGTCACTTAGAAAGTATAACCATGTTACCCAAATTCTAGAAATTAAATAATTAATAACAAAAAATAATAATAATAATTGTAAGTAAATTATTAGAGTACCCATAATGTCCTCATAAGCATTGATGCTTGTTAAACACATTTTGCGTATTTGCTAATTCTATGCTAAAAACGCAGCCGTGTTACTTGTTTAAGAGCAAAATACAGACATTATAAACATGTCGTCAGGGAATAAACCTTGTAGAAAATGAAAAATTGTTACCTAAGATGGATTAGCACATTTTTCAAGTGATTAAATCCAAGTTTTCTCAGATTGAATTTTGAAAAACGATGAAATAAAGTTTTAAAGAGTTAGAAGGGCTAAATGGCCCAGCAACTATGGAAACACCCTTAAGATACTTTCATCCCTATTTATTTACTAGCACATTCAGGGCTCTGGAAAATTTACTATCTTTCCTAAAGGCACATAAGAGCAGAACATGCAGTGCTGAATCCTTCCTGTGCAATTTATTACCCAGCTAAAGCTGAATGCATAACTATGCCTGTCATTCATCACTGTACCCTAACCACTAGTTTCAGACATCCTGATATAGAGAAGGCAGTGAAGAAATATAGGTTTGTCAATGTTTAGTAGCGTAATTAAGGTTAAAAATATTTACAAGACTCATAGTTTGTGAGATTTAAGAGATTAGATGAGCAGTGGCTTTGAAACTGTTAAACGCTGCAGGTGTTTCTAAATGAAGAGTATCCATTGCATTCTTGCAGGCAGTTCATTAATCTATAGTGTCAGAAGAAGGATTCTGAATGGCCACAGCAGTGAGAAGAGCTGCTCTTACTTTGCCTGAGTACTCTTTTGGGGGTTTCTCAATATCATGATTGATGTCGTAGTGTTGGGTTTCATCTCACTATTCCACCAAATTAAAATTATGAGAGAAATATGAAGCCACCATCATCACTTGTCCTTGATATTTAAATGTTGAATTCGGTGCTATCTGCGTAGTTCATGCCACCGGCTGTTTTATTTGGAGAGGCACCCTAGCCTTTCCAAATAAAAAGCGAGCCTGCTAAAAATACAGCCGCAGTCATCAGAGAGGGCACTGAAGCGTCCTACCTACTGCCGCCGCAGAATTGTTAACAGACACACAGAAAATCATTGGAACTGTACGATATGGTGAGTTACAGTCTTGCTTACTGGCGGGAAATATGAGGACTGGACCATCGTAAAGTAGCCCTGAAGGCAGCAGAGCGATGAGGCATTCCACAACCATCTGTGCGTCTGTTAGAGGCACCAGCCGGCACAAGATGGACAGAGTATTGAGGGTGAGAGCAGTCAGAGCCATGGAGGCATGGAGCCATGGCACCGCTGGCTTTGCTGGCCAAATTGCCTCTTGTCTCTGAATTAGCAACATATCTTGCTCGACATTCAAGAAGTATTGCTTTTTAAACACTCAGGGTTACATCATTCTTTCGGGCACGGCTGCTGCATGTGCCCAGTTTCATATATTTTTACTTCAAAGTATTGAGTCTATGGGACGCCATTAAGGAGGCCACCATGAAATCTATAGAGTGGCTCTCTTCTTCCATCTAGTGTTGTTTTTATATATTGCCTCAAGATCGGAATAAACAGAAATCATTAGCGTGTTAATTATTTATACATTTGTGCTACAGTGGGAATTCCATTTTAAAGTGCACCCACCTCCTTTGCCCTATCCACCTATCCTACAGAGGCCACAGTGTTGAGCTATGACGGCAGCATGTATCTGAAGATCATCATGCCGAGCATCATGCACACCGAGGCAGAGGACCTGGCCCTGCGCTTCATGTCCCAGCGAGCCTACGGCCTCCTGGTGGCCACCACCTCCAAGGAGTCTGCAGATACGCTCCGTCTGGAGCTGGACGGTGGACGGGTCAAGCTCACCGTCAATCTGGGTAACCTTAACCGCCATTATCACTATCATCCTCATCATTACCCCTCTCTTCTACTCCCAGTGAATTTTCTCTGGGTGTGTCACCTGCCCCTATCACCATCCTCTGCCCTCCTCAGGCCTTGAGCTTCTTCCCACAATCAGTGCTGCATCACTGGGAACGTGCGCTTACTCTCGCCCTGTAACGTCCTAGTTTCACTCTGATGATAATGAGACTGATTTTGTTTGTAGTAGATACTTTTGCCAGCAGGTGGAGACCTAGACCAAGATTAATGCTGTCTCAATTAGGGCTGTTGGAATCTATTTCCCGATTTGAAAATATTTATGTATTCAATCTCATATTTTACTTTTGGTAACCTTACTCACATTTCATTATTATTATTATTATTATTATTATTATTATTATTATTATTATTATTAATAATAATGCATTTATTTTTATTTTTTCCCAGCAGTGAATGACAATGACTGTCAGACTGTCATTTAACTTGTATATGTTTGAGTTATGTTTAACAAATCAGATAAACCTGGTGATATTTACATACGAAAGGCTTCTTAACCCCTAATGCCAAGTTGTCATAACACCTGACGTGTGTTCGAGTCAAGTGACATAGAATGTCCTAGGCACAAGTTTGTGTTATAACACATCCTGGGTTGATTTAGGTTAGAATGTCATGACAGCTGACTGTGTAGCTCACTGTACTTCTGGAATGGAGGATCATAGTGGTGGAGGACTATATCGTCAGATGTCATGTGACATACGGATGGAAGTCAGCTTGTGAGACGTTATAACACAAGCTTATGTCAATCTGTGTAACTTGAATCAGGTGGTATGTCAACTTGACATCAGTGTCACCTGTGATACCGTGTGTTTATTTGCCATTCAGTTTTGACAGGTGACTCATGTGGTATATCTACTTGACCCCTGTGTCACCTACGTCACCTCAGATATATACATTGTATAGATAGTTTTTTATAGCCAAAGCTAACGGTGGTAATTGTTGTGTGTTGTGGACATTGGTGACTGGAAGCCACAGAAACAGGACGTTACAAGGCAGAGGTGTGCTCACAGGGTCTCTCTCTCTCTCTTTTTCTATCTATCTATCTATTTATCTCTCTCGTTCACTTGCTCGAGGCTCTGAAGATGGAACTTTTCATCCCTTCAATGGCTTGTATGTCTGCGACCCTGAAGCGAACAGCCAGAGACCGGCTCACTGTCGTCGTTTTCAATGCGCGTCGCATTCTCCCTAACCACTAAGCTGCTACTAATGCTAAGCCCAAAACGCACATGCTCTAATTACCTCGAGGCATTAGTACCTCTGCTTTTGCTAATTAGCAAACAATAACTTGTAGAATAATCCACCAATACTGCAATTTGCAAGCAGGTAATTAAACACGGAGACATACTGAGCTTAGCTTAAAACAGTTAATATGTACATAGACGGATTAGATCAGTCAGAGATAATTATCCTGATTCACACGAGGCTGTGGGAGAGTATCAGTGTCCCTGGGAAAGGTCCTGTCAAGAGGATACGCCTCTCGCAGACCTCTCACAATTCCCCAAAACGTGAGTCGGTGAAGGACGGATATTATGTACGAGCTACACACACTCCAGGAAAACATTCAGTAGTGCATTATTCCTTACTGAAAAGTTATATAAACTTCCCATGAGAAATTTGCTCATCTTTAGATTTTTAGACACTACACTATAGGCTATGTGTTTTTATTTTCACGTGGATTTTTTTTACATGGCTGATTTATTTTGATGTTATTATTTATTTTCACATGGACTTTTTTTTAAACATTATTAATTTATTTTTGCATAAATTTCATATGTATTGCATGTTTTTTTTATTTTTATATTTGATATTTTTTCACATCATTTATTTATTTTTATATGTTCAGTTTTCACATGTATGGGAATTTTTTTTCCCAAAAGATTTTATTTTCATATTATTAATTTCGCTCCTGTTCGCTTTCCACATGTAGTACGTGTTTTTATTTTCACTTGAATTTTTTTTCATGTTTATTTTTTTTTACATTGTAATTGTGATTTTTTCATATTAGTCATTTATTTCATTTTTTTATGCTTATGTGCAAGTGTTATTTTCACGTGAATTTTTTTCTTTTTTTTTCAAATTTATTTTGACATATTGATTTTTCGCATGTAGCGTCTGTTTTTATTTTCATATCTATTCTTTTCCACATTATTCATTTATTTTTGTTATTTTTTTACATGCATTGTTTTCGGACGTGGGACCTTTTTCAAAAGATTACTTTTTTTTCACATGTAGCTCATGTCTTTCTATTTTCATGTAATTTTTTTCACACAATGAATTTTACTTTGCACATGTAGGGCGTGAAATATGTATGAGAGTGAGACATTATAGTGCGCTGTGCCTCTCCTTCCTCACAGTGAGCCCGGTCGCTGGCTGTTTGTTATCACTACTCCGTAGCGGTTGACAGCCTTGAGATCTCACATCAGCCTTTATAGCTTGCACATGCAGGCTGCAGCCACCAAATGGAGACAAAGTCTAAAATTTCCAAACAGAGATAATAAATCCATAAAGCTGCTGCCATTTCTGATTCAGCTTGGTGTACACCGATCAAGTGTTTGAGGAGGATTTCCAAACTTTACTTCATATAAACTTTCCTGCACAAAAAAGAATGAAATGTGCTTATTAGTATGCACAACATAAATATTAAAGGTGCAGTTTGTAATATTTAAAGATGTTGTTAGACCTGTAATAATCATATTATTTCACACCTACCTCAGAAAAACTGAGATCCACAATACTGCAATGCATTGGATCTCGCTAGTTTCTTTGTTTCTTTGCCTGTAAATTAGCTCCGCCCCTCTCAGTCTGACGATAAGTGTTTATCGCCTTTCCTAAATAGAAAAAGTCCACCCTGTAGCATCATTAATATGTTTATATTCAGATATTTGTTACGTGTTAAGTGGTTCTGGTGCTAATTTTTTGGTTAGTGCTGTATTTTCATTATTCCTGTGAGAAGTTAGCGAATATGTTCTGTGCTGATGTAACAGGTGGTCGTTGTTTTTGTACAAAGGTACAATGGCATTTAATAGGAGAAAAAAAATTCACAAACATAAGTGATAATGGTCATGTTTTGCTGTTGGCTCCTAAAAACAAAAGAGCAAGAGTGTCTTCTTTCATATTTTTATTTTAATGAGAAATCCAATGTAGAAGTAGTGGAGATGTTGGTCCGAACACTGGGCTCAAAGTCCCAGAATGCAATGCAGCTATACAAGGCAGTTGCCCTGAGTCACGCCAGTGTCTGATTAGTGATCTACAAGATGACGAGCTTAATGGCATTGATGGCGGTATTAGCACGAGAGCTGAAGTTTTGGGAGCTGATCTGTTTGAGAAGAGTGTACGGATGAGGAGGTGAGCTGGATAGACTAAAGGACTAAAGCGCCGCTGCATCTCCCTCTTTAGGTAGAGATGAAGCAAGGGCTAAATGCCATTGGCACCACAATTAACCGGTAGTTAAATGGCATGAAAGTGAAAAAAGACCAAAAAATAGACCAAAAAATGGTCATCTCAGTATTTCATTAAAAACTAAATTTTGGAGATAGATAGATAGATAGATGTTAATTATAAAGATTAATATGTAAGTCATTCAGGGTGAATTATTCCTTTAAATGAAAAATCTGTTTTTGTTTGTTTGCTTGCTTGTTTTAGCAAATACAACAAAAGAATCAGTACATTATAGTACACAACTTCACGTCATATCACTAGTTGACCAGTAGGTGACACTGTAGTATACACAGTTATTATTTAAAAAGTGGAATATGAGGTCATGAAAGAACAAACTCCATCTGTGAGGAAAAATGTCACATACTATTAAATCTGTGGGGCAGACGAATAATTAGTCTAGGACACAGTGCAGGCTCTGAACAATATTCCAAACTGCTCCTTTAATGTAACGGATTAACGTATAACATGGAGGAAGGACTGAGAAGGAGTTTGTTTAGGATGTAAGAGGCTGCATTTATGGCTGAAGTGTGCAGATCACCCTTGCCTATAATTCCAGCTGGTGAATCCTGATTGCCCAAAGAGCTCCAGACACTGAACCATCTGGTTTAACACTTACGCACTCGGTAATGACTTTGTGAAATAGGCTATGTGACTGATTCGACTTCAGAACTGAATCAAAAGATTGAATCAAATTTGAATCAAATTTCAAAAACGTGCATTCAAATTTGTTTTATACCACATTGTAATTCATGTTGGCCTTATTTCCAAACAATACGGTGTTGGCGAGCTGTTGGAGCTCTTCCGGGCAAAATGGAGGGATACAGAAACAATAAATAAGTGTGTAGGATAAGGGTGACTCTGACTCGAGGCGTGTCCCCGGGTAGTGGTCCAGCCAAATATCTCGGATGTCTGCAGAATGTACCTTGAAGGATGTAAAATGTTGTTCTTTTTTCCCTCTCTCTCTTTCTCTCTCTCTCTCTCTCTCTTTCTCTTTCTTCCTCCCACTCTTCCTTCTTTTCTTTCTCTTTGATTTGATCTCACCATCTCACTCTCTCTCCTGCCAGATTGTATCAGGATAGACTGTAACCTCAGTAAGTGATTCTAAGTGTTTATTGTAAATACAACACACACATATCTCTCTCTTTCTCTCTTTCTCTTTCTCACTCGCTCTCTCTCTCTCTCTCTCTCTCTCTCTGCAATTTTCACACATACATTTGCTTACATGCTTTGCTAATTATAATCTGAACATGTGTTTCATGCTGTGTGTTAATATTAATATTCACTCTAAGGTAAGTCACACATGGAGGAGATACCTGAGTGTGTGTGTGTGTGTGTGTGTTTAAGCTTTCTTTAGCTGTATCTAATTACAATGTTAAAATATATAATATATAAAAGAGTCGATGAGTGAATGAATCAATCACTCACTCATATGCCTTAAATTCAACCCAAAATGCAGTTCTCCTGTGAAAACAACTCAGGAAGTGACTTGTAGGTTTGTAGGATTTTTTGGACCACTCTTTTAAAACAATGAACGAAGTGACCTTTTTTTTGGTTGTTTCACTTTTTAAAACATTTCATGGACTTTGAGTTGAGTTGGACTACTTTTTCACTGTTAAAAGTGCAGTAGTTGATTTTTAATAAATTCCGACTTGTAAAAATAACCTGGAAAATATATAGAACATGCTAAAAAATAATAGTTTAAGTTTGTGACCACAGCAGAAGTCTACTATGTGGCTGAGGAAAATTACGCTATGGTCCGAGATGCTTGTTTTTGTTTGCATGGGTTCCCTGTCAGTTATTTTATAGACAGTCCCTAAGTCTCCATCACTCCACCTCTGTCAGCTGGGAGAGAAAATAATATGGCTGAATTTGACAAACATGCAGCACAGCCAGATAATTCTTGACCATTCTCATAAAGCAGTATGAGCCGAATTTCTCATGTTTATAGTGTTATAACTTGGCTTTCAAGCAGCTGAATGGCCGGGTGCGCTTGTGGTCAAAGTGGTATCATGACGAACTTTGCTAATGCTAACTCTAGTTGAACTACCGTAGGTCCAAGAGTTTGGGCTCATTCAACTCCACCTATTTAACGGAGTGAATTTTTGACAAATCTTGCCTAATGCACCTTTAAAACATTAAATGGATTTGTAGATAATTTCTTTTACACGTTTTAAAACAAGTCATGGAGTGGCATGTAGAGTTGTTTGTATGTTTGTTAATTTATTAATTTGTTTATTAATTTATTTATTGATGGAGTGCATTGATGGCAGCCTTTTTTCTTGGGGGGGGGGGGTCTTTTGTTTCTTTTTTGTTTCTTTTTTGTTTCTTCTTAACATGTTTTCAACAACTGATGGATTGACCTGTCCTTTTTTTTTAAATTTAAAACTATTTAAGGAGGGACCGATAATGTTAATTAACTTACTTACGTTCTTGCTTGCTTACTTAGTTATTCCTTGACAAAGTCTTTTGGTGCATTAAGGCTATATACACATTGACTCAGTGAATTGCATATCTTGCCGTTTCAAGCAACACCAGTAGTTGACCAGTAGGTGACACTGTAGGTTACTCAATTATTTATCTAAAAAAAAAAAAACTGGAACTTGAGGCCATATATGTACAAACTGCATCACTGATGAAACACGTGGCCTACAAAACCACACAAGACCTGAGGCTTTTACTGGCAGAAAAAAAAGGAATGAAGGAACACAGAATTGTTTGAGTATTTAGAGCCCAGACTCTGTAATGCTGCAGATTCTGGTTATTTTATTGTGTAATTATGCATGCCTGAAGTTAATCTGTACGTTTGAAGCTGTGATGTGACATGGTGGCGTCGCCTAACTGGCATTTCACAAAGTCAACACCTTCTTTCCTTGCTTCTTCCTTTTTCACACTCACGCAGAGAGGCATTGTAACGCGACATATGTTCGGCTCACGATGCCGTGATGACCTGCTGCCAGTGTCACGCCCTTTAACCTGACCAAGGAGATGGGAAAAAGTAGGGTGAGAGATACAGAGAGACAATCTGAGGTTCTTGTACACATATTAGCTCCTCTGCATGGGGGGAAGGGTTGAGTCATGTCTCTCTGCATGCCGTGTCACACTGTCCTACAGCCCACGTGAACATACTGCAGGTGATAATTAGCTACAAGACCGCACACGTGGCGTAGAGCTAGAAATTTAAAAGCAAGCTACTCCATTTTATATTATATTACTAACCAAAATGTTCACAAATTCTGATTTAATAAGGAACAATAATTAGCTGAGGAATATTTTGAATACAGTTGGGGGTGTCCATTGTGGTGTCATATATTTTAAGGAATTACATAAACATATATATTTTTAATGGAACGAATTTCTTACAATTCTTAAAATCAACATAAAAGATTAAAGTTAGGCATGAAATTCGTATGAAATTGAATCATATCCAAACATATCACCCAAAATTGTTGAAACTGATACTAGTTGAGGCTGGGATTAACAGCTTTTTGTAGGTTAAATGTGCTGAGAACATGTTTAACCAAGACTGAACTTTCCAGATTTTGTGAGGAATAAAACATAAGAAAATAATCAACGATGATGTGATGTGACAACGCCCAACAAGAGGCGGAGTTACTTTGGAGTTACTACCTCAAAGTTGATTATTTTCCAATAATGATTACCGTTTTTAAAGTATTGATTTTTTTAATTAATAACGTACTTTTTATCCATTTATAGCTACATTTAATTTTATGGAATGTCCACAAGACAAGTTAGTTCCTGTTATCAGCTCTAAACAGTTGTTAATAAGACAAAAAAGCATCTTGTCCTGGAAAGTCCTCTGTCCTCACCACTCTCCCATGGTGATTACAACGTGCTGAAACTGGAGACTCCTTCCACAAATGTTAAAATAAATATAAATAAACATCTTACAGAAAGCTTGACCATATCAATAATTAAAAATTTTTTCTTTTCTTTTTCTTTTTAAAAGTCAGTTCATCATTAGCCCTAGAAAGTCCCTGTGGATGTTGTTACTATAGAAACAGTAACATGTTGTATAGAATGAGCGTGAATTGAGTTACAGCCGGAACAACCTTTGACCGATCAGATTTGAGCATTTGACAGCACTGTCTTACAGTAAACCTTTTCTAAACATTGACTATGATATCAAACCGTGGTTATCAGTTGTCTTTTTAAACACTCAACAGACAAAATAATACAGGTTTTCGTTGTCAAGGGTGTAAACATATGTCACTTCTGATTTCCCAGGAAGTCGTGCTGTAGTGATTACATGTGCTGGTTGTGTTATGCAGTCATGAAATCTATTTTCATGTCAACAACATTTGCATAATATTTACATAAGTACCTGCAGATCTTACACAGTATCAGCATACAGTCAGTGTTGTCACTGCACGGCTGTCTACAGTCATTATTAACAGATTGGCAGTCTAGTGTTTGCAGTGTGTCAGTGTGAGAAAGCCATTTGTTTGTGTAGTGTTGTAGGAGTGAGAATGAAAAAAAATCACTTTGAAGGTTAAACTTGAGCTCATAAAGGCTTGAAGCAGGTAAAGCAGAAACGTCAGTGAAACAGACAATTTGTATATTTAATTTAAGCTGGATTTGGGGGGAATTTAATGTACAAATTAAAATAAAAACAAAGGCAGTAACAAAAAAAAAAAAACCCATATCACTCTGTTGAAAATAAATTAAAATAATAATAATAATAATAATAATAATAATGTTTTCTCTTATTGTCTTAAATGCACACGTGTAAAAAAAAAATCCAAAAGAATAAATAAATAAATAAATAAATAAATAAATAAAACTCTAAGTTTTACTCCACTCATTCCTGTTAAAAAAAAAGTGAAAAAAGTAACAAACTTTTATAGCTCATTACAAAATTGAATGATTGTAATGAAAATGATTGTATAGAATAAATGTTAACACGTATTGATTCCAGTTTTCCACCTAAACAATTAAAAAAAAATTTTTTTAAATTTAAATAAATTTTTTTTTTAAAAATTAAAAAAGAGAGAAGAACAAGCCCCCAGCCCCACCCCCAAGAAAAAAAAACCACACAGTTAACAAAATCACTAAGCACTTGGAGTTGTCAACAAAGGTTTAAAAAAAAAAAAAAAAAAAAGATAGCACCTACACTTCACCGAGCATCCTTGGAACTATAAAATAAATTGTAGATTGTGTTAAAATCTGACATTTTGTCCATGCGCACAGTGATGTTTGGTGAAAAATGGGGACTGTTTACAAAGACAATCCTTCAAACCCACTGTAAAATATTGTTTGTTTGGATGTTTGGGGGTTGTTTTGTAACATGAATTCTTGTACCATTAAGTACCACTGTTTTTCAGTTAGGGTTGGCTCTGGAACACAGAAAAGTGGATGGCCCTCTCATGATGTACAGACTTGGCTGTAGATGGACTTTCAACAATATGATGACCATAAACATGTATCTAAATCAACATGGAAATGTCTGCAGCACTCAAAATCAATAATTTGCAATGACCATATCATGAACTCTGTGGTCTGAACTGAAGAAGGCAGTCCACACATGGAAACCTAAGAATATAAACGATCTTGAAAGGTTGTGCTTGCAAGAGTGCTCCAGTAGCCCTTTGACACATGTCTCAAAGTCTCTAACGTTATTAGACATTACAGGAAGAGACTCAGGGCTTTAATCTTTCCAGGAACTAAAGATTTCCACTTATGTATGTATATATATATATATATAAAGGAGGAGCCTTTATTTGTCACATATACGTTAGAGCACAGTGAAATTCTTTTCTTCGCATATGCCGGCTTGTTAGGAAGTTGGAGTCAGAGCACAGGGTCAGCCATGATACGGTGCCCCCGGAGCTGATCAGTAATCCAAAACCTTAACCTTTGAGCCACCACTGCTCAATGGTTAATTATTTGTAGGGTGCCAACCATTTTGAATCCAGTGATGTGCAGAAAAAAACTGAATACTGGACAAACCTATTCAGCATCCTGATATGTATGGACTTACAAAAATACACACACAGAATACACAGAGAAAAGATATAAGGAAATGCACTAAAGAGCATTACCAGTGGAGATGATTTAAAAGCTGGCGTTGTGCCAAAAGTGCTTTCTGCCTCTCTTCTCTCTCTTTTTTTCTTGCTCTGTGAGTTATGATGTCTGTTTGGCCAGATTCTCACTGTAGCAATACCCACTCCTCCTCTTCATCGACTGCCATCTCTCTATCTGAGAGAGTCTCTGAGGACCGGCCTGAATTCCCTTAAAGCGTGACACGACAGGGTTGGTCCTCTTTCTTACACTTTCTCTGGCAATAATGTAGAAAAGCATCTGCTTCCCAATCAACAAACAGAAATTTTATGAATTGATGACATAAGATAGGCAGTAATCAAAATTAGAATTGAAATTAATTATTTAATGTAATATAAAAAAATCTTTTTCTTTGCCCATATTGATTTATATGCTGACAGTGAAATACAGACCAATGGCACAAGCAATAAACCATGCTATAGTGTTATGTATGGCCATTTTATAGCATGACTGAGTATATAGCATGATTGAGTATCCTTTCGAACAGCACAACATAAAAAAAAGTGTTATGTTTCAGCAGTTCAGGAAAATAGGTAGTTCGAATAGTCCAATATAAAGAGTCTACAGACTCCAGTTACAAAAACATATAATAACCAAAAATCTATAGACCATTAACAATCTGTCAAGTGCCTATCATTAACCAGGCTATCAACTAATTTTATTCAGTATGTCAACAATTTAAAAATTAATTATGCTTAGTAAATAATCTACACGATTACCCAGAACAACATAGAGAAGTCCTTTGTAGTCTCTATCAAACTCATTTCCTCATGCTAGGTCACTAGGTTAGGGACTTTAGGGGGGAGAGTTAGTACAGCATGAAAAGAAAACACACAACAGTTGAAAAAAGATTAAATAAGTGCTATTTCTACTGCTTGGTCAAGAGGTAGGTCTTTGGTCTTTGTTTGAAGACTGCCAGTGATCCAACAGTTTGGAAAGCCAGGGGAAATTCATTCCACAACCTGGGTGCCAGGACAGAGAAGAGTCAGGACAGTGTTTTAAATATGAAACAGGCAGCTACAGGAAGCCAGTGGAGGGAATAAAAGCAATGGGGTAGTGTGGTCGACCTTGCAGAGGTTGAACTCAAGTCGTGCCAGGAACTAGTTGCAGTAATCCAGTCTCGAGATAACAGTGGACTGAACAAGCACCTGAATGGCCTCTGTGGCTAGAAATGGCCGGATCCTCCTGATGGTGCTAAGCAGAGAGGAGGTTGAGTGTAACACCAGATGGTGTGATCTGAGACTTGTCCAGGGAGATCACAAGATCTTGATGTGGAAATGTGTCTCCAGGGATATGCAGCAGGTCAGTCTTGCTGAGCTTTTTAAAGGGGTCTCTGGCTGCAAAGTTTTTAACCAAAGTTTGCGAACCCCTGCTATAAAGTTTTAGTACACCTAGATGGTCCAGTTTATAGCCCTTGATGTTAACTAGATAACCTATAGACTATCAACTTGTTCCGGGTCCAATTTCAAATTCATTTCATGCGGACTGTACTGATGTATTTTATGGCATGGTGCTGGGAATTAGTTGATAGGCATGTTCATAATGGTTAGGCCATAGATGGTTTGTAGAGTGCTGCCATTGGACTATCCAAATAGTCTTACCGGAAAATGTTTTGTTGTTCTATATATGCTATAAGGCCAAAAGATTGTGGACACCTGACCATGGCATTCATATGTGCTTTTTGAACATCCCGTTATAGATTTAGTCCCCACTTTGTAGTTTTAATAACATCCGCTCTCCTGGGTAGTCTTGTTCAGTAAAGATACTGCATCTAAGTCATTCTTGATAAAAGGAAGGCAAAGAGCTTGTGACATAAGGCGATACAAGGAGAGGTTGTAACCTCAGAATGAAGGTAAGTCTTTGTCTTACATCTTATAGTTCAAGTCCTACTAATCTCACTTTACAATCTCATTCCAGCTCTGTCCTTTATCTGAATAGCCATCTGCTGCTCTGCCACCGCTACCAACCCACCATTGTCATCTGTGTTAGAGCAGACCTGTGTCAGGGTGTGGTAGTGGATTTAAATGTTTATTACCTGTGACCTGAAGGCCTTACTGTTCTGACAGAAAAGGAGACAGCCTCAGATAGATGACTTCTGCTGATTCAAGATGTGTAAGATAGCATTATTTGGGCATGTATTTACTGTAGGTTTTTTGAGGGATTATTGTCCCTGCAATGATAAGAATGCGTGGCCATTTTGACATTGTCAGAACATTGGGTAGTACTTAGGAAGCAAAGTGCTTTTGTATAAAAATGATTTTATTAAGAAACAAAATGAGTCAAATGATTTCAGCAGGTATTTCACAGGGTCGTTTTTGAGCTATCACAAAATTTGAACAGATTGTCCTTCTAGGCACATGCTAGTAACCTATGCCTCACATGAATTGTCCACTGGGGACGCTATTCATGTTTTTCAAAATACAGCCAAATATCTATTGTAAAATAATTTCTACATTTTTTTCCTCCTGATTTGGTGGCTCCAACCATAAATATTTGCCTTAAAATCATTTTTATAGTATGTGAAACCTACTTTTGAGGACTAGCCCTAGGAATTTTGGCACATTTTCCCAAAATTGCTGGTGGAAAACTCAGGAAAGACTGAATTTCAAGATTTATAACCAGTATGGCCACCACATGCCAATCAATCCTAGTGGGGTAGAGCTTAAAATATTAGGTTAAGGTTATTAAACTAAATAATAACTAAAAATATAATCTTCATTGTAATAATAGACAAACACATCCTGCTGAAACCAAAGAAAATCTGTACTTTTCACATCTTTATTGAGCATATTGATTAATCATTTGCAGTCCAAGTTGAAATGGTCCAAAGCAGAAATGACATCCACAAAACATTTCCTGTTGCTGATAAGACTTGCACAATGGTAAGGAGAAATGTTACACCTTTGCCCCATACAACAGTTGTCAAGGACAGTTGAAGACAAAGATCTGGCAGTGTCCAAAAATTTTGACTAAAAACTCAGTGTTCTGCTACTACGACACTCATCTAAAAGCCACTCATTCTGTTTGAGATTATAAGGATAACGTAAGCAGAACATAGTAATTTTCTTTAATCACAGGCCTACAGTTAGAGGATCATTATCTTCTAAATGCATGTTATTGCACAGTCTGTTTTCATTGGGATCATCTTGTCCAGTGTGACAAGTAAGAATCAGGCTTTAAACTTCAAACATTCTATTGATGATTTGCTTGTGGGTTTTGGTTCACTGTCTTATTGCACCATCCAACTTCATTTAAACTTCAAAAGACAGACTGCTACTGTGAAATTCTCCTGTAAAAGTTCTTCAGGCAATTTTGAATTCATTGTTCCTTCAAGGATTGCAAGCTGTCCAGGTCTTGACGCAACACTGCAGCTATAAATCATGATGATGTGAGTTTGCAGTGCATTTTTTTCCTTAAAAAAAACATAGCGTTGTTTGATTTGTTCAGAGAATATTGTCCCAGAAGCATTGTTGGATATCAAGGTGATCTTTTGCAAATTTGGGACATGGGGCAATGTTTTGTGGAGAGCAGTGCCATGGTCTTCTTAAGGGTTTTAATTATAGTGGACAGATTAACAAGACTTTAGTTATATAAGTTATACAGATTTTTTTGCAGTTCTGTTTTTTGCTTTTATACCTATGTAACTCAGCATTGCATGATGATTTTTCACCCCTGGGTAGTATGTAAAGGATTCCTCCATTTGTAGACTTACAAAAATATTACAAATCTTACTATCTGTCTTGAGGGCATGGTGGCACCTCCAGGGTTGGGGGTTCGATTCCCGCCTCCATCCTGTGTGTGCGGAGTTTGCATGTTCTCCCCGTGCTTCGGAGGTTTCCTCCGGGTACTCCGGTTTCCTCCCCCAGTCTAAAGACATGTGTTGTAGGCTGATGTAGTGTGTGAATGAGTGTGTGTGTGCGATTGTGGCCTGCGATCGATTGGCACCCCATTTGGGGGGGGGGGTCCCCACCTGGGATAGGCTCCAGGCTCCCTGCGACCCTGTGTAGGATAAGTGGTACAGAAGATGGATGGATGGATGGATGGCCTATCTATCTTAGAGGGGAGTGATGAACACCCACATCTTTAGCTTTTTCTTGAGAAAAACAGGCACTCTCAGTTATCATATATACACCAGATATATCTGACATCCCTCGCAGTCCCTTCTTTTTTTCACTGTTTCTTATGTACTGTAGAACACTATGTAGGGCAGCAGTAAATGAGATGCCCAACTGAATTTAGATAACGGTTTACTAATGAGCATGCTGGAAACACATAGTCGTGACCTGTTGTTATATAAACAATTCTAAAGTTACAAATGACCTAGGAGCCTGAAATCACAAAACAAGGGCACTGTCAGAAGTTCTGCATTTGTGTAAATACACTAACAAGCTAACAAGTTGTTAAACAACATATTTTATTTATTTGTGTTAAATCTAAATGGCTGCCCCGGTATATATCCTGACAAGTGAATTTCAAGCTGAAAGAAATTGCTATGAGTTTAGGGCTGTATTCAGAGCTGGTGATGTTATGTAAATATTTATGCAGGGAAAGTTTTGTGTATTCAGACTCGGCTTACGCAGGTGCTTAACTTGAATTTCTGGGAGGCCAATTACGATTATTAAAATCACACAAAATGTCCACTTCTAGTTTTCAAGATTGCCTGATTTTTTTTTTTGTGTGTGAAGTGCTTTCAGGATGGGAGTTTTTTCCAACCATTAAAGACAAGCACTGTCCTTTAAGACAGACAAACAATCAGGGGATAGAAAATGGGGACTGACAAAGCACGTTGCATTTTTTCCTTTGCTATTCAGCATCAATGAAGAAGAAACATGATGTTCTGCATAACAGGACTGGTGTAGGCATAACGATATTCAGCTTCAGTACAGTATTACACAAGGCAGAGAAAATACCCTGATGCGTGCATGTGGTTTGCCATTTACACTTTATAGCGCTAATCTTAGTGACAGTGGCTTGTATAACAGGTTTTCCTTCCCCTCTGGCTCTGTGTGTGAAATGTGAGTGTTAGTGTTTTACAGACTAATTTAACAGTGATGTGAAAAGAAAGAGAAAGAGAGAGACAGAGAGAGAAAGTGAGAGAGAGTGTATGGCTGTCTCTTCAAATTTTCCCAGTTCCTTTGAGTTTTCATTTTTGGAACACATACTCATTAAATTGGTGAATATACTGCAGTCTGCCTGCGGATAGCAGATACGATTTCATTAAAAAACAATCAAGCTGCATTAGCATTGAGCTTTATGTGGTCTTGATTACTTTTCATACTGATAATAATCATTGCACTTGTAGCCTTTTTTTCTCTAAGGGTGAATTATTAAATGTACACATGGCCTCATTGTATGGAACACAATACACTACAGAAATAATATATTTCATACGTAAGGGATAAAAAAACACAATAATCAATGTCAGGGTGTTAAGAAGATGGCACCCAACATGAAGCAGAGTAGTTCCCTTACAGTCACAAGCATCTCGTTTTTCTCTCTCCTGAAGCAAAAAAAAACAACTCCTGGCCGTTACGAAGTTCTGACACTGGAGACTCCTTCCTTAAATGTTAAATAAATGTCTGCTTTGCATATCCCTGGGAATGACTTGTTACTATAGAAATTATAATGTATTACAGCCAGCACTAGAGTCTGAGCTGCTGTTATAGAAAATTAATCAACACTATCTGACCAATCAGAATTGAGAATTCGAATGCGCCATATATAATATATAAGGTGTTACAAATGCTAGGCATTACGATTCTCTTCATAAACCAGATCTTTATAAAATCCGGTTTGGATTTTATTTGATCAGCGAGTGAGTCACACTTTAATCTTTGCTTATGGGTGGCTCATTACTGCCTACAACATTTGTATTTTAGAGCGCTGAGATTATCTTTGGCATTCGCTCATATGCCACCCTACAGTGCCCACTGTCCTGGCACACACTCTACACGCGCACACACACACACACAACCACAGAATGCCTAATGCCCAGAAAGTGCATGAGCAACCATGTGTGAAGGGTGGATGAGGCAGTGATTAACACAGCACACACAAACACAGATGGAGACGTAGTGCAGTGTGTGTAACAGAGAACAGAAATACTTGATCTAATAACATTATCATTAGATGTAATGGCCAGGACATTGTGTTATTACTCATATCAGATGAATGAGTCAGTCAGATCAAGTATTTGAAGAAGACAAGACACGACGAGGCTTGCACTCTTATCATACAGTGGATAATAAAAGTCTACAGACCCCTGTTAAAATGGCAGGTTTTTGTGATATAAAAAAATGAAACCAAGATAAATCATGTCAGAACTTTTTCCACCCTCAATGTAAAAATTAAGTGAAAAACAATGAAAACCATAATCTGGTTGCATAAGTGTGCACACCCTTTTTATAATTGGGAATGTGACTATGTTCAGAATGAACCAATCACATTCAATCTCATGTTCAAATGTAATTATCATACAGCTGTCATCAATGAAATTATTCTGATTAACCCCAAATACAGATCAGTTGTTTTTATATCCACTGTAAGTAGTGTAGGTTTAGTGTTGACATTATCAGAGTTCAGTTCTCCTGCAGTTCTCTCAGCTATAAATAACACAGAAAATCGAATGCATATGATCTTATAGAACAAGATGCATTTCAAGGTTAGATTGAGCAGCTGAAGGTTAAAATAAGCATTTGAAATTTAAAGCAAGCATCTGAAGCATCGTGACTGAGCATCTGAAGATTAGACTGAGCATTTAAAGGGTAAAACATGCATCTGAAAGTTAGATCAAGTATCTGAAGGTTAGCCATTTAAGAGTATTTGTAGTTTAGAGCAAGCATGTAAAGGTTAGACCTTCACAAGGTATATTAAGTTTAGAGCCCCCTGTGAAGGTTTCATATTTCTGACCATTTTAAGGTTACAACGAGCATCAGAAGGTTACAACGAGCATCTCGTGGTTAGACTGAGCATCTGAAGGCAAGATTGAACATCTGAAGGGTAGACTGCCACGAGAAAAGCTAGATTGAGCATCTGAAGGTTAGACTAAGTATCTGAAGGTTAGATTGAGTGTCTGAAGGTTATAATGAGTACTTGAAGGTTGAAACAAACATCCAAAGTTTAGACTGACGATCTGAAGGTTGGAGCAATCACCTGAAGGTTACAACCTTCTGAATCAAGGCATTTATAGGAAGTTGAAGGTTACAGCAGGTTCTGAAGGTTAGTCATTCAAGAGTATATGAAGTTTAGAGTGAGCATCTGAAGGTTAGACATTCACAAGGTTAGAGAACACCTCGGAAGGTTACAGCAACCATCGGAAGGTTAAAACAAGAATCAGAAGTTTAGAGTGAGAATATAAAGGTTAGAGCGAGAATCAGAAGGTTAGACAGAGAATATGAAGGTTACAGCAAGAATCAGAAGGTTAGAGTGAGAATATAAAGGTTACAGTGAGAATCAGAGGGTTAGAGTGAGAATATAAAGGTTACAGTGAGAATCAGAGGGTTAGAGTGAGAATATAAAGGTTACAGCGAGAATCAGAAGGTTAGAGCGAGAATATAAAGGTTACAGTGAGAATCAGAGGGTTACAGTGAGAATCAGAAGGTTAGAGTGAGAATATAAAGGTTACAGCGAGAATCAGAAGGTTAGACAGAGAATATGAAGGTTACAGTGAGAATATAAAGGTTACAGTGAGAATCAGAGGGTTAGAGTGAGAATATAAAGGTTACAGCGAGAATCAGAAGGTTAGAGCGAGAATATAAAGGTTACAGTGAGAATCAGAGGGTTACAGTGAGAATCAGAAGGTTAGAGTGAGAATATAAAGGTTACAGTGAGAATCAGAAGGTTAGACAGAGAATATGAAGGTTACAGTGAGAATATAAAGGTTACAGTGAGAATCAGAGGGTTACAGTGAGAATCAGAAGGTTAGAGCGAGAATCTGAAGGTTACAGCAAGAATCTGTAGGTTACAATGAGAATCAGAAGGTTAGAGCGAAAATATGAAGGTTACAGAGAGAATCAGAAGGTTACAGCAAAAATATGAAGGTTACAGTGAGAATCAGAAGGTTACAGTGAGAAGATTAGAGTGAGAGTATGAAGGTTACAGTAAGAATCCAAAGGTCGAGTATTTATACGAATCTGAAATTTAGAGGGAGCTTCAGAAGGTTAGCCGGTCAAGAGTATTTGAAGTTTCGAGCCTACCTCTGTAGGTTAAACCAAGCATCAGAAATTTAAAACAAGGATATGAAGGTTAGAGTGATCATCTGAAGGTTGTATCTGAAGGGTGTTGTATCTGTAGAGTGAGCATTCACAAAGTATATGAAGGTTAGGCATACCTGAGCATTGGAAGGTTAGAGCGAGCTTCTGAAGGTTTGACAACAAGGAATAATTGTGCACAATCTATTTTGTTACCTGAGGGGAGATCTCTGTGTGCAGGATTGTGTACGTGTTGAGAGCCTTTTGCGTTGCATTTTACAGAAAACGGTCAGTGGGGAAACAGATACTTGATTACCTCTCACATCCTGAGAGACCTTGAGGTATGGGGTTTATTTATATCTGATGCTGGTTTGTCCAATGCATGCCATCTGTTTCTGTATGTGTGTGTGTGTGGTGCCAATGGAATGCCAGGCCCATTGTCTTGTCTGGTGAGATGCCAGTTTGTTATTGCCCATCTGCTCCTGTTATCTGAAGAGAGAGTACGAGAGTTCTGCTTTGGGGAGAAGAATGAGGATTCAGACAACATGTGGACATTTGGGAGAGCTTGTCTTGTTTAGTATTGAAGTTTATGAACGAATGTGAATGAATATGGTATAGAGGAGATTTGATGTGTGTGTGTGTGTAGCATACCCTCATGCTTACTCAGTGTGAAGGAGTGGACTGTATAATTCTGAATGAGATCATCCCTCCTTGACTTCCTCTGTCACACACACACACACACACACTTCTCAGGATGTAGCTGACTAAAACATGCACTCACACACATACACCCCTTCTTATTCGCATATGGGAACATTGCCGTTCTCAGAGCAACGAAACCCAACGCTTTCAACAGCGTGGAACACGTGGTTACCTTTTGACAACTATGCTTAATCGCTCTTAATTGAAGGCAGGATGCCCATCTGTAGCACTGCAGGAAATGATTTAAGATGCAGTATTAGATTTTTCATTCATGTATGTGCATCTTCATTTATTACAATGATTTGGTTGAGTGGTGGCCTGGTGACCTGTGTGTATGTGTGTGTCTGAGAGAGTCAATTAGCATTAATCGCCTGCTGTTCAGCCTTCTGCAGTGCACATCCTTCGAGCCTGTTCAAATTCCTGATTACAGTTACTGATTTAGACTTGTTTTGTTCACAAAGATTTAGTCTCTTTTGATCACATCACTAAAGTGAACCAATCATTATCAGTCATTCCTTTTGTTCAGTTGCTGCTGACGCACTTTGGAATTGCAAACACCAAAACCGAAACGTGAAAGCCAAATATCAATAATAATCATCACACGTACTGTAGATTGGCAGGGTTGCCAAACTTGAGTCAGTGAATCCTTCAGGTACAGCAATTATTGTGTCTCCTATTCACCGAGTTGGTGTTAATCAGTGAATCCTTACAGTCATGAACAATATTATCTCCTCTTGCATTTAGTGAGTCAGTGTTTGAGTCAGTGAACCTTTCGGTCATGACCTAGTCTTTGCTCCTCTTGCATTTAGCCAGTAGGCATTTCAGTAAGGAAATCCTTTCAGTCATGACCACCATTTGCTCCTCTTCTATTCAGTGAGTCAGTGTCATGACCAAGATTTGATCCTTCAGCATTCAGTGAGTCAGTGTTTGAATCAATGAATCCTTTCAGTCATGACCAACATTTGCTCCTCTTGCACATGAGGAGTAATGGAAACTTTCAATCATAACTAAGATTTGCTCTTTTTGAATTTAGAGAGTCAGTGTTTGAATCAGTGAAACTTTCGGTCACAATTGAGATTTGTTTCTCTTGCATTCAAGTCTGAATGAGATTTTGGTCGTGACTGAGATTTGTTCATCGTGCATTCAGGAAGTTGGTGTTTGAGTCAGTGAACCTTTCGGTCAGGACTGTGATTTGCTGCTCTTGCATTCAGTGAGTCACTTCCAGCTAAAACACAGAAAAGAGGTTAAAAAACTTTGGAGGAATACAAACACCTCAAGCAGTCAGAAGCTTCAATCAATTCCCTTATGTCCAGTGTAACATAGTCTGAAGAACAAAATTACAGAGAAATGCATCATACCCAGCATTACTCAACTAGCTAGATGTTAGCTAGCTAGCTAAAACAACTTTACAACTTGTAAATAATAGCTACAATAATTTTGGGGTTTGGAAATGCAGTTTGCTAGCTAGATAATTAAACCACAACTAAAATGGCATACCTACTACTTTCTACCTTCATGAAGAAAAACTATACTCCACATCACTTTTAATTTAATTTTCCCCTCTCATAATTGTAGATCAGACATGCATTTGAAAACTCTGACACAATGACTGAATTCCTTTTACAGGAATAATTTAATTTAAATTTCAGAAAATTCCATTGGATGGCTTTTAAACTTGCCACAAATACACCAATCAACCATAACATTAAAACCACTGACAAGTGAGGTGAATAACATTGATAATCTCATTACATTTGCATCTGTCAAGGGGTGGGATATGTTAGGAGGCAAGTGAATAGTCAGTTCTCAAAGATGATGTGTTGGAAGCAGGAAAAATGGGCAAGCGTAAGGATCTGAGCGATTTTGACAAGGGCCAAATAGTGATGGCTAGATGACTGGATCAGAGCATCCCCAAAATGACAGGTCTTGTGGGAGTGTTCCCGGTATGTGGTGGTTAGTGTCTACCAAAAATGGTCCAAGAAAGGACAACCGGTCATGGGTGCCCAAAGCTCATTGATGCGTGTGGGGAGCGAAGGCTAGCCTGTTTGGTCCGATCCCACAGAAGAGCTCCTGTAGCACAAATTGCTGAAAAAGTTAATGCTGGCTATGATAGAAAGGTGTCAGAACACACCAAAACAATGCATCGCAGCTTGCTGTGTATGGGGCTATGTAGACGTTGACTGGTCAGAGTGCCCATGCTGACCCCTGTCCACCGCTGAAAGTGGCTACAATGGCCACGTGAGCATCAGAACTGGAACATGGAGCAATGGAAGAAGGTGGACTGGTCTGATGAATCACTTTTTCATTTACATCATGTGGACAGCCAGGTGCGTGTGTGTCAGTTACCTGGGGAAGCGATGGCACCGATGCCAAGCGATGCACTATGGTAAGAAGGCAGACTGGCAAAGGCAGTGTGATGCTTTGGGCAATTTTCTGCTGGGAAACCTTGGATCTTGGCATTCATGTGGATGTTACTTTGACACATACCACCTACCTAAACATTGCTGCAGACCAAGTACACCCCTTCATGGCAACGGTATTCCCTAATGGCAGTGGCCTCTTTCATCAGGATAATGTGCCCTGCTACACTGCAAAAATTGTTCAGGAATGGTTTGAGGAACATGACAAAGAGTTCAAAGTGTTGACTCGGCCTCCAAATTCCCCAGATCTCAATCTGATCGAGCATCTGTGGGATGTGCTGGACAAACAAGTCTGATCCATGGAGGCCCCACCTCACAACTTACAGGACTTAAAGGATCTGTTGCTGAGGTCTTGGTGCCAGATACCACAGCACACCTTCAGAGGTCTTGAGGAGTCCATGCTTCGATGGGTCAGAGCTGTTTTGGTGGCACAAGGGGACCTACACAGTATTAGGCAGGTGGTTTTAATGTTATGGCTGATCAGTGTATATAACAATATATAACATTTTTTGGATCTTCCTTTATTATTACAGTCATTTGTACACATTCATCAAATTTTATCCATTCTTTTAAAGGAAATAAGGTTCTCCTTCACTATTTTATGACCATGAAGGAGAGTGAACAGAGAGACAGTTTTAATTAGGTAATTGTTTCTGCTTTATGGTTAGAGTGTTAAGTCTCAGGCTTGACAGTCACTTTCGACCAAATTAATTACCATGCCTTTCAGATTAATCACACAGTTGAACTCCTTTCCAAACTCAGACACACTGCCTTTATAAATTCACTCGAAATTACAAAAAAGAAACAATAAATACACAATATATTTGGTTAGCAACATTACCTAACCTAGCCAGCTAGTGAAACACAGCCCTGTGATATTCTTAGGTTGCTTGGTAGTCAGCTTGGCTAAGATTACCTCCTGCAGTTGTTGTTTACTTTAGCAGCCAGACAGATGAAACTTAACAACTTTATATTGTATCAAGTAATATTAAGCTAAAGATAAAAAACAGGCTGTAGCAAGCTAGGAGCATTAGGCTAAATAGTGTATTGTGTAATTAAAACCAGTAGTCTGGCTATGTGTTATGGAGGAAATAACAACACTAGTCATACTAATCAGCCCTTTCAATGAAGCCACATGAACAATGAAAGAGAGTCCACGTGCAATTCCTTGTGACACCATGCTTCACTTCCTGCAAACACCGATCTTCATTTGCTTTGAATCCTGCTAATGTGCCATTGGCCTCAAGCACCATGACGAGTCAGGCCCAGCCAATTACCCAGCATGTCCTGTCAGAGTACCGTAGTGCAAGGACTGTCAGATGGAGAATGGAGCAGGATTTGAGGTGACATTGTGAATCGCACAATGACCTAGTTAGATACTCTCTCTCTCTCGCTTTCGTACCACATCTATCCACTCCTGGCTTTTTTCTTTCACTCTCTTAGTCGGTGGTTGGTATTCATATAGACAAGGCGGAAGGTGTTGCTGAAAACTTGTTGACAGGTTTGGATAAAAAAAGACCAATCCCCTGGATCTGTATGGAATATGTTTCTAAATAGTAAATATTTGGGAAATAAATGAACAAGTCTGGCCTATTTATACACCGACATTCAAATTCTATTGATAATCTGGGCTATGTAGCTTAAAATTAATATCAAGAAATGATTAATACTGATAGTACAGATAGAATTAAGTGTATCTACAAAAAAGGAGAACATAGAAGAAGGACGAATGATCTAAATGTGGTAGTGCTAGTGAAAAAAAACATTATAAAGCCCAAATCTTGCATAGAGTTGACTTAGTATCAAGTATTTGCAGACAGTACAATATTAAGACTACAAGATACTCTGATATTGGTATAGTATTAAAAATACAGTTGGTATAAATGCATTGCTACCATTATCAATAAGGAAATAAGCAAAAGTGTGAGAATTTATTATTATTATTTTTTTTTTTACAGATTTTCTATGTGAGTTTGTTTGGAAGAATTCATTACTGTCAGTTGTGAAGGTTGGAAAGGTTGCTGCATAACTGTGTATGCATGTGTGTGTGTTTGTGTATGCACCCAGGTACTCTCCTCTTTAGAATGCAAGGTTATATAGATGTACACTGATATTATCCACTGTAAGAGTAAGACAGTGTGTCTGCATGTGTATCTGTGTGATTGACTGCCCTCTCCTCCTGT
The DNA here is from genome assembly GCA_022758105.1 of Pangasianodon gigas. Taxonomy (NCBI): domain Eukaryota; kingdom Metazoa; phylum Chordata; class Actinopteri; order Siluriformes; family Pangasiidae; genus Pangasianodon; species Pangasianodon gigas. The sequence continues at coordinate 3,739,033 of CM040481.1, forward strand.
AGGTAAAGGTCCTGAAACTCTGTATGCTGGTCAGAAGCTCAACGACAATGAATGGCATTCAGTAAAAGTGGTGCGCAGAGGCAAGAATCTGCAGCTCTCTGTGGACAATGTCACCACTGAAGGTAATGGAGGCCCTGGACACCATGTTGGACTAACATGCTAACTTAAGCTGCGGGTTCTGTGGGAAAAAGTTCCCAGGTTCCACATAGTCCTCATAATGTCATTTTAATAAGAAAAAAGTGAACTTAGCTTTATGTTACGAAATTAGACCCAAATCCCATTTGGAATTGGTCAAGCAAGATAACCATTTAAAAATTTTTGACATAAGGTGACCAGTCAAACTAGTCATGTCAATTTGACTGACTAAAATGGAGATAACAAAATGATTAATGAAGCTGTAAATAAATAGTTTCAAACGCAACACCCAGTGAAACAAGGTTTCATCCAATTCACCGCTAAGACCCTGCACCTCTCTCCAGGTCAGATGACCGGAGCCCACACCCGCCTAGAGTTCCACAACATTGAGACAGGCATCATGACAGAAAGACAGTTCATCTCTGTTGTCCCATCCAACTTCGTCGGCCACCTACAGGGACTGACGGTCAATGGTGTGCCCTACCTTGACCAGTGCAAGAACGGTGATATCTCCTACTGCGAGCTCAACGCCCGCTTCGGCATGCGCCACATCATTGCTGACCCTGTAACCTTCAGAAGCAAAGGAAGTTACCTGGCACTGGCTACGCTGCAGGCATACGCCTCCATGCACCTGTTCTTCCAGTTCAAGACCACCAGCTCTGATGGCCTGATCCTCTACAACAGCGGAGATGGAAGTGATTTCATTGTGGTGGAGCTGGTTAAAGGGTGAGTCTCAAACCTTCAGCGTGACTCACGACATTCAAGCGACATTCACATGGGGTATAAATCTGTTGATTTTAAGCTAATTAGCTACTACCTGCTGCCTTTACTATCTCTTATCTGACAGGTTTATGAATCATTGCACCACACTTTGGCATTTTGTTCAAGTAATGAGATTCTTTTTCTTTATATCGCCACAGAACTGTGACATTTATTTATTGCCTTCTTTATTTCTTGTGAGCAGTTGATATTTTATAAAGTTTAAGTCACTTATGTGAATTTTAAGAGTGTCTAAGGACAATATCCACTGTGTTTATTCTACAGCATATGCAGACTGCCAGTCAGAACTTTGGGAATCAAATGAACAAAAAAATTGGTTTTATTTTATTAATTCAACAACTCAAAATATCACATTAAATAGCCGACATCCCAAACACATTATGATTTCTTGGCCATGATTTAGTATCTTGTGGCATCATTAAGTTGCATGTGTGAATAACTTGAGAGCAAAAGTGCAAATACAAAATAATAGGATGTTCTGGATCAAGTGCTATTTTATAAGCTGCTGAATAATATGAGTGAAAGCTTATATACACATATTTAGGTTTGTTTATTATTTTCCTCATGAAATGTCTATCATGTCATTGTAGTTCTAAAACTGAAACTCTAGGTATTAGAACTTTTGACTAGAAGTGTATTCGTGAAACACATATTAAAATAGGCTGGCAATCTTAACACCACTGAGAAAAGGCAAGACTTAGGCTAATACTCATCCATAAAACAAAAGAGGCTGTTTTCTCTCCTGAAGGGTTTAGACTGCTTTCAATAAAGCCTTACTGATATTTGCAGGTTTATGACTGTGAGGAGGAATTACCGGCTTGTTAGACAAACAAAGTGAAATAAACTACATATCTATTTCTATACATATTACAGAAATAGATCATAGCATAGCATAGCATTTTTTTTTATATTTCTGTCTTTTTTTAGGTGAATATAGTGTGAGGTTGAGCTGGACTTTCACAGATCAGAGTTTTACTGTTTTGGTTGTATGTGACACACGTTTTATGTGAGAACAGAACAAAATCTTCTCAAATGGGAGGAGATCAAATGCTGCCTCGCATCTTTTTGTTTGGAAAGCGCGTCAACATCCCCATCCAGCCTTGTCATGCTGACATATTTATAGCCCAGTTTTTCACAAAGCAATAAAACATTTGCATGTTTGTCAAAAGCCAACAGCTTTATAAACCATCACAGATGAAATAATTGCAGAAATTCCCTTTATGTACTAGTTGAACAATTCTTTTGTTTAATCCTGGGTTTTTGAGTTATTATTCATCTGGGATGTACTGTGTATTAAGCCTGTTAATAACATAAAATATGAATAAAGCAGCAATAGGAGGGTAAAAATGGCAACTTAAGTCACTGACTTAAATCCAAAAAGTTACACCAGTATTTACATGGGGAAAGTTATGTGTGTTCAGGGATGGGTTACGCACCTGGTTACTGAGTGCTCCGTTCAGTATATGCAAATTACCTGTGTGTAGTTCACATCTCCAAGGTTGGCAGATTTTTCTCGATTGCAACCATCCAAGACTGGGTTTTCCAATTGTGCCTAGACCACCTCCATTAAACAAAATTATGTTTTAATACTTATCTTTTAAGCCTGATGATACTAGTATACTTGATAAGTATACTAATTATACTTATCCTTTAAGCCTGAAAACAATCAGGATATATAGAGATAATACAGAATTATATTACAGAATATACATAAATACAGAATTAAAAAAAAAAACCATATTTTTAAAATTTTATGTCAACTCATGGGATATGTTATTTTATCATGGTTGCTATTTTAATTTGTGAAATTAATAAAATAATGCTAAAGTTTTTGTTAATGGAAAAAATGCATGGATTTCCTTTATCCTTGTTTAATCCCAGGATCTTTTAGGTATTCTTCAGAGATTTATTTTATGCCGTTCCTTTAAAAGGACCATGTCTTATTAAGACACAGTTAAAGAATCAAAACATAATTTCTAATTTCTCTAGTATACTGTTCCATCTGGAAGTAAGTGTTTGCATTTGCTGTTCTCTCAGGTATATCCACTACGTCTTCGACCTGGGCAATGGACCCTCTCTGATGAAAGGCAACTCAGACAAGCCACTGAATGACAACCAGTGGCACAACGTGGTGGTTTCCCGCGACACTAACAACATGCACACACTGAAAATCGACTCCCACACCGTCACCCAGCACTCCAATGGAGCCCGCAATCTGGACCTTAAAGGTATCATGTGTCACTAATAACACACACATTATGTAGGGTCATCGCAAAAACATCTGTGGGTCACTAATAACACACATTGTTGATGGCCTTTCTATGGATACATAAAAGACTCGCTGTGTGTCTGTACATTAGTGTTTACAGTACTGGATTCATAGATTCGTAGACTTGGGGAAGCAATAAGGGACCTACACCCTTCACTCACTGTTACACTCATTCTAATGGTTTTCTTGTTGTTGTTTATTTACCTGACACAAAGTAAGACCGGTATCTGGTCTACTGCTAGCTGGAGGATAACCCTGCAGCCAATTTAGCAGTAGTTTGCTAGCAATAGGTAGTTTCATCATATTCTATTTTTTTTCCTTTTACCTCAAACAAATTTAGACATTATCAGACAGGGTTAGCTAGGGTTAACCTACAGCTATCACTAGACTAGCTACCATTTTTTTCCTTTTCTTTTTCCTTTTATTTTACCTGAGACAACGTAACGCATTCTTAGACAGTTAGCTAGGGTTACCCTACAGCTAATAGTATGCTAGCTACTCTTTTTTCCTTTACTTTTTCTTTTTATTTTACCTCAGAAAAATAAGGCATTCTCAGACAGGGTTAGCTAGGGTTAACCTACAGCTAACAGTATGCTAGCTACTCTTTTTTTCCTTTACTTTTTATTTTTATTTTACCTCAGAAAAATAAGGCATTCTCAGACAGGGTTAGCTAGGGTTATCCTACAGCTAATAGTATGCTAGCTACTCTTTTTTCCTTTACTTTTTCCCTTTATTTTCCCTCAGAAAAGTAAGACATTCTCAGACAGGGTTAGCTAGGGTTAACCTACAGCTGACAGTATGCTAGCTACTCTTTTTTTCCTTTACTTTTTCCCTTTATTTTACCTCAGAAAAGTAAGACATTCTCAGACAGGGTTAGCTAGGGTTAACATACAACTAACAGTATACTAGCTACCCCTTTTTTTTTCTTTTTCCTTTTATTTTACTTCAAAGTAAGGCATTCTCAGATAGGGTTAGCTAGGGTTAACCTACAGCTAGCAGTAGACTAGCTACCATTTTTTCCTTTTATTTTACCTCACACAAAGTAAGGCATTCTCAGACAGGGTTAGTTAGACAGGGTTAATTACAGCTATCAGGAGATTAGCTACTTTTTTGCCTTTTGTTCACCTGAGACAAATTAAGACAATGTCAGGCAGGTAGATAGTCTCCTGCTAGCTCTAGACAGTAGTTTGCTAGCAATAGATAGTTTATCCAATATATTCTAGGGTTTTGTTTTCCTTTTACCTGAGACAAAGTAAGACATTCTAAGACAGGTAGCTAGGCTATTGCTAGCTGTAGACTAACCTTATAGCCTAGCTAATTATAGTTTGCTATCAATTGGTAGTTTGGTCCAACACATTCCAGTCTTTTTTTCTTCTCCCAAGACAAAGTGAGACATTCTCGGACAGGTAACTAGGCTACTGCTACACTAACCCTGCAGCCAAGCTAACAGTAATTTGCTAGCAATAGTTTAGTCCATAATGTTTTTAAATGGTTTTTTTTTTCTACCTGAGACAAAGTAAGACATTCTCAGACAGATAGCTAGCCTACTGCTAGCTGTTCACTAACCCTGCAGCCTAACTAACAGTAGTTTGCTAGCAATACATTGTTTATTCCAACACTTTCTTTTCTTTTCTTTTATCTGAGACAAAGTAAGCCATTCTCAGAGAGGTAGCAAGGTTACAGCTAGCTACACACTTTCCCTGCAGCCTAACTAACAGTAGTTTGCTACCAACACATTGTTTAGTCCAAAACATTCTAGTGTTTTTTTTTTCTTTTCTTTTCTTTTCTTTTCTTTTCCCTGAGACAAAGTAAGCCATTCTCAGAGACGTAACTAGGTTGCAGCTAGCTGCACACTTACCTTGCAGTCTTGCTAACGGTTTGCTAGCTAGTAGTCTCGTTCAAGTAAGCCACTTCTCTTATCTATGACTGAGTTCACACAAAGTGCTTGTTACATCATAAAAATACTGTCTGGGGATTTTTTTTTTTCGCTCTGTTACCACAAAGTTACACTAAAATTATCCAGACTAACTAGCTAGCTGATTATGTCTTCTGAACAACAAAAACTGAGTAATGTTTGTGACAACCTACTGTTGTAGTGCTATGTTATACACTAGCAAGCAAGAAGGCGTGGACCTTTCAAAATAGCCTTATTTTATAACCGTAGTACTAAACCTGTAGAGTTGTTTTCCACACCTGTCTTGTATTCTGTATTTTTGATCGTTCTCTTCATGTTGGTACCCGCATCTCTCGCTCATCTCTAATCTCCCGCACAAATGGTAAGAATAATGATGTGGGTTATATATCAAATGTAAAGCGTACATTTCCACTACTAAGTTGAAATATATAAAGACTAATACACAATGAAGCGTGCTGTCATAGGAAAATTGTGTATGATTGTGTGGTGCGGTTACTGTTACCATCCTGAAGTTGATTATTATCCAATAACAGCATGTCCTGAACTGATTTATTACTCTTATATGACAGCAAATTGCCATTGCTAGCATTTTTTTTTTAAAATCATTTTATAGTCACGTTTAATGCTGTGGAATATCTGCAAAACAATTTCTTGTTAATAGTTAGGTTATAACATCTATAACACTTTCAATGTCAGAAGACTTAAAGTTAGGTTTTACCTCTGACAGTTACAGTTACACTGGAGACTCCTTCTAAAAATGTTAATTAAATGGCTCCTTGAAGAAAACTTAAGCATATCATCATAATAATTACACTTGTTTTCTAATCAGTTCCTGAGTAAATTTTTGCTATAGAAACAATATATTAGAATGAGTGCATTAATATAAATATCAGCTGCTGTTGGTATTGTAGCAAATTTATACTATTTGCCTCCATGAATAGACACAAAGGTTAAAGGTTAGGGTTGCAGTTAGGGTTTGTATAATTTTTTACCAGTTCATTGGAATTGAAATCAAATGGAATTCAACCAAATTTCCAATAGCCTTATCCAGACAGAATTAAATTTACATGGGGTCCTGGGGTGATTTCCTATTTTACAGGTGCCATTCTGTGACTTTATTTCTATTTAGATTGCCATGTCGGTGTTTTCTTCTGTCCTACGCTGAGAAAATTACAGGTCAAATTACCTACTGTTTTTCGCCAAACTCGGTGCTCGTCTGATAATTTTATTCTGTTGAGCATATCTGTGATTTTCTATGCGGATGTCACCTCACATTGGGGAAAAGAAGATGCTTGATTGCAGCTACTTGCTCTATTTAGTCTTGTAGCGTGTGCATCTGTGACCCTCCCCTAGATATTAAACACTACCCAAGTCATGAAACGAAAAAATGGATGCTTCTTGTATACTTTGTGATTATTGTTTTATTGTTTTGTTTTGTTTTTCAAATTGTTGCTGAAACCTTGGTTCGTCCCAAACTGAAATAAGCTCCAGCATCTCTTCTCTACTCCAGCGCCTATGGAGTGCTAATCTATGACTGCTTAGACGCCATTTAATGAATGGACGGTGATCATATGACTGCATAACGCAAACATATGGGTTCATAGAAGACACAACCCGCTAGAAACTCACTCCTCCTGTGGTAATTTTGTTGCTGTCTGGATGTGAGATTTTTATCACTGAGGAGACGTGTAAAACATTTATTTCCGATGTCCCACTGATAAACAAATCCGATTCAAATAGGGCTAATGACAGTGTTTCAATTTATCTTGCATGTTTGAACACTGACACATTCGTAAAGTAATATCTCCTGAGGAAAAAATAACTACCATTAATATTTAAGTATTAAACTTTAATCAGGTCAACTGACATGATCAGTGTGATCTTTCCAAAGTTATAATGAAACCTACATCACTCACTGGATCATCCGGTGGCTGGCGCAGACACAGTCTATTAACTGCATTTTAAGGGAAATGCAAGTCCAGACCCCTGGATAATTGTCTAATTTCATTCAAGCACACAACGTTCTATCTCGCAGTAATGCCAAAAGCTACAAATGATGCAGCACATAAAATCAGTGGGAAAAGAGTAATATTACAAAGTTTGCCCTCCCCGGGAAACAGATTATCCCTCTTATCCCCCCTGTGTGCTCAAAGTTAAAACCTTTCAGACCTTACATTAATGCCTTGAAATTTGTATGGAAGTTGTAGACAGACTATATCATCACAGAAGCAGCCAGACTGAGTTCCTCCTGTCAGTCAGAAGACTTTCCGTCTCACTCTGATGCTCCTACCAGCGCTGATAAAATACGCCTGTGGTTTTCACACTTCTGATTAAGACCTTCTGGAGGATGAAAAATGATGTGATATGAAACAGTCTCTCAAGCAGTACACCAGGGTGGAGAAGAGACTATTTCTCCTACAAATTTCCTTGGCAGTTTGACGACGGTGGGAAATAAACTGTATTGAAAAACTGGGGCTTGTTATTTAGCCTGATATCTCTAGTTATCTCTATATAATAAAGCACCATATCATAATAGGTAAGGAATAAGACTTGACGGGGCATGTTGGAAAAGAATCAAGCACCCGGAAGTTGAATGTTTTCAGAAGTGCTTTATTCCTCTTATACCACAGCAATTTGCCAGCACTAACAATTTAAATCGTTCGTATGAGCGTTTGCACAAAAAAAAAAAAATCGGTATTCATCGGTTCATATCCTACTTCTGCTCCTGAGTGTGTGTACATTTATGCATAAGAAGACTAACTAATGTAAACCTTTACTGATCAGCTTCAACTCTTATAATTTGCAATGTTACTGTATTTTTATATACAGATTACTAAGTTCAAATCGTTTATATATTTCAAATACATACGCAAATTAAATATTTTTAGATATATCATTTTATATAGGCCTAAATGGCATTAAGGAAATATTACGTCTGTACATTAAAAAAGACAGAAAACCAAATCCATTTTAAGACAAATAAGGCTGGTTGTGAAATGCCGCTGTATAAAAGGAGGATGGTCTGGTCTGTGCAGATGGTAGGCGTAAGCCGAGGTGGTGCAAGTGGCAGAATTGATGTTGCTAGAAGAGTTAGCACATGATGCCCTTAGGAGGCAACAGATATTTAGAGAACGATATCATCAAAATATATATATTTTTTCCAGAGAATGAAAGATGGCTTATAAGTTGGTTCCGTTAGCCGCAGCATCTGGTCAATTTTAAAAAGCTTTGTCATGGTTTGGTCTCCCCCAGTAGCAGAGAAACTCTGTCCATTAGCAGTAATACTTATTTCTGATTTAGTTTTTATGTCAGATCATTTTCTTTGACCTCATTTATATATATATATATATATATATATATATATATATATATATATATATATATATATATACATATATATATATATACCATGTACCGTGTACCATGTACACTCACTTTTTCTGTATATAACTATTTATATTTTTGATTTAATATATTCTATCTTCTGCTGTTTACATATTTCATATTTATATATAGCATGTTCATCTTGCACCATGGTCTCTGCACTTTAGTATTGTTTTACCCTTGTTTTGTGTTGCATTTTTGTATTTTTGTATTCTTCATTTCATCTCCCCCTTGACCTTATATCTTTGATCTTTGATTCTGTGTTTGCACCTGACATCAAGACAAATTCCTAGTACTGTAGAGTGTCCTTTACTGTACCTGGCAATAAATTGTTCCTGATTCCTGATTCTGATATATATATTTATATATATATATATATATATATATATATATATATATATATATATATATATCACTACATATTTTGGCCTTTTCAGGTGCTGTGAGTCCACTTTTATTCTCGTAAAAGTACTTCAGCTTCTGCCTTACGCAAATATCTACACGCTTTGCTGAAAGGATGATGCATGAGGCCCAATGTTTTTATTTATTAACAAAAGACACATCATACTTTTTTTTTCTTCAGTTTACAGTTACATTTAATGTTGTGGAGCATTAGTTCCTGGTGTCACTTACATTATAACAGCTACAAAGATTAGTTCCCTCATCAGCCTCTCATTTCTTGTCCCTCTTGAAGTTAATAATACAAAAAAATGTATATCTTGTCATGTTACTGAGAAACTGAAAAGCTCTCCATCCTGAAAACTTTTCCATGCTGGAAAACCTAGTGCTTACAAAGCACTGACAGTGGAGACTCCTTCCAAAAATGGTAAACATCTCCTCCCAGATACCTTTTTCAATACAAGTTCTTGTATAGTTTCTTATACTATACTATAGAAACAATTAAAATGAACATATTAATGTAAACCTGTGATTTGCCTTGCAGTTGAAACTGCTGTCAGAGCTGCTGTTTTAGAGAATTTAAAAAAGCCTGTGAGTCAAGTAAGTTCTCAAAAATGGCCTACCTTCTCCAAGACATCCAATAAGACTACAGCAGGCTCTTCTTAACACTTGCAAAAATAGATTTTCATAACGTTAAGCTGAAATTGGGTTCTTGTCTCTCACACACACACACTCTCACTGTCCACAACCAAATGTGGGCTGAATTTGGGAAAAGTATTTGTTATTTAAATGTCGCACACTGCAGAAATAGAAGTGTAGAATTTACCATCTAAATCATGGCCTAGGCTTATCAAAATGTCTTTCGAAATACATTAGTCAAGATGATGGCTGAAAATATTTGAGACAAAGGAAAAAGGGGGAAAGGAGAGAGAGGAAGTGTAAGAACAGCATTAGAAAGAAGCAGGCAGAGTTGGGGTGAAAAGGAATATATGAGTGAGGAAGTTATTATTATTTTTTTTTCTCTTATTCTGTTTGTTCAGCTTTCACATGTGTGCCTGCTCAGGAGGTGTAGTGCCGGTGCGCTTGTGTGCGATCATGTGCATTCATTTCACGGGGAAATAATACCCACTCCCTGTGCCAAGCCAAAATCCGCTAGCCAAACACACCGTCTGGCAGCTGTGGTGAAAAATGAGTCTGTGCTTGAGCTGGTCTGTAACAGCCACCTGCACTTCGCTAACTGAGCTGAGAAATGTAGCCTCACACCAGCTTAATGTCCAGTGAGGTCACGGTCAGCTTAAAGCATTACTTAAGATTGGTGTTCTTAATGCGACATGACACTTTCATAAACCACCATCAACTGGCATAAGGACTGCTTTCATCAATTTACCTGGCAAGATGACATAACACGAGTCAAGTGACACTGTTTTGTTGACATTTTACAGACGAGGTTGTGTTATGACACTGCATTTAACATCATAATATGTGATTGTGTAGCTCAGTGTACTTCTGGCATGTCACATAACAGTGTTCAATTTATCACATTAATTGAGATTAATGTGTAAAAAGTGAAAGTGGTAACATTGACATAGAAACCTGCTGCACAGCACAACATATACAACATCATTATACTGTTCCAACAGATTTATGTACTCTGTAAAGTAATTAAAGGGAGTTCCATGTTTCTCAACTGAAGATTTTTATGAAAGCCTACAACAGGGTCATGACACCTTTATGCCATAGTTATACAAAGTAAGTTAGCTTTTGATTTTTGGTATGATAATCAGAGAAATTTTAATGCTGTTTTAATTTGAGACATTGCTGATCTTGAGATCTGAAATTTTTTTATGACAAACCTTATGATTTAACTTTCAGCTTATACGTCAAACCATGGGAAGGTTTTCTTTTTCTTTCATTCTTCAATCCATATTTTCTATCCCTGATTTTTTTCAGGCGTAAAGGCAAGTGCTTGTGTTTGCAGTGGTCTAGATGCTACTGAAAAAAAAAATCTTGGACACTTCTACTCAAGAAAGATCTGGCAACCTGCAGCTGCATAACTGGACTTTGAATACACATAACATTCCCTACATGAATTTTGATAGAACCTTTGCACTTAATTAACCATCTTTGTTGTTATTTTAGGAATGTAATAGATTCTCCCTAAAGACACAAAAGTCTAAACACACTTGAAACGTCTTGGGAAGTCTTAAATGCCCAAAATCTGTGGTTTCTTTGCAGTTGCTCACATTGATAGAGGAAACAAGTTCCTAGTTTTTATCACAGCTGAGATACTGGTAGTGGTTGTGAAAGCCAAAAGACAAAACCCCCTCCCCTTTTTCACCCTGTAATGAATCTGGCAGGTGAAATCCTTTCAGTGAAATGATGCTGGTTAAAAGGCACTTAGGTATAAATGAATGTGCTCATCTCAAAGCCTGAACTGTGACTTGCCTAAATGGATGTTTCAGAGTTCAGCTCAGAAGAGAGCGAAGTTTTTGTTTTTTTTTTCAGTCTCCTATTCCCCAGACATTTTAAATTAAACCTGCTGTAACATGAGCTCATGTATTCCTCATGGAATATTTGAAGCAGTCAGGAAGGCTTTTTAAAACCAACCATTTCCTTTTGAAAATCTGGACAGAGTGAAATGGCCTCACTGGCCCACATTGCTTTCAGGGATATGGACAGGAAATGGCGATCATACTCTTCCCACCCCCTACAGGGACCAGTGATATGGAGGGGAAAAAAAGATCAAAAACAGTTATGCTTTTGTTATGCTTTTTTAGCATTATTTATTAATGGGCTTGGGCTCTGACTCCATTTTGGAGGTCCTGGGGCAGTGAAAGGGAATACATTAATCACAAGTGGACATTATAGATGTATGGTCTACCACTAGTGGTTTGAGAAGATACAGTAGAAAAGATTGTATTTCCATTTAAAGGGACACAAACTGAATACTAAATATGTTGTATGACCAACCAGAAATATGTAGGATGGTTAAAGGGGTTCATTTTACTATAAATAGGGTTACAGTAAAGTGTGTAAATAGGTGTTACTATATAACAACTACAGACAATAATTGTTAGTATATACTAACAGAGCAAGGTAACATATTAAGCCAGCTTTTTTGATAAATCCCATTTATCAAATATTTACCCCCTATGAGATCCACATCCTGTCCGAAGTAATCTGTCATTTTTATGTCCGTGACTGTGTCAGTATCCTGAAGCAACTTCAGCCTCACTATGACCAATTTCACTCAAGAGGTCCTGTATCAGTGACAGAAATCTGCAGCTATGTCAATAAAGCAGGAAATTGGAGGAGCATGGACATCACATCCCGCAAGGGATGAAAAACCGTGTAGCTGGATTGACCCAGATGGAAATAACTGTTCCACTTTAACTGAGGGTGTTCATAGGGGCTGCATAGCGGTTTATGTCAACTGACCTAAACCTACCTAAATATTTATAAAGGCTTATTAAAATACACATACAGCCTTCTGATGTCAAATAGACATTAAAATGTATAATATTTATTCATGCATATTTAACATTTTTGGAAGGAGTCTCCAGTGCCAGCACTTTGTTACAGTAAAGATTTTCCTTTAAGATTTCCAGCACAACAAAGTCTTCAGGATGGAGGACTTCGCGTTTTCTCTGTAACTTGGCAATCTCGGGGTTTTGTTTGTTTGTTTGTAGGTTTTTTGTTTGTTTTGCCGTTCCACATCATTAAATGCAACTATAAATGGATAAAGAGTACAATGTGACATTCTTTAGTCAATAAATGAAATTGTTTGCAAATTGCTGTGGTATAAAAGAATAAAAAACTTAGGAATGTGGTTCAATTGGAGTCTAATCAACTTCGGGGTGGTAACAGTAACTCCAGTTCATCACAACACACCATCATTGTTCATTTTCCTATAACAGCACACCCTCTGTGGTTTTATTCTTTATTTAGCATCAAGATCAGTTTATAACAGTTTATATTGCGAGTGACAATGGATAGAATTAGCATTAGGGATGGAGTTAGCATTTGCACCATTTCTTCACAGTCAAACAAAATCCATCCACATCAACCTTGCTTGTTTTTAATTTATATGAATTTCTCAATGGCTTATGTTCCATGTTCTCGCCATGTCTCTTTGTTTAAGCATGTTTGGCATCATCTAATCTTTTTTTTTCCCATTTCTTTTTTTTTTTGGAAACAAATATTTCCTATTTCATAATTTAGACACACCTAATAGCATGAAACAACAAGTTAATAATGCAGGCTTCATTGAGTCTTGCCTGAATAGTCAACATGTGCATGGCTATTATAGCTCCTGTGGAGGAATCCTTCCAGGGAAAAAAGGTAGAAAATTGCAATGCGAGAGGCAATATGGGACAAAGGAAAGGTAGGAGAATGGAAAAAAACAGCCTTGTCAGCATTTTTGCTGTTTAAACTGGGTGATGGAGAGTCGTAGTTTCCTAGAAGCATAAACCCTCCGGCTCATTTATTTATTTTTTTACGACTCAAGCATTATATCTGTTGCATATCTATTCTCCGGACAGAAAACCCAACTCTAATAGTGCATTCAGAAATGTGCTGTGATATTCTCACCAAAGCAACTTAATCTCCATACCGTCTTTTCCGTCTGGCCATCCTGACTGCTTGTGCAAAACCAAGGATATTGCACAGGGGAGTTGCACTTTGTCATGTAGGCAGCCTTACTGGGCTTCTGATTGGTTTTATTTGCAAAAGAGAGTGTTTCTCGAGACCTGTTAAGGGAATGTTAGATACTTTTGAGCCTCCACTTCAAACAAGAGAGACTCTCTGAGTCAGTCTTAGAGCAACTGAAAGAAAATGGCTTCCATCAGAAAGGCCATGGACATTTATTTCAAACAAAATCACAAGACGCATAACAAGGAATGAACTACGCAATTGTGCATAGATGGGATGGTAAGTGCTGTATTAGACTGGGGCAAAATATTCAAACAAGCAACAAGCACTTAAGATCACGTTTCAGTAGTGTCAGATACATGTATCATCATTTTTGAGTGTGTATAGAGAGAAAGGGAGAGAGACTTCAAAGTGATACGAATGTGTTTCCTGCCATCTTGGATTAGTTCCAGCTTTGTGTACTGAAGTGTCACTGTAATTGCTGAATTCGTTTGACAGGGCTTAGGTGCTTTGGATGTCCTAAGCAGTCATGCCATCATTTCTAAGCCAGTTAGCTGTTGCTGAAACAGCAGCTTAGCCCAGGCTTTCTCCATTTTAATTTATTCAATGCCGTCTAATTAGCATGAAATGCAACCAAAGGGTGCATTCCAATTGGAGTAAACATACTGCCTAGTGTTAAAGCTGCATACAACCTCTGTGAGTTATATATATTTAAATATGCTTAAATATGTTTCAAGCTATTAACAAAATGTTTATAATATAGCGAAGTTAATTAGCTTATAAAAGGGGCCTTGCAAGAACAAACTGTCCCTGTGTCTGTTTTTTTAGTAATACATGTATAACAAGCAGAGGTAAATTTGATATGTGAAGCTTCTTTTATAAATGAACCTAGTCTATAGATGTGTTATTTTATAGAGAGTCCCTATAGACTAATCGGTGTTTCCCATAATGTGTTTCCATGCTCTAATACACATGATTCTACTAATTAGCCAATTAACAAAACATCTGTGGATTGGCGGAAGGAAAGCATCCAAGTGTGGCATGCAGGAAGACTCAAGAAAGACTGCCTAGGAGGTTTAGTCTACTGCCACAGAGGAATTAAATTACCATTTAGTCACATTTGAGTTCTATAAGTTTATAGGGTTAAATGTGAATACATACATACAGTACAATCTCTGTACTAACTACCTACCGTTGCTTTTAGTTTCATATTCCTACTAGTTACTAAATATTAATTTAAAAAATGGATTTTAATGTTAATATACTGTGAAATGGCTATAGAAATGCATATGGTTTATTTAAATTCTATTCAATCAATGAAATTTTTAATTTATATTTTATTTCATTCAGTGAGAAGAAGCTTGTCTGTCTTTATTTGTTTTTAATCCATTATTTATTCAATTTTTCTGAACAATAGCCGTTTTCCCATTTTTTTTTTCCATTGTAATGTGTGGTGAGTTAAATGCAAGAATTATATTCTAAAACAACCCTCTGTAAAACCAAATCAGGGAGCTGGAACAAGTATCAAAACTAGGAGGTATAATGAAACATAGAACACAGAACTCTGGAAACAAGGCTTGGACTTAAAGTATGTAATAGCATAAT
The DNA here is from genome assembly GCA_022758105.1 of Pangasianodon gigas. Lineage (NCBI taxonomy): Eukaryota > Metazoa > Chordata > Actinopteri > Siluriformes > Pangasiidae > Pangasianodon > Pangasianodon gigas. Next base: position 3,754,170 of record CM040481.1, read on the forward strand.
AAGTCTTTACAATGAAACATAGACACAATAAGGTATAGACAGACAAACTAATCAGATCTAAACACGGAACAGGTGAACACAATAGGGCAACAAACCGAAGACAGGACACAACAAAACTTGTATGGTCTTGAAGTCACTTAGTGATCTTGTCGCATAGAGACAGAATACAAGATGTTCATATGTTCATATGGCTACGTAAATCCTATGGAAGCCCTTCCTGACATCTGACATAAACCTACATAAACGTTTATTAAGGCTTATTCCAACAGGCATCATCTGTCATTAAGACTGGTTTAAGATTTTGTCACAAGGTATAAATAGACAAACTCAAAACTAAACACAGAAAAGATGAACACGATCAGGTAACAAACCAGTGACAAGGCGGGGTGGAGACAGGACTGGAACAAAAACCAAAACAGACTCAAGCACATGGGAATAACAACACAAAGGGCGAAACTGTGACGGTGATTTCTGCATCTCCTTAGTGAAAGAAATTCTCAGTGACGTTTATTTAAAACAATTTTTTTTCCAACTGTTTTCAAGGATAACTAAAGTCATGACAGGACAGGGCCTTGACGCCTTTCAAAGTGAAGTCCTTCAAAATTAATATCATTCATTTTATCACTGTAAGCAATCTGCACTCTGTGTCTCACAACTTCTTTGGCTTGTAGAGTAGTTTTCAAGTATTTTGTTTAATTTTTAACACCTCCATTAGCCCAAAAGCAACAATTTCAGCAAATTATATCACACAGAATGGCCTGGATCTATGATCTTTAGTGCAAAAACACAGGTTGTACTGAAGCATAATTAATTTTGGTGATCTACCCTTGTGCCTACTTGTCATCTTAGCCAAAAAGATACTCTGAGCTGATTATAAAACACTCTTTTACAAAAATAAAACACTTGCTGTTTACAGGGGGGCTGAACACTGGAAGATAACACTGCTTGCATATTCCTGTTTTGTTTTTTATCAAAGCATTATATCACTATAGCTATATAAGTATAGGTACAGTTTAAACCCATGTCTCTTCTCTTGGCTCTTGTGTGTAAGTGTAGCTGTGGAAAATAAGGTGCGAGTGTGCCATCAATCTGCACCACAGTGCAATCAGCAGATTGCTGGGCTTGAAGCTGTGATCAGCAGAAAAGTCTGGAGAGATAGAAATGGGGTAGACATGTGAATTATAACACTCCTTTTTTCCTCTCTCGCTAACTTTCAGAGAGATAAAAGGGTAGCACTAATAGGTAATAATGTAGCTCTTTTCAAAACTGCCAGATTCAGATAAGAAAATTCAGATCTATCTTTAAATGCCCTTATTTGATGTAGGACTTGTTTCTACACACATAATCCAGCCTAGTCATATGTTGCAGTTGGGATTACTGTTGCTTTTTTTTTTTTAACAACTTAAGTAAGTTTTGCATATAATGCACATTTAACACAACTTGCGTTGATCAAATTGCTTTACACTGATAAAAAAATAAAACAATGAAATAATGCATAAAAACCAAATAACAAATAAATAGGAAAACAATACATGCAACAAATGTATCCGACTATGTAACCCTTTCAACTCTGATTAAACACCAGAGTGTATAGGTAGGTTTTAAGTCTAGATTTGAATTCGGAAATGGAAAATTTAGGAAAGTCTCTTGTTTTTCATAGAGACAGAATTCACACAACACCTTAATGACCCCTAACCCTACACACATAAACATTTATTAAGGTTTATTCCAACAGGCATTAGCAGTCCTTCAGAGTAGTTTAATCATTTTTTTTTATGTGAAGTTGACTTAACACCTGAGACAAGTGTCATAAGTGACTTTGATGTGACTTCTGATGTGACTTTGAGTTATGACTTTCCATATAACTGACTTTGCAGCTCAGGGTCACAGTGTTGTTGATGTGACATGCTAAAAAATCAAACACTCTCTAATTTAGAATCAGCGAAAATATGCATAGCCCTGTCATTTTGGTGTTCTACTATTGTTGGAAACATTCATAACACTCATAAGCAGAAGTATACACAAGGTACAATGTCTGACTGAGCACAATGTCTATTATCTTGACACTGTAATGTAACATAATCTTACCTAAACTTTTATTATGGTTTATTACAGCAGGCATCTGCTGTCATTAACACTGGTTTAATCAATTTTGCTGTGAGGTTGACATAACACCTGAGACAAGTGACATAGGTTTCTGCTGATTTGACGTTGTTACAACACTTTCATTATAACTGACTTTGTAGCTAAGAGTCACAGTGTTGATGATGTGACATGCCAAACATCAAAATCAAACTTAGCCTTTATAAATGTCTGTGCGTTTATATCACTTGTCAGAAAAGCCTATGTAGGTTTTATGTAGCCCTATGTACACTGCCCTTAAATAAAGTATTTCCACATACAAAGCAGTGATTAGAAGTGTGTCTGTAGTGGAAATGTTGTCAGCAGATGACCATGGGAATGTGCCTTTATAAATGTCTATGTGGGTTTATATCACTTCTCATGAAAGGCTACATAGGTTTTGTGTAGTCCAATGAACATTGCGTTTAAGTAAACTGTTACCAAATACAAAGCGGTAATAAAGTGTCTCTGTAGTGGAAATGTTTTCAGCTGATGCCTGTGGGAATGAGCCTTTATAAATGTCTATATGGGTTTATGTCACTTGTCATGACGGGTTATGTAGGTTTCATGTAGCCCTATGAGCATTGCCTTTAAGTAAAGGGTTACTGAATACAAAGCTTTCTGGGGTGGGAATGTTTGCGGCTGATGACGCAGACGCTTATTGATGATCTTAACCAACTGTGGGGTTGGTCTTCGCACGCCACAAATACGGCAAATTGGCAAGGCATCGATCTGCGAGATTCTGTAGAATGGCTATTGATCAGGGGTCCCGTCTGGTTTGTGTACGTGTGTCTGCGCGTGTGTGTGTGTGTGTGTGTATGTTTGGGCAGTTATGTGTGTTCCAGAGGAATCAATCAGAAAGAATAGTTAGATTTCAACTCATAAATTGCATTGCCTCTCTAGTCTTTATTATTGAGTGTGAGTGTGATACATGATGTTATAATTTTTTTTTTTGCATCACCCATTTATGTCTAGAATTTCTTTCCGAAATATGCAGAACAAAGCATTTTACTAGCCTGGGGATGTGTAAACATAACATGTTTCTTAGAAGATGCCAGTGTAACCTTGATAAGCCCTTGCTCTGTGATCCTAATTTTAATTTGGCTGCTGAAAATTTGTTATCATTTGCTGTAATCAGTGAATAAGCACCACATGAGCTGCTGAGATAAAAAATAAATATAATAATAATAATAATAATAAGTTGATATGACTCCATTTGCATGTTGGCTCACGAAAACCTAACACTTAAATCGATTAGCGCTCTTCAGGGCTCTCATTTCTCCACTTTATATGAATAATTCTGTTCAGTGCCCTAAGATCAATGCCCTCATGAGAGCACCATGGCTGGAACCCCGTAAACGATTATTCACAGACACACAGAGGTCCAGCAATCATTTCCTTTTTCTCTTTTATATCTCGTCTTGACCTGATCGATTCATGACTACGTCTAAAAAATGTATGAGCCCAAAAAAAAAAAAAGTTTTTCACACATAGCAGAATCTCTATTATGATGCTGAGGTCAGGGATCGATCACACTTTTTCATTTAAAAGTTCCAAAAAAAGTTGAACAAAGTTACTCATCTCTTTTGTCAAAACAGAACAACGCCACAGCTTTTTTTTTTTTTTAAAGAGACACTTGAGAATTGTTCAGCAGTGTTCAGGAAATTCTCAAAGTTACATTTCAACAGGAATGAGAATTCAAGACAGAGATTGGCAAGTTCACAAGTCGTTTGTCAATCATAAATGCTTACTGCAGGGGCAGTCGATAAAAATGTCCTATGTGATCGAAAATGGAAGGGTGATGGAAAGACAACAGATTTTAAAAGCCTGTTTTCTGTCACTAGGTTGAGAAACTTCAACAGCATAAGGTGATATATCAAACTGTTCAGAGTGACAGATCTAATCTAGGAGTGTTCGTCATCCAAAGCCTTACCACTATGATCAAACTGATGGTTATGGTTTGGAGCACATGTGACAAACAACGTTGAATAGCTTCTGGTAGCAATTTTTTTTTCCTCCTATAAATATCCTATTCTACTTCCAGAGCCTAGGTTATTAATGTTAATTTGTAGAGTAGATAATAATACAAAATGACTAAACTTACATGATGTGGCCTTGGGAAGAATTTGACTTTGAAGTATAGCATTGATTGATGTAAATGGTCTATTTCATAAAGCAATGCTGGAGAATTTATAAAAGCCCTATGTCAAAACATGTACGATAATATCCGAGATTTTATGCAACGTCATGTTTACAAAGAAGAGACAACAGCCGCCAATTATCATTATGAGTTTACTGACTGAGATACTATTACTGTATTTTTTATCCGTATCTTACAAGTTTATTAACTTATTTAACAAAGCAGAGAAAGTTGTATAAGGGATTCATAATGCTTCACAAGAGTGTTATAGATGTAAATTTGATTAGCACTTTAGATTGAGGGCATTAGATCATTCAATTGGCTGGCATATGGGCTTCCTGAATAAGAAGCTGTATTGGAATGGGGCTCCATAATCATTTTAATACAGATGGACTGAGCATTCAGTCTCAGTCCAGGAAAAAAAAAAAAAAAAAAAACGTCTCCACCTGCCATCTTACCTTTTGTGAGCTGTACTTAAGGTGTCTACTTCTCAGCCCCGTTTTAGTACAACTTCTTCTTTCCAAAGCCCATATGCCAGCCAAATGAAAGATTTTAATGCCCTCAAATTACAGTGTTAATCAAATTTTACATTTCTAACACTCTTATGAAGCACTATATGTACCTTTTACAACTTTTAACATGAAATGGATAAAAAAAAATGTACAGTAACACAATATCTCAGTCAACTCAGATAACTCAGTTATCTCAGAACTCAGATAACTGATGGTTGTTGTTTTCTCTTCCATGTAAAGATAAAGTTGCATAAAACCTCCAATATCATTATTCACATTTCGAAATAAGCCTTTCGTAAATGTTCAAGCATTCATAAAATATTTATGCAAAGCTCATGAATGTGTTATAAATACACTTTGTAGTTATCTTTCAAGACAACAATCCAAAATAGTTTGGAAAAAATGGGAAGAGGATTTACCATGACCCCCCTTTCTTTAGACATTTCTTTAGACATTTTCTATAATTCCTGTATTCAGAATGCCACTATAGCGCATAGAGCATACATAATACCCTATAATGCCTAGCAGAAATCAGTCACTGCTAATAATTAGTTACAGTTACATGCATCAGACTTCATAGTGACATAGGTTTGATAGCATATTATAATATCTGTTTATATCTGTTGGAACTTTGTAAACATTAATGTCGTAATGCATTATGACACAGGCTCTGGCATTATAATTCAGTTATAATATAACAGTGCCTGTGTTATAGCACATCATAGTGTATAGGTAGTAAATGTGCCTAGGAAGTGTTTATGACATTCCCGATGTATGTAATATATGTTCCGGCAGTCACTGAATGTTATGTGAATGGTGCTGAAACAACTAGTTGTCTTTAGACTATACGGAAAAGTAGACACACACCGGAAAGCAGCGAGTTTAGGGTTTATTTTTGTTGTTACAAAGTGTAGAATCGTGTTATGGAAAACTGATGCCACTTGCTTGCGAGTCAATTAGAGGCTATTAGCTTGAGTGGCCAGTCCAGTGTACAGTCCTTTAGAGAGAAAGTGAGAGTCCGAGAGATCAGCAATCACACAAATTGGAGAAGGCGAGAGATGAGATGAACAGGCACTTTTAATCCAGACACTAATAGACTTCGGTTATTTGAGCCTGAGATAGAGGGGTGAGTTGCAGTTTCACAGCAAAAACAATCAAATAAATAAATAAATAATACTGAAATATTACTTGAAAAAATAGAAAATATATTTATTAGTTTACAGTATTCATTTTGACATTTGAATTTAGTTTTGGTCTTAGTGTTTTAGTGGTTAATAATAACTAATCATTAATAACTTTGATCATTTGGTTATAGTTCATTTCAGTCTGGGTTAAGCTGATGAATAACGACAGAGATTTTAGCCAGAAAAAATGGAATAGTTGCAGTACATGAAAGAAGAAAAACACCACACAGTTAGGTTAATTTTTTAGGTTTACAATGAGCAAAGTCATTTTCCATGTTTTAGGTTTTAATCTCTGCAAATAAGCATAAAACCTTTTAGTGCAAATCATAGCAGACATTATATGGCTAATGTACTGTTACCAAACAAGTTAGAGATACAGATTCCTGAAATGATGACACTTTCATGTTAGCAAGACACACAAATCAGATCAGGAGTTGGGTCCTGAGTCTAGCACATGGAAGGTGACTGAAATAGGAACCAAGAATGAACAAGTTACATTGTGGAGGAGATTGTGGAGATTTTTTGTTTGTTTGTTTGTTTTTAATAAAATAATATTTCTCCATCTGTACTTCATATTTTCAGCTTTAATTGAATGGGTTTAACAAAAAAAAAATATTGCATTAATCGTTTAGGAATCACAGCCATTTATTTACATAGACCTGGAAGACCATGGAAGACATCTAAAATGGATGATCACAGACTTCTTTACTTGGTAAAAAAAAAAAAAAAAAAACTTCACAACATCTAGTCAAGTGAAGAACACTCTCAAGGAGGTAGGCATATCATTGTCAAAGTTTACAATCAAGAGATGCCTTCATGAATGTAAATACACATAGTTTACCTCAAGATGCAAACCGCTGGTAACACTCAAGAACACAAAGGCCAGATTGGACTTGCTAAAAAAAATCCTCTAAATTCTGATGCAAGATTAACTTGTACCAGAATGATGGGAAGAGAAGAGTATGGAGAAGGAAAGCAAGGGCTCATGATCCAAAGCATACTACATCATCTGTCAAACATAGTGGAGGCAGTGTTATGGCATTGGCATGTATGGCTGCTAATGGAACTGGGTCACTGGTGTTTATTGATGATGTGACTGCTGATAGAAGTAGCAGGATGAATGATGAAGTGTATAGAGCTATACATTCTGCTCAGATTCAGTCAAATGCTGCAAAACTGATAGGATGGTGCTTCACAGTACAGCTGGATAATGACCCAAAACATACCGCAATAGCAACCCAAGAGCTTGGAAATGGAATGTTCTTAAATGGCCGAGTCAGTCACCTGACCTCAACCCAATAGAGCATGCTTTTCACTTACTGACAAAACTGAAGGCAGAAAGACCCACAAACAAGCAGCAACTGAAGGTGGCTGCAGTAAAGGCCTGGCAAAGCATCTCAAGGGAAGAAACTCAGCATTTGGTGATCTCCATGGGTTCCAGACTTCAGGCAGTCATTGACTGCGAAAGATTTCCATCCAAGTATTAAAAATAATCCTAATATGATTGTTAATTTGTTCAAATTCTTGTTCGTACAATGCCCTTTTGAGCCTGTGAAAATGGAGGGACTCTGTTAAAAAAAATAAAATAATAATAATAATAATAATAATCACTTCCTGTCCGAATACTTATGGACCTGAGATATATGTGTGTGTGTGTATATGCATATATATATATATATATATCATGTACCTTAGCTTCTTTTTGCCACTGTAGTCTTATTGAACCCAACCCTGTCACTGTACACTAGAGCATAATGATCCTTTTTTTTTTTTTTTTTTTTTTAAACAGCAGGTTTTCCTCTTCCACCCAATCTATAAGACAGCATGTTGCTGTTTGAACAGTTTGGATCAGTTTGAAAGTTTTTCCCCTTCAAACCTCCACGTATAACATCCTTGCACTCATCAAAATCATAAAACCCATGACTGTTCCAATTCCATTCACTAGTAAGGCTTCTCACTTTTTCCCAATTGATCTAGTTATTTTTATTTTCACTTCTTATGTGTGACAAATATATTTTTACAGTTGCCCTTGAAGCTGTTATTTTGAATTTTCAGTAACACTTTACTCACAGGGCTATGTGACTGCAATATATGCCGTTTATAATGACTAATTTGAACCCCAACATTTACAAAGCTTTATAAACACTTTCTATGTAGGCCATATGTATAATAACTTGATTACATTCATAACATGTTATAATGCATACATAACTCATTACACACATTGTTACAGTTATTTATAAAAAGGCATTACAGTTTGTAGCATTGTTTATAATGCACTTATAAACTGTTAAAGGAATATTTTATAAGTAGTGCTTATAGAACCATTATATCTTCTTATCATGCACTATGCAAAAGTAATATAATGTGTTATGAATGTGTTATTCTTACTTTACCATGTCAATAATCATTCCCTTTCTCTCTATCTCTTCCTTTAGGAGAGCTGTATATAGGTGGTGTTGGGAAGACGATGTATAACAGTCTGCCCAAGCTGATTGCGTCCCGGGACGGCTACCAGGGCTGCCTGGCGTCCGTGGACCTGAACGGGAGGCTGCCAGACCTGATTGCAGACGCCCTCCACAGGGTGGGCCAGGTGGACCGAGGATGCGACGGTCAGTGACCTCTATAATCTCTTGTAATTCACATATGGACAGGATTGTTCTTGTTAAGCAAGCAGACATTTGGATATAACATCAGAGTTGGACAAATTATAAATTCACTAGCTAGCCCTCTCGGCAAGTCAAAGCCCGATCCAATGTTGTGTGTGCCTGGAAGTCCAATTAACGAGACTAAAAAGCTGAGATGAGCTTAAAACAAGACTTAAAACTGTGAGGAGCCAATCATTTGCAGTGATACAGACTGTTGACCTTTGGGTATTGCATTTCATTACACCCCTAATCTACAGCATCCTGAACCTGTTTCTCCTTCAAGCAACTGTGAATAAAAAAATTGATAGCCTGAACATATCAATCTGCTTGTTTTGGGTGCCCAGGGTAGCGCTTTTTCCACCCCTGAACATCGTAATATAGTGGACAGGCTCATTCATGTCTTCCTGTGGCATCAGAAATATAATACACATGCACTAATTTTATCATGTTCCACATTTGCTGACCTTGTTAGTTCATTTTCCAGCAACTGCAACAAAGCAAAACTTTATACAGATACACAGCTTGTTATATGACCTGGTATTTGTTTGTCCTCAAAGACCCTTGTGTCAGCAAAAAGCACCAAACTACACAAAAACGGCCTATGTGCACTTAAAAAAACCCTTTACAGGCACACAATAACTGTAAAAGGGCAACCATTATTTTATAACCGTAATGGTAACAGCTCATGTAGAATGCCCTTACCTCAGCTAAAAGTCATCACCCTGAACCAATGTTTGCCCCAATCCCGTGGCGTTTGATAATGGACCCAGCCAGCAATATTCTAGACAAACATATCAGCTTTGTGCTCAGACTTCATTTGTAACTGTAAGCTCAGCCTAGGCTGGAATTTTTTTTTTTTTTTAAAGCACAGGAGCTCTAATCTGCTGTGCTGTACTATGATTTCCCCATGGAACCATAGATCGCATTTTGGCTTTACCTCTGTCTACCTCTATCAAAACAACCTGATTACCTTACACATCTTCCCAAAAGCAAGCGTGTAATTTCTGTTTCAGAGAGTATTAAAAGCAGATCGAGTGCTTAAGCTTCATTCATGCAGCCTTTTAAAATGGAAAACGTTATTGGATTTTATATTGCTTATTTGTTTTGACAGTTATCGGGCTCTTGTCTAAAAGTTTAACAGATGTCTTACAATTATACTGTTGGACTTTATTACCTGCATCTGGTGGTTAAATGCCTTGTTTGCCTAGACATTAAACAGCATCTAGATGATCTAAAATCTACAAAGCATAATTGTTATGCAATCACAAGATAAATCCTGCAGTGCTTTGTCTCAACGAAAACATCAATGGTACTAGAGAGAGAGAGGATGAAGAGAGAAAACAGAAATACAGAAGAAAAAAAAAATCAGGATGCAACAGATGTTATCAGCCTTCGATTGCAGCCAGAGGTGTTACAGAATGTGTAAGATAAGATGCAGCTAGGATACTGCTTCTCTCTCTTGTGCTGCATCTTTAGATAGCACCAAGGCTTATAAAGCCTACATAAGGCCTTTCTGACAGCTAGCATATACCTACATAAATATTTTTTTTAAAAAAAAGGCTGATCTCATAAAGATAAAGATGTCATGTCTGGTGACAAATTGATCAAATATCTGAAGTTTTGTTGATATAAGGTTGTGTAATGTATTTTGTGTTATGACCTTTTCAAAGCTACATTAGAATGTCATAACATCATGACTTTGTAGCTCATTGTACTTCTTTTTTGTCATTGTCACATGATAGTGATGATGTGATATGTCAAATATAAATCTCAAACTCACACTGCTTTAGGGTCAGAGAAAATATAAACATAACTGTCATTATGGTGTTATAACAATGGCATATGGTTTTCTTAAAAAGAGGTATACACAGTAAAATGGGTCAGAGAAAATATGCGTAGCCATGTCAAGACAGTGTCCTGAATTAGCTAGGAATATTCATAAAAATTCTTAGAAATAGCTAAATAAATTATAAGTTTCATCACAGTGATACTGTGATAAGTATTCATAACAACCTAATAAGCATTAATATGACATGTCAGTGTTACCACCAAGTGTCAAGGTCAGGATATTTGTTAGTTTCAGCTATGTCATTTTTCCAAAGTATAAGCTATGCTGCCATTATGTAGCTCTGACATACCAGAAGTACACTGAGTTATAAAGTCAGTTGTCATAACACTCTGTGTCATTTCACCCTAGTCAGTGTCAAGAAACAACATACTTGACTCAGGTGTTGTGTCAACGTGACATCAGAATTGATAAAACCAGCCTTTATGACAGCTGAGAGGTGTTGGAATTAGAATTTATAAATGTAGGTTTATGTCAGTTGTTATTAAGGGCTTATGTAGGTGTTGTGTAGTGAAAATTAGTGACAAGTGTTACCAATTGCGATAACTTCACTTTCTGTCACTTCACTTGACATCAACATTGATAAAATAATAATATGATGACTGAAAGCTGTTGGAATAAGTGGTTATAAATGTACTTTTATGTCAGTTGTCATGTAGGGCTTATGTAGGTGTTCTGAAGTGACAATTAGGGACAAGTTTTACCAGTTGCCATAAATTAACTTTGTCACTTCACTCGACATCAACATTGACAAAATAATAATACGATGACTGAAAGCTGTTGGAATAAGTGATTATAAGTGTATGTTTATGCCAGGTGTCATGAAGCGCTTATGTAGGTGTTCTTTAGTGACAATTAGTGACAAGTTTTACCAATTGCCATAACTTTCTCACTTGGACATCAAAATTGACAATATAGTCTTTATGATGGCTGACAGATGTTGGAATAACTGTGTATAAACATTTATGAAGGTTTATGTTGGTTATCATGAAAGGCTTATGTACAGTAAGAATCATTTAGCCCTGTAAGACTAACTCATAGGTAAAGTGTCTTTATGCCATTTTTCCAGACCGTTAAGGCTCTAAAAAAAATGTGGTCATAACACATACCCCAAACAGACTTTGAATGTCATAGAGCTGTAATTATGCTTAAATCAACCTTCTGCTATTCCAGAAACAACAGTGTGTTTAACTGATGCTCCACAGAGTCTTCTGATAATTAGCATATGATTGATGGGCTCTTCAGGCTTGTAGAATATTTTACTGATCAAATTAAATATCTCATTTGAGCACCCATCCCATTACAGGGCAAAAATAAAACGTTTGGGTGTAGATAAATGACTTTTTCATGACGTGAGTCAGTCTCTTCTTAGCTTTACCAATAGGCTTCAGGCAATGACATTTCCTGCTTTCATTTAAATAAATTAATGCATCCTGAAGTGTTTAAACCTGCTGCAGTATTTACTATATGATTTGCTGTACAGTATATTTACATTCACACTTAGTTACATTTAATTAAGACATACATTAGTTAGATGATGTTACTCTATATTCATTTCCACTGGGAAAAAGCATGCACATGAAGCATAATTACACATCTTAACCCCTTCACCAGCAACAGGTTGTTTTTTTTAAACCACAGTGCTGTTGAATTCTCCATTCTGATTGGTCAGAAGGTGTTGATTAATTTTCTATAACAGCAGCTCTGCAAGCCAAATCAAGTTTGTATTAATGTGCTAGTTCTAATAATCATTCTGCAGTGATTATTAGACTTACACACAGACTGGGTAAAACGACAATCTGAGTTTTTTTATTTTATTTTATTTTTTTTTTGTCTTCGAGAAAAAAAAAGACATGCTGGTGAGGGAACATCTGTTATAATGTGTTAGTAGGAACCAACTTGTTTTGTGGATGTTCCACAACACGAAATGTAATGAAATGTTATAAACACCAAAGTGTTATAAAGTGTCATAAACACCATTGATAATGCATTCTAATAACAATTTATAAATGCATTATAAACCTGGCTATAAACTGTTATACCTTTCAAGTAATAAGTAATTATAAAAGAGTGTACAATGACATATGAATGACAGCTGACGTCTGTAGGAATAAGCAGTTATGATGTTTATGTAGATTTATGAATGTTTTTAAGTTAACATAACAACTAGAACAAGCTTTTGTAATGTTATATAGCTTTCTTTTAGCTTTATATCAAGCCTCATGAAGGGCTTATGTATGTGTTATGTAGCCTTTTGAATGCATCCCTTCAGTAATGTTTTACCCAAAAATCTGTCACTTTAGTGAAATATTATGTCAAATTGACAGAGGCGTTCTTTATGTCAGCAGATGTGTCTTGGAATAAGCTTGTATGAATGAATGTTTATGTAGGTTTATGTCACTTGTTATGAGAGGCTTATGTAGGTGTTTTGTTATCCCTATGAACACCACCTTGAATATTTTTTTTAGCATGATACAATTTTGCACCTGGATGTTTATAGGTGCACTGAAATACATTCAAGCATGTGCATGTGGAATTATAAATGCACGTTTGTCCCTTTAATTTGTGTACATGTTGGTTGATTGCTAACGTACTAACATGTGTGCGTTTGTGTGTCAAGGACCAAGTACCACCTGCACGGAGGACTCCTGCCATAATCAGGGGGTGTGTCTGCAGCAGTGGGAGGGCTTCTCATGCGACTGTAGCATGACGTCCTATGGAGGCTCATACTGCAGCGATCGTGAGTTTTCCATTTCCTTTCTCGCTCTGCTGGTCAGCTACTGGCATTTGGTCAGTCTGGTTATGGAGTCAGTATAGATTTGTAGAGTTTTCAGTAGGGTTTTTGCGTTTAGGTTTTGTTGGCTGCCATTGCCATATGGATGTCAGGATTCGTCATTGTCACATCGCCTCTTGTTTTGTAGTCAGACTTAGAAGATAAAAGAAAAGAAAAAAACTAGCATCAGTGGATTTTCTGTTCCAGGCAGCCATACTGAAGTGGTACTTTTTTCAGCTCAGAAATATGTTCGCATGTTTACAAATTCCAATAGATCTACATCACATCTGATGTGATTATTAAAGGATGCTACACTGGGCTTTCATGAGCACTCCGGCCTCTACCAGGCTCCATTCTGTGCGAAGACGCATATGGGCGTCACTCTGGCGAGGTCGGATCTAAAACCCACAGGAGGGTGAGAGTGCAGGAAAAAGGAGTAAAAGACAGATGAAAGGTTTGTAGGAAGAGATATAAGGCTGTGTTTGAAGTGCTCAGTGCTACCTGGGCTTAGGTAATCAGTAATGGTGAACTGATTTGAACTCGCCTTGTGCAAGCTACCTGCTGTGCTGCTCTGAAAAGTCCTTAAAAAGAGTTAGAGGAAAGTCAACATAAGACTTTCGCCTCACTTCGGCTTGATAATTCTATCGAGCCACTGTGCAGTGGGAGTTTTGTTGCTAATTCCTTAACGTCGGTTAACTGGCTGATTTATTCTAATGATTAATTGGATCTTGGGTATCTCCCTTCTGGTATGCCAGACTTAATCTAGAGATAATTGAAAGCCTGGACACACATACACACACTCCCCAAGTATCGTTGTGTCACTTTGTCTATTAGAGAAGGGAATTCTGTTAAGATGTGTAAGAGGGTTAGCTGTCAGTGTCCAGCTATTCTTTTTTTGAGGTAGATGAGAGCAATTATTATTCCATGTGCACTAGTGCTGAACCTGTGGAAACCTTTTTTTAAATTTTAGCATGCCTTCTTGGTTTTGCTTAGCATAGCGGTAAAATTACTACTGAGAGGTATTGTGTCAGGCATGTTAATGAAGAGAGATGAAAGCATTGCAATCTATGGGTACCACCGAGGACTGTCTTAGTGAATAATGCTTATAAAGGCTTGGGAAAAAAAAGATTTATTAAATATCAATCAGAGAGAAATCTGCATGTTAACTATGGAAACCTATTGTAGGGGTGAACAAATCAGTAGTCCAGGCATCCAGGAAAGCAGAGCCATGTCCGATTTATTAGTCCGTCTACAGATTATCAAAGGCTAAACCGCTTCAGGATTTGACGCCTTGGCGCTGGGATAAGATGAGTCCTCATATGTGAGGCAGCAAAGACGTGACTCGCTAGTTACAATGAAGGAGCAGCTAATTACTGTGTCAATATCCAGAGCCATTTAATATAACCTTAAAGGCATACCATGACATTCAGAAAAAAAAAGTGCAGCATGATGAGATGAAATGTCAGTGTAGAAACTGGAATACTAGATTTGCATCCACATAACGATGATATGTTTGACCAAAATGAACAACCAGAGGACAACCAAAAACAAGAACTTTTTCATGGTAACATGTCGAATGGGCTAGCTCTATGAATGATCGATTTTTTTTATGTGCTTTGATGCTTCAACCTCACTGTAAAACTGCTTATCATTTGTATGGTGCTTCTACCTTTTGCAGTGAGTAAAGCACCTTATCACTGATTATCAATAGTTGCCCAGTGGACCAGCTGAAAATAGTTAAAAAAAAAAGAAAAAAAAACTTAGTGAGGGGGCATGGTGGCTTAGTGGTTTGCACATTTGCCTCGCACCTCTGGGGTTGGGGGGTTGAATCCCGCCTCCACCCTGTGTGCACGGAGTACCTCCTGGTACTCTGGTTTCCTCCCCAAGTCCAAAAACATGCGTTGTAGGCTGATTGGCATTTGCAAATTGTCCGTAGTGTGTGAATGGGTCTGTGAGGGTGTGTGAATGGGTCTGTGAAGGTGAGGGCCTTGTGCCCCAAGTTCCCTGGGATAGGCTCCAGGCTTCCCCACGACCCAGTGTAGGATAAGCAGTACAGAAAATGGATAGATGGAACTTCTTATTGTCATTTGCAAAGCTAAAGTGTTCATTTGGTATGTATATTTAACCAAAATGCACTTCACAGTGCTTTGATGCTGTAACTACAGCACAAGCTACTGGTTCCCAATCCCACCACCTGCTACACTACACGCATCATATGAGGCAACTCTAATTAGGCAGATTAATTAGTGTAAACAATCTTTTCTAAATAAGCAACATGAGGCTTCTGAAAAAGTAAAATCATGAATTCGAATCCCGACAATGCCACAGCTATCCCATGCTCTCTGGGTGGCAGCACCTGTGAGCTCATGTATGCAGAAGAGGGCGGATAGCGCTTTCCTCAGAGTGTGTTACTCTGCCCTGTAAAGCAGCATGAGCAGCAGGTTGAAAAGATGTTATAGTTGGCTTCACATGTCTCTAAGGAAGCATGTGTTAGCCTTCACACTTCCCAATTAGTAGCTGTTGTACGACAGGCGAGAGAGAGAGAGAGAGAGAGAGAGCTGGATGGGAGGAAACTGGCAGGTGACCAAATTGAGAGTAAATGGGAGGACAAGGCACTATATCTCAGCTGAAACATTGGGCAATGACTTGCTGACTTTTTTAAAAAATTATTATTTTTATCAAAGGTGCAAACACAATGTGATAAATTAGTAAATTTGTTAGAAGAGGATAATAATCATACACACTTGTTCGTTTCCTTTAGTCTGTATTAATGCACTTAACTAGCCAGCTAGGTCATTTCATTAGCACTTTATTTTTTTAGCATAGCCAGGAACCAAAGCACAGAACTGGGCCACACTGGAGCTTTTACATAATGAGTTTATGATTTGTTCACCTCTGAAAAGCAACCAAGACATTTGCGCTTGGTTCTAAATGGAACTATTCACTTAACCGTTCAGTAAAATTGAACATGAACATGTAGAAGCTATTTGGATTCCAGTAATTGAGATTAAAATTGCGGACTGGAATAGAATTGCAAGTACGTTTGCTGGTTTCTCTCTGGTTTTCTCATCTATGCATGGTTTAAAATGACGGCACGTATGCGTTTGCTCTTCTGCTAATGTTGGTGGTGAGGATTGCTAACTGTTTTTGCCTCCAAAAAAAAAAAAAAACATCTCAAATGAGAGATCCAGTCCTGATTCAGAAAATAAAACATGACGCACTCACACTTTTCTGTCCTCCTTTCTTCATGATTGTGCACACTTCATTCACAGGAATTCAAACTCGCTTGTGTGTGACAAAACCGTTTGAATACTGTTTTCTTCTTCTTCTTTTTTTTTTTTAAACAATAACAATACACATATCCATATCTGTATTTTACACCAGTGTGACTTGGAATACATATTGTAATAATTCAAATGAAGTCATTTTCAGGTCTAGGTTGTATCAAAATGTGGAAAAGATCAAGGGGGTGAATACTTATGCAAGCAACTGTATAGACTTGTTGTATTATAGAGAGCCGTGTAGTGTGAGGTTATGTTGAGTCATTCGAGCGTCCGTTTACCTGCCTTGGTTTGTTGAATAGTGGCTCTTTGTGTGGTCAAATTTCAGAACCCCACCCCTTAACGCCACATCATCATCCTAACACACACACACACACACACAACCAGCTATAATATTATTATTCAGCGAAAGTCTGGTTTGAGTGATGTGTCAATTTGCTTTGCCACAGTGTGAGACACAAGCTCATCTGCAAATAAATTACACACACACACACACACACACACACACACACACACACACACACACACAGGCACATGCATCGTCATGTGTAAAAGTGTGACTTCACACCCACATTCATACACACCCCAGAAATGGCTTTAAATAAGAATCAGTATTGCTATTCATCCCTTCATGTTCTTTATCTCTCCCTCTATCACTTCATGCTCTGTCTGGTTTTGTCCCCTGTTCCCTCGGAATGTCACATTCGATCCTCTTCGTCTTTCTGTGCTTTTTCAATTTCATCCTTCCCTTTGTTCATCTCTCTCTTCCCCGAGGTGTCAGGAGGGATGCGGTCAAGCAGAGCTTTGTGTGTGTGTGTGTGTTGAAATAAAAATGTAGCTCTGCGGTAGTACTCTCATGCATAACAACACAATGACTGCAGATCCATCCAAGTCTCTGTCTCTCCATTTCAATATAAAATAATAACACACACACACATACACACACACACACACACCTCTTTCATTCTGTTCATATCTCACTGCTGTTTGTTTCTGTCTCTGTTTCAACACTTTTGTCAAGGCAGAGACCCAGACACATTAGCTGTGTGCGGGCTCGTCTTTTCAGTCCCAGATTTAGCGTTTCCTTTCTGAGGTTATGCCATGAGAAAGTTCGCGATGTTCTCCGTAGTGAAGGCTGATGAGCTCAGACAGCCTTGGTGAAAGAGACAGATGAAGAAAGAGATATTTTGAAGGAGAGGCTGCGTATTGTGCAGGTGCGGATCTTACGCCGCTGAATGAGTTCAACAGGAGACAAGTTTTCGTCTGTCTCGTATGCTAAAGCTTGTTTTGTTTTGTTTTTTAACAATGGGCTGTCTGTGTGGTTAAGACTAGAAGGTGAATCTGTGCTTATTAATATCTGATAAGTTGCACATACAACTGAGTCAATTCCAAAAACAAAATCTTGAGCAGATAATAAATTTAGGCGTAATAAGAAAGCAATAAAACACAGTGGGGAGTGCTGTTATAGGAAAATCATTTACAATGAGGTATGTTCCACCCCACAAAAAGTTTTTTTTTTTCTTTTTATACCACAATAATTTTACCAAGAATTGCTATTATATGATTGAATGCATTTTTATCCATTCATAAACTATGAACTATATTGCGAAACACTATAAACAGTTGTCCTCTAACCATTCTCTCTCTTTTTTTTTTGCTCTCTCGAAGTAGAAACTGACCCTGTCGACTCCATTCATGAATGTTAAATGAACATTAAATAAACTTCGAATTCAGTGACATCTTGTCCAATCAGATTTGAGAATTCAACAACAATGCTATGTTAAATAAATAAATAAATAAATAAATAGTTTTAGATGTTCTGTTCTCTATATTTTTGTACCTTGTACATTTTTGTCACTGGAATGGTAACTTTAAGAGCAAATCTTTTTGTGCATTTAGTATATGTTTAGAATGTGTTGGTTGGTTTTCGACATTAGCTGCACATATACAGTACATAATGATGCATCAAATATAATGCTGATTAAAGATGTCCATTTTTTTTCCCCAAAATACAATATGAACATAAATTATGAGCGTAAACAGTTGAGAGTGTGTGTTGTGTTAATGAGGGTAATGTTTGTGAAAACCCTTTCACTGGCTGTCTTTATGTCTTATATCATTTTGATATTGGAAGTGCAATTGCATGGCAAACATAAAAGCAACTTTTGCAATCATATAAATTCATAATTTCAAGAAATTTCCTTTGCTACTGACTCAGATTGTACGTAATTTCTGTCGAAATTGCTGATCATCTACAAATCTTAAAAACCTTAAATAGTGATGGTGTCAGCTTACGTAGAAAATAACAGGTTAGTGACTGAGAGAAACACTAGAGATTGTACTTGAGTGGAGGATACATCATTTAAGAAATACAGATTAATTAATGTTGTCTATTCAGATTTTATTGAAAAGCTTTAGATGGTTATGGCTGTTGTGCGTATCCATTTTCCTAGCTTATTTAAACGATCAGAGAGGGACAGTGCCATTGATCCGGCCGGCCGTTCTCTGGGAGCTACTAATGACATTTGACCAGCTGGAACTCATACACACAGAAGATCAGACCATTCGGAAAATGAACACTGATTGGCCTAAATCAATCTGTAAAGGTTTTTTTCTTCAAGGACACAAAAAAAAAAAAGAAAAGAAAAAGTTATTAAATTGTCTTGACATGTGAGCGAACTGTTGTGTTTTTCAAAAAAGGGTTGAGAACAATGCAGCTCTTAAAATTAGGGTTTTAAGTCTTTAAATGTTGGCAGCTATGGAATGTTGTGGTTGAACGTCAGGAAATTGAAGATCAGAAAAATAATGCTAATGCATTAAATACAGATATGAATAGGAGGCATGCTATTCCTTTTTTTGTTTGTTTGTTTGTTTGCTTGGTTTTTTTGGTCTCTTGTCAGTGGTTTGCTTCAGTAGCCGGACCTAAACGCTGCATCTTGAAAATAAAACCCTATTTCTAACATTTCTACACAAATGTCAATCCAAAATTCACAAAATAATGTTTGTTTATTTATAGAGCCGTCACGCCAAATAGACGTAGCTCGATCAGACTACAGGCCAGAGACCTCTGCTAAGATCTCCAAAAATATACATTTTATTCATTTTAAAAATGTATATGCAAGTTCTTCATTGTTCTTTATCATTTATTAAATGACAATTGTACCAGAAAATCAACCAACGTAGCAATCCCAAACACTAACGTAAATCAGAGCAAATATTATCAGGTGCCTTTTGTTGTTTATGATAAATCTGGAAAAGATATTCCAGCTTACTTCGTAATGTTAGATAGAAAGCTTTCTAGAAAGTTGCACAGGGCATCTGTTTAAGACCAACTATGAACTTGAATGATGTAGCTGAGGTTGAGGAACTTTTGCAGTGTTTTCCAAGGTTTCCATGGATACATTTTACGTTTAGCAAAAAAAACTTAAGTTTTTAAACATTCTGCTCATGTTTTCAACTCAAGCTCTGCAAATCTTAATTAATTCAGTTGCTTATTTGCAGGTAGCCAGTTAGCATATCTTGGTAGCTAGCCATCCAACACTAATGGGCCAGCTGCTTGAATAACTGGTTTGAGGATCACTTCATGTAGCTGCCAGTTTGCATGAAAATCATGTTTCGATACAACCAGCAAGTTTCTTTATGACTCCTGTCACCATATCTCTGACGAGTCAACATCACGGGGTTATCGTGTTGCAAGAACCACTTCCCAGGACGCCACAGCAGACAGTGACCTCTCCCTCTGGCCTTCTGTACTGTAGCTGCAGGCCCAAAACCTCTTTTGAAAATTATTAAACCGATTGCTCCTTAAGCGTAGCGCATCTTAAGGAGCAATTAATGTCGCAAGTAATTGCTTCTGGTCCGCTGAATCCTCCAGCTGTTATCGGCGAACGTCAGTTCATTCTGCACCGAAAGCTATAGAGAAAGAGAGCGGGAAATGGAGAGAGAGAAGGACAGGAACAATGGAGGAGAAAGAGCAATGAGCGATTGAAAGAAATCGGGAAAACAAGAGGAGGAAAGCAATTACGCGCAGCACCACTTTGCTGTCCAGTATTGTGAGGGTAAATTGTGTTGTTGATGGTTTATAAATCGTGGTTTAAAGCATTCCATTAGCAGCGCCCCATCTCTGTTATTGTTGGGTTTTTTTCCCCTCCTCTCTTTGTGTGTGTATACAAGCACTCCAGTCATTTTTTTTTATGGCATGATAAAAGCAGCTCCACATTGTAAATGCTGGAAGATGATTTTTTTTTTTTTTTTTTTTGGCATAGATCTCCTTCATGGTATCCTTAAACCTGTCGAACTGAGAAACTTTATTTTCTTTGAGCAGTCTAGAACAATCTAGTCCCAAATTCTTATTTATCACTCATTAGGCACACTATACAGTATATTTATATTTTACAGCTAATAACAGCACTGTCTAGGACTGTCTATATATCTATAGGTTTTGATGGCTTTGCCCTCCAAATGTATCTGCTTTTAATAAAGCACTCATTTAGAGTCTCATTGGCAGCCAAAAGGGACCGACTGAAGCATTTCTACTTGGCATACTACCAAGTATGAATTAAATAGTACCCATTTTCAATACATAGGACAAAAATTGCATCATGAATAATTATAATATTTTATAAACATATATATAAATATATATCAATAATAAGAAACTACAGGTGTTCAAAAACTTTTTACTAGCAGCATGTTTGCTTACACAACAAAACGATGTAAAGATGGAGAAAAAAAATGCAAACATCAGTCCATAAATGTATTGAGTGGTTAGCCTCGAGTAAGTGGGTTTGCTTACAAATTTTATATACTTTTTTTTCTTAGACATTATAGTAAAATAGCAAACTTGGATATCGGTTTCAGCTAACTCAATATCAGCTAACTAATGATCTTAGCTACCAGTTTGGCTAAATTTAACGTTGCCTTTCCATCTGACACTACATAGCAAACTAGATACGCTAGCAAGCTAAGTAGCTATTAACCTAGCCATAACATTGTGTCAGTAAAAAAAAGAGCAACGTTTGCTAGCAACCTAGCTTATATCAGTTTAATAAATAGCCTAACTATTGCACACATTTGTGTTTTGAGTTTTAGAAAATTAAATTAATTTGAATTTGCATGCAATTCTTGAGTGATAAAAATAATCTAATCTCTGGATTTTCCTGCTGTATTGAGAGTTTTTTAAACCTATAGTGAACTCGTTCTTATACGTTCTTGAAATTGTTTTAAAAATAGTTCTTAAAAAGTTAATATTAAAATATTAAAAGTAAATATATAAGCTCTTAATATTTTCTGTAACGAGGCCCAAAATCACTATATCATAAGACAAAGGGAGAGAAAGTATGGGAGGTGAGAGCAAACGCTGGTGAAATAAAATCTAAGAAACAGAAGGAGAGAAAATTAAAAAAAAAAAAAAAAGGTGTGGGCAAAAACTGAAAGGTGATAATATATCCAGTGTTTTAAACACCAGTGGAATGAAAGTGCATATTAGAACCGGTCTGATAATTATTTTGACCTTCTGTCTTTTCCTGTGTTGCTGGTTAGAGTCAAAACCCGTGTTCACAAAACTCTATTTCACCCCAAGACCTTGAACCAACCAATCGATGTTGCTAGGCTTTGTTCTTTAAATACTAAACCTGGCTTGTGATCAACATCCTGAATACACACTAACGAAGGTGTAGCACGCACTTGGCACAAGCAAAGACTCATGCATCAGTGTGAGGATATACAGTATAAGCAGAAAAAGAGGACAATGAGAGCTTCCGTTCAGTTTACTCAGCAACCACGTCCTCCTGACTGAATTTATTGTTATAATCAGCGCCATGTTCAGTGTTGGCAACTTGAGTTCAAAAGTTACGTCAATATTTATGCTGGGAGAGTTATTATAGTCGTAATTATACTTATTAATATAATTTAACAATATATTTTCCACCTTCAATATTCAACAGAATTATAAAACTAGCACTTGATCCAGTGCATAGTGTTTTGAATTAGATTTTTTTTTTTTTATACCATGGTCTGACAGTTACTCATACTCAATACTAAATCAAGGTCATGAATCATAATGTGTATGCGAGATGCTAGGAATTTTATCACGCTGTTTAATTTGCTATATTGACTTGTCGGATTAATAAAATAATGACAGTGTTTTTGTTAATGCGAAGTGCTCACCTTGAAACACAATGTGCCCATGGTTTGAAGGATAAGCTGACCGAGCACTCATCTGCTATGTTTACAGCTCACATTAAGTAATGTTCATAATTCATATAATAAATTATTAAGTATTTTATTCATTAAAAAATATTAAAGTCCCTGAGATAAATCACATCACTGATTAAAATGTTGTCTCTATTTTTGTTGGCGTTAAGGGGACGATACTGTTAATTAAATAATACTGTATTATTTATATGTATTTATACTTTCTTGGAATTCTTGAGATCATTCATCATGTTGTTCCTCTGCTTATACCTTCTTTTCTCCCAAACCCTTCTGGCACAGAATCATTAACCCTGCTGCTTAATGTCTACCTTTAAAATAGTACTTTGTGAAGTAAAATCAATGCATTATTAAAGACGCTTGTGTTAAACCAATCCATCATGCTGTTTGAAGGAAGAACAGATTTGTTATAGCAACCCTCCTGTTTTTCTTCACCTTCCTCATTTACACACCTCAGCCCGCTTTGACGTCTCAGTGTTGATTGAATTGCATTAATTATGGGAATTTTTCTCTCTCATTTGCAACCCAAGAGAGCTGTCGTAGATATTTTTTTTGTCAGGTTTGCTCAAATCTATGGAAAATTGTATACTCCTCGGCAAAAAAAAAATGGGCCAAGCCCAAAAATATTAAGATTTTAATGCTCTTAACAACAAATCATTGGTCAGGAAATTAGCATGAATTAAATTAAACAAACAGGATATCTTTTCTCTTTGATTTCTTTAAATGTTTAAGCCTTGTGGGTAAACTTGCAGACAGCTTTATTACAGAGAGTCAAGTCTGTGTTGTTCCATTCATTGTTAAAGGCTTCAAACAGTTGATGAGTAGTTGAAAAATGTTTCCTGGTTAGTCTGTGTTTAATGTGAGACCAAATATTCTCTATAGGGTTCAAATGTGGACTCTGGCCAGGCCAAAACATGAGCCTGATGGACTTGTTCTCAAGCCACTTTTTGGTGGTCTTTGCAGTGTGGCCAGGAGCACTGTCTTGCTGAAAAATAACATCTGATCGTTCCGCTTTAGAAAACAACTCTTCAGTTGTGGGAAGCAAGGCTTTCTGCAATATTCTCCTGTATTCCAAAGCATGAACTGACTTTTCACAGTGAAGCAGCTCATCAGTACCAGCAGCTGAGAAGGCTCCCCACACCATGACACCTCTTCCTCCATGCTTAACAGTGGTAGAGATGTCTTCACTACTGTATTTCTCACCGAGACACATCTCTGGAGCATCACCATCACTCAAATCGCGATTCGTCACTCCACACAACCCTGCTGAGCCACTCTGAATCAAACTTTCCATATTCTGCCAAAAACTTCATTCTGTCTTTGATGTTTTTCTGAGACAGCAATGGCTTTTTATGACATCTTCTAGACACAAAACCTGCATTAGATAACCATTAGATAGCCATTTTAGGTTAGGCCCTTTTTTTTTTCCCCAGGAGTGTATGTTCGTCTCTCATCATTCTTATTCCCATCTCTCAAATTTTATCCAAAAAAAGGCTTTAGATGGTTATGGCTGTTGTCCGTATCCATTTTCCTAGCTTATCTAAACGATCAGAGAGGGACAGTGCCATTGATCCGGCCGGCCGTTCTCTGGGAGCTACTAATGACATTTGACCAGCTGGAACTCATACACACAGAAGATCAGACCATTCGGAAAATGGACTCTGATTGGCCTAAATCAATCTGTAAAGGTTTTTTCTTCAAGGACAAAAGCAAGTAAAATGGACTCTCTATTGAATTGCGTCAACTAGTGTGGAGTGATAAAGCAAATTATAGTGTTTTTCAAAAGGAATGAGAGTGAACACAAGTTATATAATTTGATTGATACACCACTTTGCTTTGCAGTAATTATTGTCATTGCTCTCCATCTCTCTCTCTCTCTCTCTCTAACACACACACACACACTTGTAAATTCATAGCAATTTCCATCACTCGTAAATTTACATGACTCATAATTTGTAATAAAATATTAAGATTTATTGACTGTTTTCATTGTTTTAAGGTTTATTTATTAACTTATTAAACTTAAGGTTAGTGTAAGGAGTAGGATTAGAGCTTGTACTTTGTCTTACTTAATGTGTATGAAATCGTTCATGAAATCTGCTTTTTTAAATCTTTACTTCTTCGTGTCTGGCGTATTTTTTTCGTACTTACTTAGCTATTTACATGACCACTGCATAGTTGGTTATTTTCCAATAACAGTACATCCCAAGGTATTTTATTACAATTTTTTCATCAATTAAAGAACGTCATACTTTTTTTTAAAATCCATTTATTGTTGCGGTTAACGTTGTGGGACGTCCGCCAAGCAAGTGAGATCCTGTTATCATTGACATTACAGCACCTATAAACACTCAATCCATCACCAGCCTCATTTATTTTCACTGTTTTGACTATGATGAGAGAACAAACATAGCTTGTCATGTTACCGTCAAACCGAGAAACTACTTACTTAATTACTGAAAAAAAAACAATGTTATAACACATTCCCTTTTTTCTTTTTAAATATTCTGACAGAAGTCTTCAGGAGGGAGGGTTTGTGGTTTCTTGATAACATGACAAAGTGCAGTTTTTGTCTTATTAACATCAAAAGAAAGAGAAAAAGAAAGGTTACAGCTGCTATAACGTAAGTGATAACATGAACTAAACTTTAAACATAACTAAAAATGGATAAAAATGTCAAATTAATGATGGATTGTTATTCGATTAAGATTACAGATTTGTGATCACTGGGAAATTGCTGTGGTGTAAGAGGAATGGAACACTTCAGGATGTGCTGTGCAGTGGCAGTAACAGTAACTCACAAAATCTCATTGATTGTTTTCCTACAACAGCATGCCGTATCATTTATACCCCACATTATGATAATCAGGTATGTAATCATACAAATGTTTTCAGTATTTTGCAATATTAATCCCTGGCCACAGGGAATACCGGACTTTAGCTTTTGACCAGGTGAAAAGGAACATCATGCTTTCACTCATTTTCTTTTCTGCCTTTTTCTTTCTTCCTTTCGCTCTTTAATTATCTGAATCTTTTACACTGGTACTCAAATGTGCGAGTAGCTATTTTCTCTAAACAGTTAGTAAATGACATGAACTGATGAAGGTGTTTCATTTACGAGACGACCGCTGCCTCACCCTGCTCTCTCACCGAGCATGACAGACAGTGGAAATGTGGAGCGCAGGATGGGAAAATGAAGGAGAGACTGAGAGAGATTCCTTCTGAATGAGGGAGATAGTTTTAGCCCATGGCGGTATGTCTTCAACAAGATTTATTTCAGTAAGTCTACCAATAAAAAAAAAAGGAAAAAATAAACTTTGATACGTAATACGTTTCATAAGAGTGGATTATCTGAGTGACTCCCAGTGACCTAAGAAAATGGATATAACGGAAAACCCTTAGGGCTCTTAGAATCTTTAAATCTGAATCAGTTCTCTGAAATGTGGATGGAGAATGGTTGTAAATCTTTGCTGACCTTTCTTAGTGATACCGCAAGGGTGGGACAAATCTGCCCTGCTCTACCATCCACACACACCATTGTCACACCCATTCCCCTACATTTTCTTCAATTATGCTGTCAGAGCTAATAACATGTTTCACAGCAGCACTAAAATACGGTCTTAAGTGGCTAATGGTGGTCATAAATGTCAAATCTGTCTCTTTTAGTACAAGATTTATGGATAGTGGAGTGGAGGGAGATTCCTAAAAAAAGACATGTCAGATTGGTGTGTTGCTCCTTCCCTATTTGTCTCAGCCCTTGGGGTATCTCAGCGCAGATCTGGCAACCCACAGCGAGCCTGTCCTTTAGGCTTTACTTCATCATTTAAGTTATTTTCATCCTCAGCATCAAAGTCACGCCACTTCTAAAGCCAGTCACCAGTCTTGATCACTCTCTCTCTCTCACTCTCTATCTCTCTCTCTCCCTTTCTCTATTCATATTCTTTTCTGTCAGTCTCTTTACACATTCGCACGTTCCTTCTCTCCCTCAAGCTTCTTTATTTATTCGCCTATCTATAAGCTTGCATGCTGAAAACTGTGGGGCATTTGCTGTGAATATCTCAGTACACAAGATGTGATGTGTAGTACTCAACAGATTTTGTGCAATTTCCATTTTTATCACATGAGGAATAAAAATAAGTATTGAATAATACACTGATTACTGTCATTGATTACACTGTATAGCTATATGTCCCAAAGTGTTTTATTCCTCATACCACAGTAATGTGCCAACAATTACATTTTTTTCATTATTATTTATTAAAGAATAGCATGCTGTAAGTTTTATCCATTTATGGTTACATTAACTGTTGTGGAACATCTCTGAAACAATTGCTTTATAGCAGCTATAAACAGTAGTTCCCTCACCAGCCTCTATTTCTTTTCTCTTTTGAAGATAATAAGAAAAAAGACACAGCATGTCATGTTACTCAGAAACCGGAAAGCACAAGCTCCTCTGTTCTGAAGTCCTGAAGACTTCTCCATGTAGGAAAACATAAAGGAACTGCTTTACATTGGATTGACACTGGAGACGCCTTCCAAAAAATGCTAAATAAACATCTCTTCACATAAAACACTACCAAATCAACGATTATACGTTTTGTTTGCTGTTTGGTTGCGTTGTTTGTTTTGCTGCAATCCATTGTACTCAGAGCTCGGAAAAACCCGACCAAGTAAAAGTGCAACGGAACGGTCATTCAATTCGCAATTCCAAGTCAGGAACTCGGGTAACACCCACCTGTTCGAGTTCTCTGACATAAACACACCTGATGTCAAAACAATATGGCGGCGCATGCACACAGTAAACCGATTTCCCTTTGCGTCGTTTACTACTTGGTGAAACTACTTGGTGATTTTACTGGATATGGAGCTTTTGCTTTGTGAAAAGGTGTTTTAACAATGTTGTAAGTTTAGATTTATAAAGTGGTTCTGTTAGTTTCAGCCCTTTTTTTTCAATAAAGTGATTAGACCATTGTGAGAGATTTTTATAGGCAAAGCTGAACAAGAGTAGTTAACCTATCTTATACAGTATGTCATTTCAAATTGCTAATCATGCAGAAATAATTAATGCTGATCTTCTTTATACAGTATGCTTATCAAATTTAGAGACCAGCCATACAAATATGACCTTGCTTTGGGCACCCGTGTTTTTTTCCGAGCAGAAGCAGTGGAACGCGTTTAGATTGGAAATTTCTGACTTCTGTTTATGCGGCGGCTCCGCCGTACGTGTCTCTGAGTTGTTGCCATGGAAATTATAGTGTTAGAATAAGTCTGAGATTAATCGAATGAGGCTACTGTCAGAGCTGCTGTTCTTTAAAATTGATCAACACCTTCTGACCAAGCAGAATCAAGAATTCAACAGTGCTTCAACTGTTTCTTTTTTCTTTCTTTCTTTTAACTTTGACTTTAAGACTTTGGCTCATGACAACACTTCACTCTGCTAATGTTTTACATGAGGCTCAAAAAGATGCCAGCATTTTAATTCTTCTATTACAAACAATTTTGTCTAAGTTTTATCACATTTGATTCACATTTATATCTTTCCAGGATTTCAGCTCTAGCTTGCACTCACATTAAACCCCTTCGTGAGTAATTACCATTAAATGTGTGAAAAGAATTATTTCTTTGCCATAGTGATGTCTGGCCACTAGACAGAAGAAGAAAGTAAGTTCAGTATTTCTTTCTATGAGTTTGGTCTGACTCATAAATATAGACCCAGGTATTTTCCTGACATTGCATAGTTTTATATTGAACTTTTTTTTTTCTTTTCAAATTTAAGCAGGAATGCAGTCTAATCTTGCAGTAGTGCTTGGACCCCTCTCGCTTCTGTTAAGGATTGTAATCCATTTCCTAGCATCACAATGATAAGAAAGTTTGAATATATAGATACGTCTCACCATACTTTCATTCAAGTTGCACTGAATTGCAATACACACTACTTCAGGTCACGAATTTGTTGCAACCATTCACATTGCCCATTCCTTGAAATATCTCCGGTGTTACTATACTCAAAGCTCTGCATAAGCTAAGGTAAACATGTATCGCTTTATTTTGTGGTCAGCAAGATTCAGTATGTCCCTACAGATGGCTTTTTTTTCCCCCCCTTTACTTTCTGATGGCTGCTTATGTTTTGGTGGAAGCTAATTAATGTGACAGGAGTACACCTGCTTGGTAATGTGTTTTATTGATTTATCCTGATGAAGGCAGCAAGCTGTAACATGTTGGTATTTTAGTCTAATTAAAACTTTCGTTCTCGCTGTCGAGAGAACTCTGCCACTAATTAGGTTCCTTCACAACGCATTTGAGTCCCAGGTAACAGCGGAACATCTCTATGTGGAAACATATGGACGTGGATACATTATGTGGCCATTTCTTGTGTTTGTTTATGTTGTAAAGTGCAGCATGGAGAGGGAGGCAACATACGCCTTGGGCACACAACTGTTTGTGTTCAAAAGTTCAAAAGATACGTCAATATTTATGCAGGGAAAGTTCCTTGTGTTCAGAGTTGACTTATGCACGTGCGTAACCTGATATTTTGGATGGGCTGTAAGATTAAATGACCTGGGTGTAGTTCATCTAAGGATCTAAGGTTGCTTCTTTAAAGACAAGCATTTACCTTTAAGCCTAAGCAAACTAGGGGTATAGAAAATGTGGACTTGTGATTATATAAAAATGAGAAGATGGCAATCATTCAAATACACTTCTTATAGTAGTCTACATAAAACATGAATAGTCTTTGCTGTAATTATTATCACATTTATCACTGCAAATTTGTTTTAATTCAACACTCTTCCTTCCACTTTCAGCCTTCAGCAGTTTATACAATAGCACTTAATCCAGCATGTCTTATTTATTTTCCATAATGAACTAGAAGTATAGCAATAGAAAGCATAAAGCTTAGTCATGCATGATAAACACTTTATCTAGTGTTGAGCTGCAGCAAGTGACTGAACACACCAGGAAATAAATAAATATATATATATATATATATATATATATATATATATATATATATATATATAAAATGCAACAACAGCTAATTGTGGCCAAAGTGTATGCAGGATATAAGCTAATTTATCATTCTTTTGATTTGTTATTTTGATTTTTCAAATTACAAAAAAAAATAATAATTTGATGTGCTTATTTAAAGAATAAGCTGACCAAGCACTCATCTGCTTCGCTTACAGCTCACTTTATGGAAATGTAATTAATCATTTTCTTTATTAAAAAATAAATGGGTTCTTGAGACAAGCAGTGTCTCTTTTTAAGACGCTGTCTCTTCTGATCTCCTCCATGCAAAAAAAAAAAAAACCCAACCTTTTTATTGGCTTTACAAGGAATATATGATTATTTAATTTATATTGTCATATCTATGGCATTTTTACAGTATGTCATACATTTAATATGGGGTAACAATTCATAACAATACATACCAAAGAATGATATAATTTGTAACGCAGACGTGTATGAAGGAGACACTGCACACATTTGCATACTCTTGACATTTATTATTTTGCCATTTATTATTATATTTTATGTGTGGTTGTAAATCAGTATAATTAAGTATCTTCCAGCCTCTATTATTCACTTAAGTACTAAATTATTGCTCATTGGGTAAAATGACTAAAACTGAAAAAAGACATGACATTACATTACATTATGGCATTTGTCAGACCCTCTCATCCAGAGTGACTTACAATTATCTCATTTATACAGCTGACCAGTTGATGGTTAAGGGCCTTTCTTAAGGGCCCAGCAGTGGCAGGTTGGCGGTGCTGGGATTTGAATTCACAACAATCTGATCAGAAGTCCAACATCTTAACCACTGACACCCTCTCTGAGTTTCTACTCTGAATTCTTCTCATACCAACAGCCCAAAGTGCTTTAAAGAAAAATTCTTAAAAGGTCACACTGCCTGCTCTATAGTTCCAGCTTCAAACCCGCGACTCGTATTGACCGATCTGTAACTCTAAGGGTATATGGGAGAGATGAAATATTCATCACAAGCTCATTTTTGCTCTTTCTACCTCACACCAACAAACAGCCTTCGGTTCTCTATCTCACTGCTGAGTCTGTCTGAATCATCATTCCTAATGATCACTTTGTCATGACTATAAAGTGTATAAATTACTTATATATTGCATAAGGATTTCCTGAAATTAGCTTTCTTGACAGCCTGAAAAAAAGGATATGATTCAAATGTCTTCTTTATTGAATCATCCTTTTCAAATGTCAATGCCATCAGAAGAATTTTCATTGCAGACTCCACTAATATCTGCCTCTTCAATTCAAAACTGCTTCCTATTGATACACAGGGTCTTAAATTTCTGCCATGAAAGTATTTTTCTCTTTTCCATCCATTTTAGAAATGCTTATTGACTTTTACTTGGGTAGAGATCCAATTTATTCTCATGTTTCTGCAGGATATAAATGTTTAATGATGAAATTAGGGGCAAGAAATGAATGAATGGTATGATAGAGGTTGTAAGGGTATATTGACACACTGCATATCCGATGTTTAAAGACATTTGTCCAGGCTAATGTGCCACTGGCCCCTCGTTTAATATCACTTCCTGTGTATAATATATATGTGTATATAGGACAGGGGTCTTGTTTTGGCATTCGGTAATGATATTGTTCAGTGTTCAGGCAAGTGTTCGTAACACTTCATAAGGCCTACATAACACTTTCCTGACAACTGACATAAGCCTACATAAACATCTATAAAGACTTCCAGCAGGTGACCACTGCCATAACAACTGCTTTGGTAACGCACTCTATAAAGACAATATGAATAATGACCTAATGAACACTTTCATTATATGTTATAATGCATTCCTAAGGTACAACTGACATAAACCTACATAAACATCTATAAAGACATCTATAAAACAGGTTATAACTGCCATAAAACTGGCAAAAACATTTCTAAATTGTTAACAGAATGCTTTATAAGTAGTGTTTATAACACTTCTTATAGTTTGCTTAGTGCATTATGTTTGGTCATAGACCCAATGACAAATTATTTTAGAAGGGTTTCTTTGGTGATATAATGTTATGAACACTACTTATAATGCACCATGTTAACAATTTAGAATGCATAATAAAGATAGATATAAAGTGTAGTGCATTTTCATAAATAATTAGAACAATATGCATATGTCTTATCAATGCCTTATAACGTTTTTGTTAGATACATTGTTCATTGTTCATTGTTCATTGTTCATTGTTCAGTCGTGGCCTAATGGTTAGAGACTCGGACTTGTAACCCGAAGGTGAACCTGAAGGTCGTGGGTTCGAGTCTCAGGTCCAGCAGGGATTGTAGGTGGGGGGAGTGAATGACCAGCGCTCTCTTCCACCCTCAATACCACGACTGAGGTGAGACCCTTGAGCAAGGCACCGAACCTCCAACTGCTTCCCGGGTGCCGCAGCAAAAAAGGCTGCCCACTGCTCCGGGTGTGTGTTCACGGTGTGTGTGTGTTCACTACTGTGTGTGTGCACTTGGATGGGTTAAATGCAGAGCACAAATTCCGAGTATGGGTCACCATACTTGGCCACACGTCACTTCACTTAATATAAATGTGACTTCCATAGAAAGTTTTACCATAGTCAGTGTCAAGCCGACAAATGATTCAAATCACATCACAGATGTTTGCTGACATAAGCTTGTTATAACACTCTCCTGGGCTGACTTATGTGAGAACTGATGTGTCAGTGTCATGTAATGGCAATAATGTGACATTACCTGCCAAGTGAACATCAGAAAAACCTTCTCTTTCTCAAAGCTGAATGCAAACTCATATAAATTCACCTTAATTTAGGTTCAGCTAATATACATATCAAAGTTATTGTGGTGTTATAGCATTGTCTTAGGGTTTTGTAGAAATCTTTTAACAATAGGGAGATAAAAGTCACCTGTTATTTTTCCTGTGCCTGTGATGTAATCATTACCCTTCAGACAAGGGTACTTGGGGCGCCATCTCTTGCCATGTTGCACAGCTGTCACTCTGAAAGCAATGATTCCCTAATGAAAGGTCTGGCATCATGGTATATTCAAATATTTTATATTTTATCAATAACGGACTGCAAGATGTACAATGAAACTTTCTCTGTATATGGACCCAAATACATTAGTGTTATTTGGCATACCCAAGATCAAAACATGACCTTTTTGGTTCATAGCGTAGAGCCAATTTTCTATGCATGACATACACACCCTTACTGTGACAGTGATAACCTTTAACTCAAAATGACTTTAGTAACAGTCCTGGCCCTGGAATCAGGGCTGCCCTTAACCTGTCGAGGTAGGCAGTTCATAAGTAGTTCAGCTACTGAGATTCTGTCTCATGGTAATCCAGTGTTTATTATATAGTATACATCTAACATGGAGACATGTGACCTATCTCACTTGTGAGTTACTACAGACTACAGACATGGGGGTTATTACAGACTAAAATATCACTTTAAAATGTGCTAAATGTCAAAACTGAAGATCCTAGGCAGGGGAAGTGCAGTCATGATTTCTGCTACTGTTTTCCAAAAGGTACTGTTCATAGAAAGCCCTTCCTGACAACTGACATAAAGGTGCATAAATATTGACCAAATCTTATTCCAACAGGCTTCAGCTGTCAGACTCATTTTGTAAATTTTAATGTAAGGTTTGGTGACAACACCAGAGTCAAGAAAATGTAGTTGACGTAAGGTTATTATGACACGAGTTAGATGTCATTGGATGTTGGTGCGACATGCCGTATGTCATTATATTATACTATATAATATAATGTGACGTGAAGCATTCAAGCACCAAAAATTACATGGTAACATTTTCTGAATGAACTATTAACACATACATATCATGTGGCATTACAAGGCATTTATAAAGCATTATAATGCATTCAAAGGCATTATAATCATTGTTATAATTATTTATGAAAATATAATACACTTTATAGCTTAATTTATTATTCATTATGAATTTTTAACATGATTCATTATAAGTAGTATTCATAATACTTTGTAACACGAAAGAGAAACCAAGCTCACCACTGTATAGATCTGTCTTGATTTTTTTCTTCAACAAATGAATTATACCAGAGAAATTATCAGAAAATCACACTACAAAACTATACAAAGTTTGAAAGAACTTGTCAGTGTGTCTACAACTGAAAATAATGCACTAAGCAA
This sequence comes from Pangasianodon gigas, assembly GCA_022758105.1. Lineage (NCBI taxonomy): Eukaryota > Metazoa > Chordata > Actinopteri > Siluriformes > Pangasiidae > Pangasianodon > Pangasianodon gigas. Next base: position 3,788,069 of record CM040481.1, read on the forward strand.
AGTGGGGCTGAATTTCTTTAGTATTGTTGTTGTAATGTGTTATAAACCCTGCTTATAATACATTCTATTAACAATGTATAAATGCATTATAATCATTGTGATATTGCCATAAATAATTATAACAATTTGGATAATACCCTATGAATACATTATAACATTTTATGAATGTATTCGTAGGTCATTATGCATATGGCCTTCATAGAAAATGTTACCAAATACACTATATATATATATATATGGTGTTATAAATGTATATACACTGTTATAAGTTTTAATTAATCTTATAAGCATGCATAGACCAGAACATGCCAGAAGTACAGAGGGATGCAAATTCCTGGAAAGCATAGAAAGTGTTATAACACAAACTTAGGCCAGTAAAAATCAATGGTACTTGAGTCAGGTGTTATGTCAACTTCTTAAATTGGAATTAGAAGTGGTTATACCACAGCACTGCTCGATCCTGATTGGTCAGAAGGTGTTGAGAACTGTTTATATCTGTTAAAATGGAACTGATAACAGGAACTAGCTACACTAACTAAAAAGTACAACATGTGCATAGTTGTTTAATTAAAAAAAAAAATTAAAAAAAACTGTGGTATGAGTGGAATAAAACACTTTGGGGGTGGTAACAGTAAATCCGCTTCATTTCAGGCAGCATCGTAACACCCCATCATTGATTATTTTCCTATAATGCGTCACTTTTTTTTTTTTTTCCCTCTTCTGTATTATATCAGGTGTTGGGAATGTCGTATGCATATGACATGTAGCCTTAAGGACACTTACCATAAGCTTTCCAGGCAGATACAGTATATTCACCCGGGCAATGAAAGTAACTGACAGCAAATCTGTGCACATAATTCCAATAACAGACAACACACTGATAAACTAGGCACCTGAAAAGAAAAATATTAAAAGGACAATGTATTTGTGAGACTCTAATAGGAAGCAAGAGAGTACAGAGAGAGAGAAAATGAAATGGATGAGAAACAACATCAAGAGAGCTGATGTGCACACAGACAAATGGATGAGACAAAATTTAAGAGTGATAGCAAGAAGAATATAAGATAGAAGAGAGAATCGTTAAAAGGTATTGAAACTCCGTATTGCCCCAGGGTGTTTATAGCAGCTGCTGTTAAAAAACAAATAGTGCAATAATAAAAATGAAATGAATATTGTACTTTAAATAGCGTCAGATATTCACAAATAGTGACTGGGTCTCTGTTTATGTATTTATACAGCTGTCTGTGCAGAGAGTAAGCATATATTTCATTTTTATCAGCATTGAAATAGAGGTTTGAGGTACTGTAGTAAAGGGACGAATATGATGGAGTATAGGATGTTTTTAGGGTGGCTATAACTAAAAAAAAACATCTGGAAGGTTTCCATATCATCAAACATGCTATGATATAAATGCTTTGTCTAAACGTATGTTGTTTATTCTGTCTGGTAACATTGTGTATAACCCTAAGTTCACACGAGCAAACGACAAAATGACAGGCGTCCATTTTCTATGCAAAAACAGAGCCAGCGCAGTAAGTGACACTTGAATTGTGATTTCCTCTGTTCTGCACAAATTAGGTATGAAGTGACAAATTCAAACAATTGGCTCAATTGATTCATCAGCCCAATCTTATGCCTTGTGTGGGCAGACATTTCATCAGTTCCACACTCACTTTACCTGTTATTCGTACCCATTTACTGTTTGGCACACAAAATGGAGGAAATATTTTTATTTATGCTGTCATATACATCCATCCATCCATCCATCCATCCACTGTACCACTTATCCTACACAGGGTTGCAGGGAGCCTACAGCCTATCTCAGGGGACTCGGGGCACAAGGTGGGGGACACCCTGGACGGGGTGCCAATACATAGCAGGGCACATTCACACACACACACACACACACTCACTATAGCCAATTCGGGAATGTCAGTCAGCCTATAGCGCATGTCTTTAGACGGGGGGAGGAAACCCCCAAAGCATGGGGAGAACATGTAAACTCGAAATGGGAATCAAATCCCCAACTCTGGAGGTGTGAGGCAAACGTGCTAACCACTTAGCCACCATGCACCCCCCCCACGGTTATATACAACCATCCTTATATATGAGACATTGTGAAGTACACTAAAGCTTGGGATGAAGTAGCTGGTTCCTCTGGTGAGTGTGTGTGGCTAGGACAGTTACTGTAGCTTGCTTTGCTAGTCTGCCAACAAAGGTACCGCCAATTTTCACACTGATTAGTGCATTATTTAATTTGTGTTTAACTAGTTAGCTTTGGGATGTGTGTATGCATGTATGTATGTGTGTATATATATATATATATGTGTGTGTGTGTGTGTGTGTGTGTGTGTATATATATATATATATATATATATATATATATATATATATATATATATATATATATATATATATATATATATATATATATATACACACACACACACACACTACCATCTCATCAGAACTAACAAAATAAAATATGCTGGACAGTACCTGTCCACAAGCGACAATAACAGCAGTCACTACACACCCACTAGATTTGTCACTTGCTATTATAAACGTAAAATAAGGTTCTCCAAGCTGCTATACAGTTAGGAACATTTTTCATTTCTATTGTATTCAACTTTAACATTTTGAGATATGAGAACATAATGTGGCTTTGAAGCCATGTTTCTGTGAAACCTGTTGAATCAATACACTCCGTTATGGATTTTGGCCTTTCACTGCAACAGCTGTAGCATTTTGTTGTCTTCTTTTGGAGCTCGTATCTGCGTGTGCAATTACTCTGTTTGTGCGAGACAAGCCCAAGACAGGTGGTAAATGAGCAGCTGGCAGATGGCAGTAGGCGTCTTAGACAGCATAATATTGAAAATTCTTACCTTATTAGGCCCACGACAGTGTGTATGAATGGAGATATGGTTTTGGACGTGGATTCAGTGATGCTAGCATAGTAATAGCACGCTGTCATAGATAGAATATATTGAAAGGGGAACATTTGGGTTTCATAGCGGTTTAAATGATAGCACATGTTACAAACACTTTTGTTTATTTCTAAAAACAAGTTAACATCAGGCTGATTGTGCCAGTGGGAAGCGAGGGTCATTACATAAATCAAAGAGACCAGACACTAGATCTGTCGCTTGGATCCTAATGTATTGAAAAAAAAATATTGAAAAATTGAAAAAAAAATAAAATAAAATCTCTAGCTTGCTGCCGGAGAATTAGCATCATGGGTAATGTGAAAATAATAAACAGAGCAATATCACATTCCCTATTCCAAACAAAAATGAAAGAAAAATACACTATCTTCCCATTCTCATTACCACTAAAATCAGGCATGTCCCCAAAAGTAAAGGCACCCCTGCAGAGACCATGCAGCTGTAAATGGCACAATTATCTTATTTACAGCGTGCAACTATGACGTCTGATATTTATAGCTATGCATACAATGAAATTGCTAAAATGTTAACACATGTCAAGTACAGGCTGGTATGTATCTGATATACATAAATTACAATGTATACGAAGTTTAACAGCTGGCATATAACTGAAAATCAGAATACAGAATACGAACGCAAGCATTGAGCTGTAGTATAGAAAGTTCAAAGAGAAAAGAAAGCATAGATTAGAAAGCACAAAACTATCCTAAAGCTGGAATATAGAGAAAGAGATTACCCAAATACAGCCAATGACATAACACGTAATCTTAACTGTAATCTACAGGGTGTCCCAAAAGCCTCCATACATAGGGGAAATTAACACATTTAGCAGAATGTCTTCAAATATTTTCATAGTTTATATAAATATATATTTTTTCAGCAGCCTTTAAGAATGCCTTTGACGAAAGAAGAACGTACTGAAATCATTCTCATGGCTGGATCAGGAAGCTGTCGCAAGGTTGCCATGGACTTTAACAGGAAACCTGGCAAGCACATCACACACAACACTGCTGCCAAACTGGGAGCCAAAGTTGGGAGAGATGCCTCAGTGTGTGTTTACAAAGAAATAGCAATCATATAGAGGACGTTTTGTAAGTTACATTTTGCTAAAAAGTGTTAATTTCCCCTATTTATGGAGACTTTTGGGACATGCTGTATATTCCAAAATTGAACAAACTCCCTGTAAAACATTGTAGATATTATGTTAGTCAGATTGCCAAAGCAATGGTTATCATAAAACGCACATAGAGTAGGAATGCAGATATGCAGTATAATCTATCATCATTGTAGGCTGTAAAAATTATTATTATTATTATTATTATTATTATTATTATTATTATTCAAATACAGAGCGCACACAAGTATAGGACATAAAGTATGCACATGTCTGTGTAATATATCTGTGTTACAGAGCAGTGGTTCTCAAAATTTTATTTATGTATTACTTTATTCTATTTTATTTTATTCCTTATTTTATTTATTGTTGTTGTTTTGTTTTGTTGTTTAACAGTAGTGGACGTTATCATCTTTATTTTTCACTTCCTATAGTTGTTATTTGATTTGACTGATCGCTTAAATTGAACGGATTTAATCCAAACCTCAATAACTCAAAACCCAGTCAGTCAATAAATAACATCAGCTTGGGATTAACTTGCTCTGTAAGTGAAAAGTTCAGGAATTAAAAAAAAAAAAAAGCTCTAAGGCTCCAATAAACAGCTAGAGTATTGGATAATAAGAATAATATTTGAATAGTCGGATTAGGTTCATAAAATAAATCTGTACTGAAGGGTTCCGTGAAATTATTTTCCAGTTAAATGGTTCCCCGGCTTCAAAACATTTAAGAAGTCCTGGTGTAGAGTATGCAACAGGAATATTTCTTACTCTCTCTCTCTCTCTCTCTCTCTCTCTCTCGTCTTTCCTCCACACATGTTTTTCTTTCTCTCTGCTCGTGAGTCAAATCCATTACTCTGATGAGAGGCGAACACAAAAGACAAGCAGCATCAAAAGAACGAGAGAGGGAAAGAAAAAATACTTCCCTCGCGTTCATGCCTCTTTCACTATGATTGATAGCCTCCATTGTTGGTTGGCTTTTATTCACGCCGTGCGTAATTGCTTTTTGATATTACTACAAATGAGAAATTACTCTGTCCCATTACCGCAGGACAATAAACAACGGGTGGCCATCTCTCTCTCTCTCTCTCTCTCTCATGTTCTCACTTTGGCTTTCCCTGTGTGAAAGATGAGAGGTGAACACACACAGTTTAATGTCTTGTCTCTTGAACCGCACTTATACCCGAACAGGTGAGATACAGTGTGACGACATGCCGATAATGAGTGTTAGACGATGAGACACCTTGTCAGAGTTTTAGTGCCTGTTAATTACATACTGAGCCGCATTGTGATGGACTCTTCGGGAAATTCGGTGTGACGTTTGCATCATTAGTCAAATGATAGCGCTACTGCAGACTTCGGATCTCTTGGCTGTATGTTTGTTACAAAGGAATTAAGTATTTCTATGTCTGCTTATTAGGGGTGGAATGCAATGCCTCTATTTTTATATGTATCTGTTTAGTGCTCAAAAGTTCTGTAAATGTATTCAGATTTAATACTGAAGTGGGCGTGGCACAAACCAGAAGAGTTATTTACTTTTTTTTTTCATTACATTAATTAATTAATTCATTAATTCATTCATTTTTCTAATAAATATTATCACTATGATTGGAAACATTGGAAAAAACCCAGAGGTAGAAATGTGAATTCTGGCTCTGACAGTTCCTCAGCCTCACCTATACCACTGAGACCCAGACCGGGCTGTTACTAAGGATGAATAAATAATTGTTGTAAATGCATCACACAGGGCCACAAATCTTTTTTTTGTCCCATGAGCTTCATAGCTGACCTCTTGGTCACATTTGTATAAAAAAAGTAGAAACCTCCCAATCGCTAAGCTTGTGCGGTATTGATATTTTCCCTTTTTATTTTTTTTATTGATTTTAAAATAACAAATAACAATTTTATCATTCAGAACTGAGAACCTTAACAAAACAAGACAGGAAAAGGAGCATTTTACCAGTTCAGGTTTAAGAATAGTAGGGGAGGGCGTAATAATATTAATTGCGCAGTCAGGAACTGCTTGCTGGCAGTGGCAATTGTGAAACGTCTATGAGTGTGTGAGCTGGGGAAAGGGGGCGAGGCTTCCAGGGGAGTTTAAAACACCTTCACAACTGTCAATCATTCTGGTTTAATATGCCAACTTGTTCATGTCATGTTTGATTGGTTTGCCATTTTTGAATTATAACCCGTGCTTGCGTACTCCGCTGTTAAATTAGGGAGGTCCTACCCAAAATGAGTGAAGGATGGCAGGTTTGGAAATATAATATAATTGGAGTAAACATCACTGGATATGTATAGAGACAGCATAAGATCTTGTAGAGATGTTCAAATTGTTATATGCCCTGTCAGAGTGATGGTTTCAGAATTACATCTAACACAATTACATGGTGATAAAAGAGTCCTTGCTGGTCCTCTGACTGGAATTTTTTAAAACCACAAGATGTTCACTCACATCATATTCTCTGTGTAATACTCATCCTTGTGCTGCTAAACTCAACCCTGTCTTGTATACATTCTGATCAATGTAAACCATAACCCACACCCACAGAACCCATAACTGTACCCTATACTTACATCTTACATATACATCTGATGTATAGTTGAGTGTGTGTGTGTGTGTGTGTGCGCATGCATATATGTGACTTTCTGAATATGAAATCTGATTTGGCTGCACTGCACGTGTCAGATCCTCCTCCGTAAAAGGTCTGGCTGTGTCCCAGTTGCCCTTGGAGAGCAGTGAGCATCCGCGTTTTGTGTCCTCCGTGTCGTTCCGCCTCCCACACAGACGGGAACTCAAATCTGAAGTCGTGTCAGTTGGGCAAGAACTTCACACTGGCACACCCACATCACACCGCTATATTTACCCAGAGTCCCCTCCTCCTCCTCCTCCTCCTCCTAACATGGCCAGATGTCAAAGCAGGAACAAACAACTTCAAGGAAATTCTATACAGTCCTGATTTTATTTATAGTTTTACTGAAGTAACTGCTATGGACTAAGCTTCTACTTACTCCATGCAGTTGAAAGTAATAGTGAGAAAGAAATAAAGAAAGGGCTCATGGTTGATTATCCATTAATCATATGATTGATATCTCACTCAAAAAAAAATAAATAAAATAAATAAATAAATAAATAAATCAGAGTCCAAGAGTGAGCACAAAAATGTTAGAAATTCAGTAGTCTTAAAGTCATTAGTAGCTCAGAGCTCAGGATTGAAGCCTAGACTGTAGAAGTAACCAAAAAAATAAATAGAAACTATTCTAAAATTTCAAAATTGTTTGGAAGCTGATGGAAAGGCCTGACAATTGGTGTAATATATATAAACATAATGTTTAAATGTGAAATACATGCCTTTGTGAATGAGATATTACACGCAGTTACTTAGGCAGTTTATGTATGGATTTTCTTCACATTATAGAGTCAGTACATGGGATCTTACTCAGAATTTACGTAAAGAAAGTTATGTGTATTCAGAGTCTGGTTACGCACCTGCTTAAGTCACTTTTTTGGGCTCACCATGCAGATCACCTGTGTGTAGATCACGCCTCCAAGGAGGCCAGATTTTTCTTGAGTACACGCGTTCAGAACCTGTTTTTTTTTCATTAGCATCTAGACATCTGCCTTTAAACACAAGCACTTGCCTTTAAGCCTGAAAAAAAAAAAAAACAGGGAAACGCAGACTGAATAAGGAAGTAGTTTTTCCCCCGTTGCTGTCAGATGTAATACAGAATAACATAAAACTAAAAGTAACTAAAAATAAAAAACTAATACATATGATATATGAATGAGAAGATGGCCAGCATTGAATTAAACATCCAGGAGTCTAGTATATTCCCAGTATATTGCTGCTTGAATAGTCTTAGTTGTAAGTATCACATTAATCACTGCATATCTAATTTAATTTAACAATATGGCTTCCACCCTTGCACAACTAAGATTTGACAATGTCCCTTGTAACCCCCAACAGCCAAAATCAATTTGACCTAACAGAATGCATTTTTTCCCCATAAGCCCTATTGTCTCCATCTTTTCCTCTTTTATAGAGTGTGTATTATGGATTTGTTTGGGTTCTAGCCATCTGGAGGTGGTTGTAATAAGCATGACTCTGTTTGGATGGTGTAGAGAGCAGCTAAACATTCCTGTCTTCTCTCTCTGTGTCACTAAGCACTGCTATTAGTCTCCTTATTAGCTCTGAAACGGGGGGTTACCTATGGCTTTCAGATGTCCCTGACTGTAATCCTGATTTAATAAAGGTTTACATGTGCACAGACATATGGTAAAACGTGCAAGTTGATTTACTAACATCGTCTATGAAGCATTGCATCGTGAGCAAAATAATAGGTTTTTAATAATTTTGTCCGATTTGCGTGTTTGGCTTAATGTTTATGCAATTTGGTGCCTTTTTTTTAAATCGAAAAATGCACAATACATGGCAGTGTCAATGCAAATCGATTAATTTTGCATTTACAGTGTAACTTACTAACCATGAAAAATGTCTCGAGAATGGCAATTGTGCGTACAAATTAATACACCCCAAGAGCATGTGTTAAATCTGTGGAAGTTTGTTTCCAACAGTTCAAGACAAAATTGTACCATTTCCTGAGTCTCAATAATGAAGGAGTTTAAATAATCAATTTCTCAAATATGATTACTTAATATCACCACAGTGAAGCTGATTTATTAGATTTATTACACTCTTGTATTCATTTATTTTGTATTTTTGTGCAGTTTTCTGACCCCTTCTCACTGCCTTATTCGGAAATATAATGCAGTTTCATGAAAAACCCTCATTTAAATATTGTTTCCCCTGACGTGATTCATACAATTATTCTTTCTAAATCACCTGCAACATGCCCACTATTTTTGCACATAATTTATTCCACTGACACTCAAATTAGCACCCATTATTTTGGTAAATCATCGTGCTGGTTTGCCAGGTTTCAGATTGAACATGCAGTGTACTAGCAGAGGATTTAACACCCATTGCTGGAATTGTGTCTCATGGTGGCCTGTAAGTGCAAACGGACATTAATAAAACCAAAAGCACAACAGCAAATTGAAAACCACATCAGCATTAACTCAAAACAGAAAGAGGAGGTCCTTGTTTAACATCTTGTGCTCGTTGCTGATTGGCTACAGCATGTGTCAGTCTAAGAGTCCATGGAAAATTGAGAGGAAATATGAAGCCGCATATCAAAGTCATTCATATGATTGACTTTGTCAACTTTACAGCATTAATATGATGGCAGTAATATGCTGAAGTATCGACTAAAGGAAGCCCAGTCATTCACAAGAAAGAATTACGTCTCAGTATTATAACATAACTAAGTCTGTATTAACTTTTTTGCTAGGCTAACTAGATAACTGATTGAAAAAGTGCAGTACTTTTTTTTCTTGTGATAGTCAAACGCCATGTCCAATCAGCAACGAGTATGTGATGTTCGATAAGGACCTACCCTTTCCATTGTGAGTTAATGTTGTTGTATATTTGAATTTGCTTTTTTTTTTAGTTTGGTTGTTGCATTTTCTCATTTGCTGTCATGTTTCTGAATATGTTGTTGTGTTTTCTGATTTGCTGTTCTGTTTTTGATTTTGTTGTGTTTTCTGATTTTCTGATATGTTTCTGAATTTGCTGTTGTGGGTATAGATTTTTTTGGTGATTTGTCTGATTTGCTGTTGTTTTTTTTGTTATTTTGTTTTCTTGTTGCATTTTCTCATTTGCTGTCATGTTTCTGAATATGCTGCTGTGTTTTTATTTTTGTTGATGGTTATAAATTTGCTGTTGTGTTTTTGGTTTTGTAGTTGGGTTTTCTCACTTGCTGTCATGTTTCTGAAAATGTTGTTGTTGTGTTTTTGGACTTGTTTCTTTTAGTTTTATACAACATTTCCTGTTGTATTTTTAGTTTTGTTGTTGGGTTTTCTGATTTGCCAACATGCTTCAGAATTTGCTGTTGTGGTTTTAGTTTTGTTGTGTGTTTTCTGATTTGCTGTTGTGGTTTTAGTTTTGTTGTTGTGTTTTCTGATTTGCTGCTGCATTTTTGGTTATTTGGTTTGTCAGTGTCTTTTGCACTTACAAGCCACTGTAGTTTACAGATGTGCCACTGGATTTTATTCTTTATTAAGAATTCATTGTTAAGAAATTTCAGCCGCAAAAGAAATAGCAACGATTTTTCCTTCACCCAAAATGTTAGGGTTAGAGTTCATCAGTGTTCAGATCACTGCTTTTGTAGACCAAATGGAATACTTGTGTTATCGTGGTTAAATAGATTGTGTATTTACTTGTATGTTTTTGCAAAATGAAGATGTGTAAAAGTGTTAAAGTGGAAAGTAAGGGAACAATATTATGGTTGTTTGTTATGATTCTACCAAAAAAAAAAAAAATTGGCAGAACATAATTCATTTCTGTATCATCAAATTCCCTCAGATAATTTAGCATCACCATGTAGAAGGACAACTCTAATTAGGCTCATGTAGAGTCAAAACAAATTCACCAAGACTTTCCAGAAGGTTTTGAATCTCTTCCAAACAACAAATGATTACATTTGCTACCAATGTAGCATCTCTTGTCTCCTGTCCAAAGTGCTGTGGAGTGGCCCAGGGACGAGCGCTAACCATGGAGCTAGCAAGTCGTTAGAGACTGTGGGACATCGAGCAGTAGCAGCTGCTAACTCTACACTCCAAATGTTGATTACAGAAGAGCCTTGATGCTAGGCTAATGCTGGCAGTAATGTTAGTCTAAGAGCGTAAACAGGCCAAACATTTTCAAACACCCCTCCTCTTTCTTTTGTGGAAGCTGGAAGAAGGAAGCAGGGTTTGTAAACAAAAAAGAAACAGCTTTAAAAAGGGTTGACTCATTCTCATCGAAGCGTTAACATGGAAAACAATTGTGCTTGTAATTAAAAGCAGATGGGACCTCCTAATTTAACTGAGTGAGACAGGCAGATGCTCCAATCCTTTATTCATTATGCATTATAAATACATGTTTATCTTGTTATATAGTCTAAATTACTTTATGCTCATTTAAATATTAATATACTATTGTAATTTTTTTATATAAAGCATGCTTATATGACTATCAGGTTACATAATGTATTATAGTGCAAGGTCATAAGAACTTTGTAGAAGCAAATGCCTTTTGTTGTTCAGCATGAAGGAAAAGCTAAAACTTATTTTGTCCTGAATCCTTATTCTTTTTTTTATTTATTTATTTTTTCTCATTTGGCTGATGCTTTTATCCAATTGAGACAGGAGCAGTTGAAGGTTAAGGATTGGTGCTCAAGGACCCAATGCTTATAGTGTCGTATCACTCTTTCACTCTCACACTCCCATTTGTTTACACTCACACACTTTCTCACTCTCTCTCTCTCTCTCTCTCTCTCTCCTGATTGGTTGCAGCTCCTGCCGGTCACAGAGTGAGTCAGCCGTCTTTCATGCCTGAAGTTAGGCTGTGATGACATTTGATGTATCTGAAATGGCATATAATGTATGCCTTCAAACCTCCATTGTCAGCATGACTCACAGCAGCTCAGGAACATCATATTATACAGTATTTTTTTCTCCCTGACTCAACAGTAATGTTTCTTTTCTTATTTTAACCAGAAAAAACCTATTGAATGAGTGCAACAGACATCTGTGTGAAACCTGAGAAGAAACCATTCAAGCTGTTACCATTATTATACCTGTCGTAACTACTCAATCCCCCCTGGTGAATGGAAAATAAATGGAGCTCAAGCATATTCAGGGCTTCAGTCATGACGGCTTACATGCACACAAGCAGCATGCTTTCTCAAGGCTGTTTGGACTGAGATTTCAATAGTTGTCTCACTGCATAGAGCGACAAGTTCTTGAGGGTTGTTATACTGTCCAATGATAATGGAAGAGCAGTCTAGTCGAGTCTGGCTAGCAGTAAACAATAGTGATTGATTAACTACCATTGTTGGAATGGTTAGATGGAATGGACTATAGATGCAGTATAGATTTTGGCTGACAATGATATAAATAATTGTTTAATTAAAAGGTATAAAAGAATGGCAGAGTACCCAACCTGAACCTGAATGAATAATTTGCCAAGCTGCAAGGCCAAAAACGGATCTTTACTCTATATTGGATTGGTTGTAACAAACCTTTTTTTTTTAACGTCTGGCTACATATCTGCTTATCTTCAGTCATAGCCCAAGATCAGAGCTTACATGCCAGTCATTCTGGAGTGCATTATAATGCCAAAATAGCATTGACACCTTGAGGAAGTGTGCAAGGTATGCAGTTTTGGATGTAGCCCATTTTGTCCTGTACCTCGAAAAAACATGATGTACCAATAACTAAAAAAAAAAACCCATGACTTGTCTTCTTTAGAAAGCGTGATCCTGTAACCATTCACAGAGCCCTAGACTGTACGGCAGGGGTTCACCATTCCAGCCCTCGAGACCCCTTTCATGGTTTGCCTGTTAACTATCGCTTCCTTGGGTGACTCTGACCTGGGCTAGCCACTGTTTGCTCTCAGTGGATTTGGTCCTTTTTTAACAGATCATTTTTGCATGAATTAACTAGCACAGTGGGACTGACCTCTGCTTGGCCCCTGTAATTAATATGTAAACTCTGACAGTGGAGGCAACTGGGACTTTACCGCTGAGACTTCGCACTCTCTGTTAGTGTTGGGTGGCCTTTCACTTTACACAGATAGCATCACCTCAAAGCAGCTTTCATCCTTTATTGAGTTACTTTGAAAACAAAAAAGGACCACTAGAGAATGTCTCTAATGGATCAGACAGGTCTTTCAAGTAAGCTTTATTAGAGTCATTAGTCAGTATATATAGTATTAGTCAGTTTGTATATACATGCATACATATACACATACATACTGTACATACATGTTATAATACAATTCTAGGCATTATACTTAGTTATAAAGTAACATAAGAATAGATGAACTATAAAATATTTTTATAATAATTCATAATTTGCATTTGTTTGAGCTCTGTAGTTTCAGATCCCTGTTCTTAGTTGACAGGAGTGGTCTGATGCTGTTGTAGTATATCTTCCTCAAGGATAGGCATGTTGTACGTTCTGTGATGCTTTTCTGCTCACAGTGGTTGTAAAGAGTGGTTATATGAGTTACCGTAGCCTTCCTCTCAGACTCAAACCAGTCTGGCCATTCTCTGACCTTTCTTCACAAAAATGAAAATGCTTCACATCCAGTGAGAACTGCCAATCAGTGGATGTTTTTTGTTTTGCGCACCATTCTGTGTAAAACCTAGAGACTGTTGTGTGTGAAAAATCTCTGGATATCAGCCGCTGTTTCCTGTCTGGAGCCAACAACCATGCCACAGACAAAGTCACTGAAATCACATTTCTTCTCAATTCTGATGTGAACAGTAAGCAAAGATTTTGCATTGCATTGCTGCTGCATGATTGGATTGGATTGGATTGGATTGGCTAATTGCATGAATGGCAGGGGTACAGGTGAGTGTATATTATTGCCTTCATAGATAGTGTTGCTGGATTTTATAGGTGATCCTGAAAAACAGTTATAGTTTTTTTTTATTTGTTTTGTTTCTCTGTTAAAGACATGTTCCATTGTATTCCTTTCTAATTCAATTCTACATATGCATTCCTTACAAATTGTGACTGTAAAGCCATGTGAGCAGGTAACTTTTCAACCGTGCCGTTGTTCTTGTGACATTTATATTCACACCCAAATTGCTACAACCACTGCTGACCAGCTCAGACACCTCAATCAGGCGAGTCAGTGTGTTACACTAATGTCCTCATCACTTTTCCTTTCAAAGCTCTTGTTATTAGCCACTGAAATTGCCCCGACTGGACCTTGTTTCTCAAGAAAGGCTAATCCGAGAGTTTTGCAATGTGTGTCAGCGTTCAGCCTGCATTCATCTTCTCAATTATGGCTACGGCTTGTTAGAAAGACTACACAAGCGAGGGATTGATTCTGCTTGGAGGCTATTTGGGTCACTAAAGACAGGCTGGGTTTTTAAATCGTAAATGCGATACCTTAGTGATTCATTTGTTTCACAGGACTGCTTACTGTTTATTAAAAAAACAACAACAAGGAAATAATAATAAAAAAAAATCTAAAATTAGATAACATATAATTCATGCAATCTATAGCAATAAATACTAGATAGATAGATAGATAGATAGATAGATAGATAATTTTCTATTTCCGTGAGTCTGTGCCCACTGTAGCTTCAGATTTCTATTCTTGGCTAACAGGACTGGAATCCGATGTGGTTTTTTGCTGTTGTAGCCCATCTACCTCAAGGTTTGGTGTGTTGTGAGATGCTTTTCTGCTCATCACGGATGTAAAGAGTGGCTATTTTAAAATAATTTCTGAGCACTGAACTGTTTTGAGTTTCAAGGAGGTTCAAAAGAAATGAACACAAATATGCGATTTTCAAAGTAATAGATTTCAAAGCAAATTCAATTGTGCTTTAAATTCACTGTTAAGAATTCAGTGCCTGAATCGTTCAAATCTTTATATCTCTTTTTTTCACTGCCGTAACATAGAAACCCAGAAAAGACAGCTAAATCCCACCATCATTGATGTGTTCAGTTGATTCGCTTAATCCCCACTGGATAGTCATCAATACAGCATCCGAAATTTGCCTTATTTGTATTCTGTGAACGTAGGACTTTTTGTTATCTCACTTGCATTGGCAATCCTGACATAACATGTAGTGTGTATCACTTATGACTTATTCTCTCTCTCTCTCTTTCTCTGTGTGTGTCTTTCTGTCTTGAACTCAGTCTCCCTGGATTCACATGTCCTTAAGCTCAGGAGCCAGGGGAACCATCTTCCTTATTTCCTTCCCTTTATTCTTTCTCATATCGCAGTTTCTTTTTTCTTTTATCTCTCCACGACCTCGAGCACTTCACCTGTCCTTAATCTGGGGGTATTCTCTATGGTGCTCTTGAGTTTAAAAAAAAAGAACACCTTTGTCATATATCTTCCATACACACATCCTTTAATCTCTGCTCCCTCTTCACACCTTTCTTGTTGTCTTTACAAACAACCAAAAAAAATCTCTACGGCACCTAAGTACCAGATAGTCTCCCTCTATCTTCCTCCTTTTTGCACTCCACTCTTCATTGCCCTTCTTGCTTTCTTTTATTTTGTTTTTTTTTTCCTCTGCAGTAGCTGCACAGGAACAGGGCCAGTCTCTCTGTGTTTCTGTTTTTCTGCAGTCCTCCCCAGGGGTCTCTCTCACTGCCTCTGCCTTGTGTTTCCTTTGCAGGACAAGTCAGTGTGTGTGCACGTGTGTTTGTGTGTGGGTGTGAATCTGGCTATTCTAACCACTGCTTTAAATAATTCATAACAAGTCACAGGTATTTGTATCTGTCAGGGCTGTCTGTACCTGATTGCATACACAGTTCAGTGGTAGGATTCAAAATATGAGTTCTGTAGCTCAAATCACAGGTTTATATTAATGCACTCATTCTAATTTCCATTGCATACATGTTTCTATAGGAACAACTTACACAGAGACTTTTATGGAGGACAGTCCATATGATCTAAGCCTGATTTTAAGCAGATTTGAAAAACTTGTTGTTATTTACTGTAACAATTTATAAATGGCGATATGGTAAAGCATTGTGTAAGGAGACATATATTTAACATTTATGGAAGGACTCTCCAGTGTCAGGAAGTTTTGCGCCACAGGAAAGTCTTCAGTACTTATAGTAATACATCATCGTTTTTAAAGCTAATTCAGAAGGACATATACAGCAGATGCTTCACATAATCTAAGATTAATAGTAAACTGGTAAAAAAAAAATATGACACTTGACATACAAAATGTATACGTTTTCTCTGAGGGGATGTTTATTTAACATTTATGGAAGGAGTCTCCAATGTCAAAACTTTGTAAGAGTCAGTAAGTTCTCAATAAATTTTTTTTTTTGCATTCTTAACTATCAGCAGAGAGAAAAAAAAGAGGCCAGTGTTTATAACTGCTATAACGCAAGTGACAACAATTATACAAACAATACAAATGTGTTAACTCAATAAAAATAAAGCAATAAAAAAACGTTACAAATATATCCGAGCCATTGCTATTTTAAAATTGAATGAACCTGCATAAAATAATAAAATAGTACATTATAAAATAGTACAAATAGTACATTATAAAATAGTACAAAAAACAAACCAGTGGCCTGCTGTCCAGCTATCTTTTGGCAGCGCCAAAGCAACCGGAGACTATTCATTTTCAATGAGAACTGGCGACATCCGGTGACATGAGCGACAGCAACCGTTGGCGACTAGGTGTGGGCGTGTCCAGCGACGCGACAGAGTTGAGAAAAGTTTTACTTTATGCAAATTTGGAGCAACTTGGGAGAGCGACTACCAATGGGAGTGAAGACAGTAGAGCGCACGTGATCCATGCTCGTGAGCCATGCTGCCTATGAGGCTGAATTGTTTCATGGACCCACACCCATGCGTTTTCACTTTCACCGCAGATAGATGGCTGAAATGGCAAAGAGCACACACTGCTTCTCCTTCATCTCGTATGATAAGATGCATACACACTGGTGAATTTTGTATGCAATCGCTCTCCCTCCAGAATGTTTAATTTTAGCGGCAAGCTTCATATGTATTTATGGCCATTTTGGTTATGGTAGGTGACACTAGAGCTGATCAGGTGGTCTAATATAGAAGCATGAAAAGAAAAAGAAAATGGTGAAACGGTGAAAGAGTTGTACAGGAGAAACTTGGCAAGTCTTGTTGCTTCTGTAATTACATAGTCTCTCTGCAACTGACATACAAAGTCCAAAGCAATAATTACTGAGGAAAGGGGTTAAAGCTTTAAAGGTTCTGTCTCACATTCTACCTATATATTGCACACAGATAATGAGAAAATTAGACACAGAGAGAGAGAAGGAGTTCGTCTGATGTGCTTAAAAGCGCATAATGAATGCCTTCATCAATTTACATGGACGTACACCTAGAAATGTATTCTAATATTATTCCGCCCATTCACATCTCCGTTCTGCTACTGTATGCTGTAGCATCGCACCTATGACTGTACCAGCAGGTCCTGCTGTTTCCTAAGGAATGTCTTGCTCTGTCTAATCCTGCTAGATTGGGAAACACGCGCTAATCCTGAATGCCATGAATACCAGGTACATGACTACGTGAGATGGCTAGGTAATTTAGTGAAGCAGAGGACTATATTTATTTACACATGCTTTCTCAGACACCTACATAGTCATTTATATCTGGCACACAACGCTCATATCATTCATATGAGCTTAGGCATGAGTCGAAGAGAAATTCTCGATTTAGAATGTAGTGTTGTCTCTACTCGAACAAGATCTTCTGAAATATCTGATGACGTGAATCAGCTGCCAAGCTAATGAAACCTTTCACCGTTGCTGTCCAACAAGAAAGGCTAAAACCTAAAGGTCAGCACAGGAAACAAGCTGTCACTGAGTGTCAGCGCCCTCAGGGTTAGCGAGCAGGTTAAATTCATTAGTGGAAAGCTTTCAGGTCGGGTGGATGAGGAGGGGCAAGACGGATAACATCTCAGAGAACCTAAATAAATGATTGCATTCTAATGCAGGTAATGTTGGTATTGTAAAGTTTTCCGTTTTTACAAGCTTCACTATCACTAATCAGAAGATTTGTTGAATACTTTTATCAGTACACATTTTTCCCCCAATTATCTCTCAGTTTTAGTCATTTGCCAATTCCTACCCTCTAGGAATTGGAATTTATACCCTATCACCAACATGGAGGGTGAGGGCTCACATGTGCTTCTTCCAAGATGTGCTGCCAACACCACTTTTTTTTTTCACAGCTATTTTAAATTGACCCAGTTGTGAATTAGTGTGTGTGTGTGTGTGTGTGTGCTTGGAACTATCTCATCTAGGGTGTATTCCCACCTCACACCCAGTGGATCCACCATCCCCCTGACCAGGATAAGACTTCTGCAAAATGATTACTTTTATCAGTTTTACCAGATAACATGCGAGCCAACACTCTGGCTTGATAATACCAAAAGAGTTTTGGATTATTTTTTCTGAATGCCAGTATGGCTATAGAAGTCATTGACTACAGAAAAGGGAGAGAGAGAGAGAGAGAGAGAGAGAGAGAGAGAGAAAGATGAATATCCATGAAGGCAGCAGTATGATGGATAGCGCATGGTAGTAGTCTCTTGGTACACAGTGACATTTCAAAATAGACACAATAGTGCTCTAATATTGAGAAATCTTCACTTTGTGTGAGCACGATGTGGAACCAGATGCACAGGGCATAACCTCAAAGGAGTTCAGTAACATTCTGAATCTTAAAATTGGTGGGTGGGATCATGTAAATATTAAAATATCAAAAATACAAATCAAATCAAATCAAATAGACAAGCAACCTGAGAACTTTCCAAAGTCCTGAGACCAGTCACATTGACACCACTGCTACACTCTTTGCTGTAGACTTTGTGTAGAAGTATACACTCTGTATCATACATGTCAGGAAAATATGATTAAATGAAATTTCAATTAACCGAGCAATTAGAAAAGATCTATCATTCTCTGTTCTCTATTCAGTTCAACAGATTTAAGAGCATAGAGTGACAGTTGCTCTGCATTACAGTTAAACAATAATTAAATTATACTTATCGGCCCACTTTCCAGTTACCTGCGGCTATACCTACAGCAGACGTCTGGAATATTGCGAGATGCGGCATGGTTTCTTATCAGTGCTCAGTGAAGAAGGAAAGAATAGACCCCAACATGCACCTCCTGCAGTTCCTGGCCAGGAGCTCATCCATTTCCTCTGTCTTATTTCTCAGTATGTCAGCAATTAGCATACAGGTAGGCTGTGTGAGCAGGGGGTTTGTTGCTCGTAGGTATTCTCCAAAAAAAATCTATGGTAAAGTGAGAGATAACATCTTCTGCAAAGCACATATGCTTTAAGCATTTACAGCATCTTGATGTTAAGGTCAAAACCCTCAGGTTTAACTACGTTTCTGCATTCCCAGTACAGTCTTTGAGGCAGTACACATACAGTAGAAGTATGTAGTTTCAAAATCTTGCTAAAACAGAGAATTTCCTACAAGTCTGTGGGTATTAAAGCTGATATGTGCACTTGGTTTAGAGTCCAACATCATGTGTTATTTATTTGGTTTTGTCAGAGTCGGATTTTTGTCAGAGCCTCTATGCAAGACAGTTAGGTCAGAAGTGGATCGTTTTTTTTTTTTCTTTTCACACCATTACAGATCATTCCCGTGGGATTCCGACTGGAATTGTGCGGTGGATATTCAGTCGGAATCCTATAGCGAATTGCATTATTATATTTAGGTTGTAAGTATATTCGATTTTTATGGGTTATAACTTTGAATTTAATCCTTTTTTTTTATGGGGTGCCTATTTTTCTTTTTTTTTTTAATGAGTTACTCATTGGGATTTGATCCCATTACTGTGGGGATGATGTATGGGAATTTTTAGTATTTACCCATTGGGCTTTTGTCTGGTTTTTACTTGGTTCCTTTTGAATTTGTATGGTTTAGTTGCTGAAATGTGTTGCAGAAATCCAATTTCTGTGTGGTTCCTATTGATTTTATGGTCCAATTTATGTGAAGTTCATAAAGAATTTTTATAATTTACGCACAGTACTATGGTCTGAATTCTACTGAGATTCAATTGGATTTTTATCTATTTTAATTAAAATAAATTTTCGTTTTTATTCTATGGGCTTCCTTTTGGAGAGTTACACACTTGAATATTTTCCACCTGATTTAACTGAGTTACCCATTGGAATATGGTCCAATTTCTATGGGGATTCTATTGAATTTTTTTTTTTAGGAGTTACCCATTGGGGTGTGGTATGATTTCTATTGGGTTCCTATAGAATTTCTATGAGTTGCCCATTGGAATATGGTCCAGTTTCTATGGGGTTCCTATTGAATTGTTATGAGCTACTCACTGGAATATAGCCCAATTTCTATTGCGATTCAATTGGATTTTTTATTTTAATGTGTTGAAACACATTATATTCTACTATCTAATTCAGAACAACGTGAGTCTCATGCAAGCCTGTGCACTCCCAAAGAGATAAGAGATTTTAGAAAGCAGATAGAATCATTCGACTTTCTTGACATCATTTCCCTTAAGTGAAATTCCCTAGGGATTTTGTAGCCCTGTAGGACTACCATTAAAATTTTCCCTAAGGGCAGTGGTGCCAGGAAAGTAAGATGATTTTTTTTCATCTGATTTCTCACATCTCCAATTATTGAGGCTCGACCGAGTAAAGATTAGGGGTCAAGGCACTTTCTACACTTTTCCCACTGGTCAGTATGTGAGGGCTGTTTGCATGTTCTAGTTGCTAGTTTGTGATGCTGTGTGGTTGGTGTGACAGGCGTGCAAACAAATTGGCTGAATAAAAGTGGTAAAGCCATGAAACCTGTGAGACCTTCCGTGGCAGCAATAGGTTGTGGTCTATAAATCACTTAGAGATCCTCCATAGGTTATTCCTCCATGGCTTTGACATCCCTGATCTTCTATATGTTTCTGACCTCAAGAGATTCCTAATTGTTTAGGGAACTCCACTACTTGCCACCACATTCTTTTTTTTTTTTTTTTTTTTTTTTCCCTGGACAACCATGCGAGTCTCTTTGTAAGCTGCCCTGGCTATTCACAGAGCTGCAGTGCGGGGAGAAAAAAAAAACAGATGGGAAGGTTGCAGCTTGTAGTAAAAACACACATACCTCACAACTCCCTGTCTGTTTAATTAAAATTATTTACTAAAGAAATGACCACAGCTGTCATGGTTTTTTTTATTCTGGACCTGGCCCTGCTGCCACCTTTTTGTTTTCCTCCTGAAAGCCTTATAAAATTAAATCTACACCTCAAATGAGAGAAATGAATAGGTTGTGTTGTCCTCGCATTTCCCCTCTTATTACAAAGCCTCCTATGAAATTTAAATGCTAATAGCATTTAGCCAAGTGCTACCATACATACCGCAGAGCTATTAGGACAACAGATGCTGGGCACCTGGAATTGGTCTTTGGTTCAAGAAATTAAGGTTCGTTCTTTACCCGACACACTGAGAACAGGCAGTGATTTTAAACTGTCACTCTCTTCCGCAGAAGCAAATGGGTTATTTAATGATCTCCCGCTGTTCCCTTTTTTATTTCTTTTCATTCATCATACAGGCGTGATGATAGTTATGGAGCAGTATGTCTTAACTAGCACCTGTGAACATCAAGATGAGATTCTGAGATTGAGTGACAGCCATTTTTATGAGTAATGGTCCTCGAGAAGCACAATTCTCACATTAATACGAATTATATGTATACCTTGACCTTGCACAGTATTTATCTGATATGTCGTGAAGAGTATCACTTTGAGAAGCAGTGAGGGTGTGAGTCGTGAGATAAAGCTTAAATTCATTTTCCTCTCTTCTCCTCTTCTCCTTTTCCCCATGCTGTCTGTTCTACATTGAAAGGAGTTCTGTGGTGTCCATACGCATATCTATATCTACGGCATTTGTAGCCTGTGTGCGTTTAGCAGGGACAAGACATTCAAAGCATTTCATGATGTCGAGAAAATGTAGGTTTTTTTTACTGTATTGTTGCAACGTTGGAAATTTAGTTACGTGAGAAAAGCTTCGGTAACAAACACACACCCTCATGTATTATCTGAGTGTATTAATTCGAGTCAGGCTATTAGCACTGAAGTGGATTACTTTCCTATGAAACACTTTCCTGGAGTGTTTTATTCCTCTTGTACTACATCGAAACAACACCTACCACCCAATCCAGCAATGTCACGACATAGGATTATGCATACCATATATTGTATGTAGGTAATTGCTTATATATAATAATACATTTCTACATTTTGGTCCACAGCTTGAAGAGAAACCTGTGGATGCCCACAAGCATAGTAACAGTGCACCTGGCTCAGCTTCCGTTACATAAATCACACCATTAGCATGCAGGCCAGTGTGACTGCTAGCTGTCCTTCATTAATCAGGGAACAGTTAGCATCACAACTAGATTTGCAAGATTAATAGGCCTTCTGAGAGTGCAGTGGCTAGAGCTAACTGCTTGCTACTGGTATTTTATCTCCTTTTCCTGTGGAGTTGGGTTCAATCAGGACTTGTGTTGTGACATGGAAGTATCCATGGAAATATACTGCTGTTACTACTTAAAAATCTCTGCATATTGAAGAAATTGTGTTAGATCTATATTTAGTTTGAAGAGTGAATGGAAGGCATAGGCCTTTCATCATTATTAAATACCCACATTTCATTTAATAGAGTAGTTTTAGGTCAAGATATAAACCTTGCAATTAATTGGAAGAGGAATTTTTTCCATTTATTGCTTCAAAATTTGAAATTTGACAAAGAAAATAAAAAAAAAAAAAAATCTCAGAGTCAGCAGTTTACTTATGTTAGACATTGTTTTGTGAATGGTGTGATTTGGTACATCATCAACCACACAAGGCAGTGATACTTGATCCGCGCCTGTGGTCAGCCTCGCAGCCTCTCAACTTTCCTGCACACACAGAGTGTGATAGAAGAGCTATAACCGCTTCCACTTCATAGCGGTCACAGGAGTGTTTTAGCGGCCTGGTTCCTTTGTGATGCTACCGCTTCATTAGAGTAGAAGTTTCCGTAAAGATCAGTAGACCCTTTTCACACTTCCTGGTTCTAGGCATAGTGAGAGTGTGATAGCACCTTTGATTTATACTAAACGTGGTGTTGATTAATTTGTATCTCAGCAGCTCTGACAGCAGTTCCAGCTATAATTCAAACCACAGGTTTATATTAATGCATGCTTTCTAATACGTCATTGTTTCAACAGTAACAAACTCAGTCACAGGGACTTGTATGATGGATGATAAACATAATCTAAGGCTAATAATAAACATAAAAAAAAATCTATTTTTAGTTACTTTTAATGCTGTGGAACGACCATGAAACAAGTTTTCTGTTTGTACTTAATTATATCAACTGCGTGTTGCATTCCTTCGCCAGCCTTTCCTTTTTTTTAAGGGGTTAATAAAGGTCAATAGGACAAAAAAAAACACAGCTTGTTACAAAGGCAAGGCAGAAAACTTTTACAAAGCACTAACACCAGGGACTCCTTCCATAAATGTTAAAAAAAACCTTCCCCATATCAACAAATATACGCTTTTCTATGTTAAATAACATCACGTTTCGTTAGATTATGTGGATGCCATACAAGCCCCTGTGAATGAGCTGTTACTATAGAAACGATAACATTTTAGAATAAGCATATTCATTTAAACCTGTGATGTCAGACTTGACACCTTTCCGACCAATCAGAATCGAGAATTCAGCAGTGCTTAAGGAGGTTTCAGTATGCGTTGTGTGTGGTATTTAAACCATTAGATCCATTACACTTCCAGTTGGCTAATTTGACACATACCTGCTGTTGTCCTTCTCCCCAAAGATCAGAACCAGACAAGTAAAGGCATTCCCTCTCTATGTTTCCAGTCTTCCATCTTTCCACCTAATGAGGAATTACACATGTGCTCACCTTTTTAAATCTGGCATTTAACAGGCCATGCAGATGTCAGCAGCTGCTCCTTTTGCACAACTATCAGCACGCCGGATGAATTATACATGAACAGTCATTCCACTGAGTCTCTGCCGGTTATTACCAAGTCGTCGAAGCATTCTCCTGTGCTCTGCATTATGGGTAGAATAATGGTCTGCTAAATCATTAATGATTTAGACATATAAGGCCGAGCTTGGAGGATCCAGGCAGGCTTCTGGTTCCGTTTAGTGGAGAAAAGTTTTCACATGGACATTTTTCCCAATCATGATGACTTCCAACGTGAACTCCAGCAATATGCGTAGGAGAGGATGGTCACTCGCCTTGTAAGGTGCAGAGGACGGTGCCCTTGAGATTCATATTCATATCCACACACATCTTTTTGCTCTCCTCCCTCTCCACACACACACTGATAATCTCCGCCAACAAGTCCATTATTCACACTGTGCCTGCAGACAACGTTCTCCTCCTGAACAGATATACTGAATCAGCGAAAATGTCCTATAACTGTAAGAACAAGGTGGGAGGAACAAAATAAATAAATAAAAAGGATGTTAAAATAGCATACTGTATAGATCTGGGGTTAGTAAAATATAGTCACTGCAGACAGTCCAGTTTTAGTAAGGGCATTAATTTAAATTAATTAAAGTGCTAGTCTGAGTGAACTGTGCACAGATAACATAAACACATCCACACAACATGGACATGATATGACAAGTTCAACACAAATCAACAACACAAGGTGATGAGTAGTGTACATAGGGACTACATGACACCTGCATAAGCCCTTCAGATTTCTGCTGTCATTAAAAAAAACACAATAACACAATGAGTAGTGTTCATAGGGATACATAACACCTGCTTAAGGTAAGCTGTCGTAAAGGGCTCATGCAGGTGTCATGTAGCCCTAAGAACACTACACTGCAAGTTAAGAACTGTGTCCATATAGCATAAAAACATCTAGCAACAAAGAGAAGTTTATGTAAATAAAAGTTTGTGACATTTATAGTACATTCTAAAAATTAAGAGATAAAGCTTAGTATTCATAAGGATTTATGACACCTGTGTAAGCCCTTCAAGTGTCAGCTGACATAAAAACAGCTTTTGTGAATTGGGATGTCAAGGAACAAAAGCTAATGAGTAGTGTTCATAGGGATACATAACACCTACTTAAGGTAAGTAGCCATGAAGGGCTTATGCATGCATCATGTAGCCCTATGAACACTACACTACAAGTTATGAACTGTGCCCAGATAGCATAAAAGCATCTATCCAACATAGACACAATATGAGAAGTTTACATCCCACGAACATGAGGTAATGAGTAGTGTTCGTAGGGCTATATGGCACATATAGCTACATAAACATTTATAAAGGTTATTTTTTTCCACCAAGTGTCAGCTGGCAAAAAAAAAAAAGTTAATTTTTCTTTTTGTTGATTTTGATAATTGTTTTGTTAATTTTGTTACTTGTGGTTGGAGTTGCTATAGTTTTTCAAGAAAAATCTTTTAAAATAGTTAAACTTTTTTTAAACTCCAGAGAAAATATGCCTAAATCTGTTATTATTGTGTCATGCTATAAGTATTCATAACAATCTTAGAAGCAGAAAGGCAGGTCGATAGGATAGGTATGATCAGAAGAAATATTCATAACTGTTGTTATAAGTTTTCACTGTTAAAACCTTCACTACATAACAGTGTTATACACCTTGTTTTTTTTAATGTTTTTAGATGTACACTGAGCAGTAAAATCTGTTGTAATGACTTTCTAATGTCATGCCCTTTACGTGTTATAATGCATATTGCCTCACTTGATTTAGGTGTCATGCCAACTTGATATAAAATTGGAGAAAGCAGTGTTGGTTATCTGGCACTGATTGGAATAAACCTTTAGAAATGTTTATGTAGGTTTATGTCAGTGGTTATGAAACCTTTATGTCATGTAGCCATAGGAACACTAGTGTTACCATAGTTTGACGAATGAATGCTGAAAATGTTGATATATATAGTGTAAATTATGCACATTATACAGTCAGATTGGAGATGGAATAGTATGGAGAGAGAGAGAGAGAGAGAGAGAGAGAGTTTGTGTGTGTGTGCGTGTGTGTGTCTGTCTGCGCTGCATCCCTCTATCCTCACTGGAATCCTGCAAATAATCTTTGGTCAGCAAGTGTGTGGTGGATGGAGAGAAATATGGAGATGATGGACTGCAGAATGGAAACAGAGATTGATGATGTGAATGGAAAGGCAGTAGGAGGTGTAACAGGCACGACAGATCAATGAGTAAATGGATGGATGCAGGCAGAGAGATGTACGAGACTGGAATGTGGCAAAAAATTTAGCTATGTAGCTGGAGAATGTGAGCATAATACAAAAAGAAAGGAAGAGAGAAATGAAGGTAAAGTGAGACGATTAAAAAGAGAAAGATGGATGATGTACTGTGTGGAAGTGAATGTGCTGTATGGAACTAGATGTAGATCTGTGTAATAGTGATAGAGATCGGCAGAAAGAGTAGACGGAAGCACTTTCTCTGAAGGCCATATGTATAATAACTTACAAATACATTCATAGCATGTTGTAATGCATTCCTAATTCATATCCAGAATTATTTATAAAAAGGAATTATAGTTTGTAATTAAAAATTGTTCAAAGAATGCATTATACTGTATGTAGTGCTTATAACACATTATATCACCATTATATATTTTCATAATGAACTATGCAAAGTTGGGATTGGTGATATAATGTGTAATGAAGACTTCTTATCATGACTCCTAAAGATAGCTATAAAGTTTAATGCAATTTCATAACCAATTATAACAATGTGTATAATGCCTTATGAATGAATTATAACATAATATGAATGTGTTCATAGATTGTGATATGCTATAGATATGACCTTCATAGAAATTACACCACTGAACAGGATAGGCAGAACCAAAACATGACACAGGATAAGTTAAATGTGCTAAAAGATCATTCTAATTTAGAAACATACAGTTAAACTGAAAAACATTTTAAAAATGTTTTTGTATGTTTGTTTGTTTGTTTTTTTTTTGTTTTGTTTGTATGTTTCTTTGGTTTGTTTATATTTTTGTTTTTTTTGGAATATATATGGAATATTGAATAATTTTTGTTTTGTTTTTTTGTTGTTTCTTTTGTTTTCTATTTATTTTTGTTTTTTATGTTTCTTTTGTTTATCGTTTTTTATTTAGCTTTTTGTTATTTTTTTTGTTTTGTTTTGTTTTTAAATATATTTTTGCTTTTTCAGGTGTCGTAGTTTTTTGTATTTTGTGTGTGTGTGTTTAGCATAGTATGTCTGTGTTTCATTTCTGGTTCCTTTTTTATGTGAATGAATTTTTAAAAAAACTAAAAGACTAACATTAATTTGTAGACTTTATCAATTAATCGATCAGACTCTTAGCTAAAAATAATGTTTAAGAGTTAAGACTTTATGAAGCCAGAAGAGGAATCGAAACACTTTTAAAAGTGTCAGGAATGCAGCTGCCTATTTTTCTTAATGTGTGTGTGTGTGTTGTAATGATCACTTAGTGTAATTGTAGCTAGCTAATCGTTTTGTGCCTTTAAGATACTTCCCTTTTACATTGTGTGACTCAGTGAGTTACTCGCGGGTAAGGGAAGGTGACTGTTTTACCAAAAGACTACATCTGTAACCCCTTTTATTTTCTTATTTTTATTGTAATGCTTCAGAGTGTTTTCCTTTATACTCTCCATCACTCTCTTTCATGTATGGAGAGAGTGCGCCATTTGTGGACCATTCATTATATTGTGTTGTTATACCAACCATTCACTGTGGACCATTCATTGTGTGGGTACACCAACGCCGCTGTTTTTGGCTCACTGGTTTCCCCATGCTCAGCCATTTCACCCTTATGTTCAATCTCTGGGCAACCCTAAAGCACTCGACCAAGCATTACAGTCTGTGTGTGCGCATCACTCTTATCATGTCATCGATGAAATCTTGTCAGATAATGAATTGCTCAACTCTAACAGTTTCCTTGGCGAGATATTGATAGATATTAGATTTTAGCCAGTAATCATTGGTGAGGAACACATAATAATACGATAAAATATGTGTGAATTGGTGACACAGTAAGACATGAGACGTGAAACGATGGCTTTAAGTACACTGCCCATTCTGCGCATTTTCTTTGAGAATCATTTCTATCAACCATTTTGTTGCCATTTTGTTCTGGGTCTGGCATGAAACACTTGGAGTCTTGACATTTCTGCCAGGGTAATAACCCAAAATGTCTCCAGCGGAGCATGTGAGCGGAGACGGGGGGAGTGCTGGAATCTGTCCGTCTGATTAGCGATTGGAGAGGGTGGGGGAGGGGTGTGATCGATCAGAGTGAGACAGCGAGATGCGAACGATGCAGATGGTTTGATGTGATGACAACCATCCGTCTCTCCAAACTGGTTATGGAGCTGTTCTAGCTGTAATGACTGCCTCAGGAGAAGTGTGTGTGTGTGTGGGTGTGTGTGTGTGTGTGTGTGTGTAAGAAAGATTGAGAGAGTTCATCAGAGTGTAACTTTGAATGATAAAATATCATTGCATCCTCATACTCTGTTTATCAACACACACACACACACACACAAACATATGCCACCAGAGATAAGAGGTTGGAGAGATGACAGGTGGAACAGTTTGCTAAATTTTCTTTAAGGATGCATGCCCACATGCGCGCACACACCCACACACTTCATATATCGTCTTCATAGATTTTTTTCCCCTTATAATCACTTTATTTCAGGCCCAGAACTACATGTGAAGTCGTATTTCCTACCACAGCGCTGTTGAATTCTCGATGCTGATTGGTCAGAAGGTGTTGATTAATGTGTATTAATGCACTCGTTCTAATACGTTATCGTTTCTATAGTAACAACTTACACAGAGACTGTTAGCATATGGTAGATGCTCCACAGAACTGGATTTTTTTAAAAACGTGTAATTGTTGATATAAACAACAAACGTTGAGATGTTTATTTAACATTTATGAAAGGAGTCTCCAGTGTCGGAAATTCTTCAGGATGGAGATGCTTTGTGGTTTCTTGGTAATATGAAAAGCTGCATTTTTTTTTTTTTTTTTTTGTCATATTAACTTGATTGGAAAATATCAGCTTCGGGGTGATAACAGTAACTCAGCTTTGCGTTGGGCCGCATCACACCAGTCTACCGTTGATTGTTTAATACAACTCAGTCTAACAGAAAAAGTGAGAATCCTTTTGCACAACTATCAGCATGATGGATGAATTATACATGAACAACCATTCCAAAAAAAGAAAGAAAGAAAAAGAAAGAAAGAAAGAAAGAAAGAGGAGAAAAAATAAAGGAAGGAAGGAAGGAAGGGAGACAGCAAGCAAGAAAGAAAGAAAGAAAAAAGACAGACAATGAAACAGATAGACAGATCGACAGACAGACAGGAGAAACCTCTCCTCTTCTCTCTAAACAGAACCAGGCTTCAGTCACGTGGTAACACAGTACAGTAACACGGGGATTTTCGCTACACGGAATCTCTCTGTATTCTCAGAAACCTAAAGAATTTACAGCCTAAAAACTTTCTGCATGAAGTGTTCTATCCATACTGTTAAATAAAAGAGGTAAAATGATTTATTACATATCGAGCTTATTGAAGTAGTGTAGAGGTAGATGTGGGCGTGGTTAAATTATGTTGCCGCAGAACGACTCGTACAGAGCATTGAGTGATGCGTTGCTAGGCAACCTATGCTTGAGAACTTTCATCTTCACCGTATAGAAGGTGCTGCAGATAAGTTGCATGTGAATGTTTTCTCCGTGAGACGTTTTTTTTTTTTTTTTTTCCTTAATGTAGAAAGCTAAATTTTACCTCACTGCCTTGTGTATATAACAGTATAAGCCTCCACTGTGATCTCTGCTGTTTTTCTGCCTGTCAGTTCCTCACCTCTACATCTTTCTCTCGCTGGCATCCAAACACACGTTCTGTTCTTCTAGTGTGAGGAGTGTGTTTGCTCTTGTTTAGTGTGACTGGTTGATGTATGCTCAACTTCAAGCTGTTTGTTCAGTAACAGTGTGTTAGTATTCATTCAGCATATACACATACACCAACATATACACACTCACCATATACACATACACTTAGTACACTTAGCATATACACATTCACCATATACACATTCACCATATACACATACACTTAGTACACTTAGCATATACACATTCACCATATACACATACACATTCACCATATACACATACACTTAGCATATGCTCATTCACCATATACACATACACTTAGCATATACACATTCACCATATACACATACACATACACTTAGTACACTTAGCATATACACATTCACCATATACACGTACACACTCACCATATACACATACACTTAGCATATACACATTCACCATATACACATTCACCTCATACACGTACACACTCGCCTTATACACGTACACACTCGCCATATACACATACACACTCGCCTTATACGCATACACACTCGCCATATACACATACACTCACCTTATACACGTACACGTACATGTACACACTCACCTCATACACATACACACTCACCATATACACATACACATGGTCCCACTGGTGAAATTGTTCTGGCTGGGTGTCAGTGTGAATGTGTGAGAGCTGACCAGACCATTTAATGCTCAGCGGTGTGTGGAGGAGTCTGTGTGTGTGTGTGTGTGTGTGTGTGTGTGGACCCAGTCCAAATTGTTTCTAGTGTAAATGAACAAATAAAATAAAAAGGAGACTGTTCTGTGACAAGAATATTAACATGTTTAATTTTTAAAATCTTAACACTATTAAAATCCCGATTATGAAAACAGAAGATGCTAACTTCCCTTACTCACTAACTGAAGTCAAACAAAATGAATCAAAATCATAATAATAAATTCTATTAAAAATTAAATTAAATCCACACACAAACACACAGACACACACACACATAACTGGCCCTAACCTTACCCTTTGTAACATTTACATATATGGTTTAATTGTCCATCTTTCTTTCTTTCTTTCTTCTCTCTCTCACTCTCACTCTCTCTCTCTATCTCTTTCTCACACATGCACACACACACACACACACACACACACACACACACACACACGGAGAAAGAGAGAACAGTATTGCTGATCTTAGATCAGCTCCATGTAGACATAATTACAGTGAAATCAGCACCGTGTCATGGCAGGTCTCCTTCCTGTGTGAGACAGAGACACTGAAGCTGAAATGGCCTCTTATTATAAATGTAGTGGGCTATTAGGTCGGGTGTAAAAGCCATTAGCTAATGCCCTAGGTAGTGCACTTCATCTCCAATATGGAGCCCTTTCTGATTCAGCACAGACACCAAATATATGAAAGAATATATACAACAGAAAGGAACATACCATACCTTTTTATGCATAAATATACCTTAATGCTGTTGCTCTAATCTGATTGGACAGGAGGTGTTGATTCATTTTCTATACCAGCAGCTCCGACAATATATTAATGTAGTTGTTGGAATATGTTATCATGTCTACAGTAACAGATAGTTCAGAGAGACGTATATGGTGAACGCACCACATAATCTAATACTAATAATAAAAAAGTGTTGTTATTTAACAAATAAAAATGAATAATAATTGATATGGTGAAGTTTTCTGTAAGTAGATGTTTATTTAAATTTATGGAAGGAGTCTCCAGTGTCAGTGCTTTGTACCGGTCAATAAGCTTTCCACCACAAATTAACTCCACTCTAACCTCTCTCTCTCTTTCTCTCTCTCTGTCACACACACACACACACACACAAACACACCCCTTAACCTTAATAACATTTTTTAAACCACAGTTGAATTATCCATCTTTCTTTCTTTCTTTCTTTCTTTCTTTCATCCTTTCTGTGTCTGTGTCTCTATCTGGTGTTCAAAATGGAGGACTTTGAGTTTTGTGATTTTTAGGAAACATGACACACCAAGTCTTGTCAACTTCAAGAGAATGAAGAAAGGGGAATGGACAAATAGCATTATTAACCAGTTAAGCACTTAAAAAAATTATATTATATATTAATTATATATTATATTAATGCATCTCCTTGATTCAAGAAATGAAACTGCATGTGTACATATGTATACAACTCAATTACATGTAGATGCTCATAAACAATTTCCTCAACACCACCACTACCACCATCCCATTTCCTCATCCTCATCATCCCAGTCATCATCATTGTCTTTGTATCATATCTGCTCTCTCTAGATGAAGTGTGTACCAGTTCACTGAGGCCCAAGCTCAACACACACTTCATATCACAAAACCAATGAAAGTGCAGGTTATCGACACTGTAACTGACTATGAGCTCAAAGACAACAGCAGTAAGAGACAACAGTGGGTGTTTACCCCCATTTTAGAAACAATACATGGTCATAGATGAAGGAACAGACATTGCTTCTTGCCTCACTACGAGATCGTATCATTTCTAAGAGGCTCCATCATCGTTCTTGCAAAGCAGGAAATGAAAAGGGATCCTATCTAGCTCTCAAGATGATGTGCTCTCCTTTGTAAAGTTTTCCATCCACATTATACCATTTCATACCAAAACCTGAATGGAAAAGCCATACATTTGAAGAAACAGCAAAATAAGACAGGAAATTGTTGAACTATTTGGTCTGTCAATAATGACGAGTTGGAAACATTTTTCAAATAAATAATATAGTGTGGATGGAAGTCACATTATTCCAAGTTAACCGCATGACGTCAGACTGACAGGAAATCATTAACTTTCATCAAAAATATCAGAGAGGCCATTCGGGAAACGAAGTAGGCTCGAGTTGAACAGTTTTACTTTTACGCAACTGGAAAATATAGTGAAGATCTGTTGTGAAACATTATCTGTGTTTCTTTGCTTGCTGATGTTTGTTGATATTCGCACTAACAGTGATTGGTTTACACTAATAGAATGTGCCTGTGTTTTTCGCCAGCAAAATTAACGGCAGCAATCACAAATACAGTAGTAGTAGAATGCAACGTATAGACAAGCAATTTTTCCCTCCAGAATTTTTATTTTCAGTGCCATTGGTGGTCAAAAGCCGTCCATCCATCCTACACAGGGTCGCGTTGAGCCTGGAGCCTATCTCAGGGACCTCGGGGCGC
Organism: Pangasianodon gigas; assembly: GCA_022758105.1. Classification (NCBI taxonomy): domain Eukaryota; kingdom Metazoa; phylum Chordata; class Actinopteri; order Siluriformes; family Pangasiidae; genus Pangasianodon; species Pangasianodon gigas. The sequence goes on from CM040481.1 coordinate 3,820,821, forward strand.
AAGGCGGGGGACACCCTGGACGGGGTGCCAACCCATTGCAGGGCACAATCGCACACACAATCACACCCATTAACACACTACAGACAATTTGGAAATGCCAATCAGTCTACAATGCATGTCTTTGGACTGGGGGAGGAAACCGGAGTACCCAGAGGGAACCCCTGAAGCACCAGAGATTCGAGGCAAACATGCTAACCACTAAGCTACCATGCCCCCCAGTGGTCAAAATGGGCAAGATATATCATTTTAACAGGAAGACATCTGATTTGCGATAAAATGTGTGGTTTAGCACAGGGCATGTAGCTATCTGTATAGTTAATGCAAGGTAAATCACAGGTTTATATCAGTATGCTCATCCAACTATGTTATTGTTTCAGGAACCTTTATGGTTGACATTGCACATAAACAAATTAACAAATGTGCGAAATTATAACAGGAAATTTGATTTGGTCAAATACACCAAGGTGATGTTTATTTAGCATTTTTGGAAGGAGTCTCCAGTGTCAGTAAGTTTTCCGACACTGGAAAGTTTTCAGGACAGAAGAGTTTGCTGTTTCTCATTAACATGACAAGCTACTGATAAGCTTTTAATCTTAATAACTTCAAGAAAGAGAAAAAAGAGCTGCTTTAACGTAAGAGGTAACAGGAACTATCTTGTTTCGCAGACCTTCCACAACACTAAATATAACTACGAACAGGTAAAAAGCAGGAATAAATTTGTTAATATAAAGCGATACAGTTGTAATCATTGGTGAATTGCTGCGGTGTAAGAGGAATAAAGCAGTGTTACAGGAAAGTAATCAACTTTGGGGTGGAAACAGTAATTCTGCTTAGTGCTGGGCCACATCACAATATGCTGTCTTTGATTATTTTCCTATAACATCATGCCATGTTGTACTTTATTCCTTACATATTGCAGTAGTCAGTCACTGCTAGGGAAACTATGGCAACTGTCAGAAATTTAAGAAAAAACTTTTTGTTGTAAATGTGAGGTAATATAGCTATATACAGCTCGTCAAAATGGAAAGACAACTTCATTATTCTTTTTTTGCCAGGTTTTTTTTTTTTTTTCATGCAAAATTTGTGCAACATTTTATTGGAAAGCCAGCTTCCTTTTTCTCCCTCTGGATAACAGGCATACAGTATAAGATGGTAAGCATGACTGAAATGAACATTATGCTCTTCAATTTGAAAGAAAAATGAGACGACAGCAACAAGAACTTGACTGTGAAACACACTAGCTAAAATGAAAGAGAGAGAGAGAGCCGTGTGTTTCTTTTACTTCTGTCATTGATAAACTTTAACTTCCCGTCGAGAGAAGTCAGACGACTGCAGGAAGCCTGGGAGTCTTGTGTTATTACGTGTACTTTAATCACACATTGCGTGCTGAGTGAGATCCCGGCGGCTTTCTAAAATTAAAATGCTGCAGATGTCTTAATGATGGGTCCAATTTAGGTAACAGGACTGTCTGCTCTAACATTAGCACCTCCAACAGACACCCAGTGCTGGTGAGAAGTCCTAGCGTCTGACCAATTCTTCGCTGTCTAAACCGAAGGAATATTATCTCTTCAGTTCAGCTGCTTGTGCTCTTTAGCAAACACCCGCAAAGAGTTCAATAAAATAGACAGGATATAAAAAAATAGAGAAAATCCATATCTTTCTTTGTCCTCTCTGCTCACAGAAGGGTAGGATTTGGAGAGAATAAGTGCTGGCAATCCTTTTCATAACAACAGAGGAATCAGGTCTCCTTGGTGAAGTCGAGCAATTAGAGAGAATCTGTACATGTGAGTGCTTAGTAAGGAATAAATCATGACAGGGTGTGCAGTTATAGGAAATTAATCAGCGACGGGGTAGTGTGATGCAGCCTGAGAGTTATTATCATCAACCAGAAGTGATTGTTTTCCAGCAACAGCATATCTGGAAGTGTTTTATTCCTCTTAGACCACTTTTGCTTTTGAATTACAACAATTCTAATTTACTGTAGAATGACATGACATACTCTTTATCTATTTACTGTATACTTACATTTAATGTTGTCGAATGTCCGTAAAACAAATTAGTTTCTGTTATTACATGTGTAATAACAGCTATCAACAGTCTTTCCCTCACCAGCCTCTGTCTTTTTTTTTCCTCTCTTGAAGTGAATATGACAAAAAATTCAGCTTTTCATGTTTCTTAGAAAATGCAAAGTCTGTTGGAAAACTTGTGTAGGAAAAGTTATAGCTTTATCTCTGGCTGCTGGAGAGCACTGACACTGGAGACTCCTTCCAAAAATGCTAAATGAACATCTCCTCACAACAAGATAATAAATACATAAACTTCACCACATCAACAATCACACACTTTTTTAAAAATTTGTTCATGTAGCACATTCACCAAAGAAGTACTCGATATATTTCTGCTACTGCTAGCTATTTTAGAGAATAAGAAGGAAAAGAAGAAGAAGAAATTGTGTGTATAATTTATTTTTAAAAAAATGGAAAAATAAAATTGAGTTGGTGGTTTTGAATACGTATTCAGATCTTTTCAATAATCCAAACTTCTAAAGCATACCAAAGCATGCTTTAGAACGGACACATGGAATGCTGCTCCTTTGCTAGGAGAAAGATAAAAAGCCAAAGGGGGATTTGTTATAAACTGTTAAATGGACCGTGAAATATTGGTAGAGAATAAGTTTATTGCTACACTTTTAGCGGTTCCTACATTAAGCCAGTGCTGTCATTCTAATACAAAGCCTATCCAGAGGGGTTCCTTGTATAACCCAGACCTAATGTTATTCACTATTATTCACTTAATTTATGACCAGTTGACTGAAACGCTGTGCCCTAGCTTTCTCCGTATTTTTCAGTCCAATATATAACAGTTCAGCTACGGCTAATTTAGATAAAAAGCTTCAGGCCATCCCGTTAAATGTGCCCTCGCTGCACTTGCGAATCTAAGCAAAGAATTCAGTCATAGCTCTTTACTGTAAAAGCAAAGTGTAAGTCCTGCATCTGCACTCGAACTCTTTTTTTCTTACCAGGCAAAGCAAAGCATAGTGCACCTAATGAGTTTTCTCGAGCTTCTATCCACCATGCATTGTTCTCTCCGATTGAAAGTTCTGTGGCATTTAATTGCAGATATGTCTTGCTGCAGGCTCTGTGAAATTCCAATTGATCTAAAACCTCATTAGGTCTATTTTTGCACTTCTACTTTCTGATTAGGCTGCAAAACTGCAACTGGGAAAATTACAAAGAGAGCAAAAAAAAGAATAGCGCGTGTTAGTATTCATCCTAGACCTAGTGCCTTTTCACATCTATTAGTCCAATCTCACAATCCGAATCAGATTCAGGGTTGAAATTTTCACTGCAATCAAACTGTGCTAGAGTCGGCTTCAAACCACCAGGCTTTGATTCAAGCAGACTAAAACTGTGTATTTTTGAAAGATTGTGAAAGTACCTGTAAATAACGGGGTGGGACTTAGCGTTATCTGGAGGAAAAAAAGAAAAAGAGAAGGAGAAAATTGTAAGTAAGAAATAAGAAAGAAAGTAAGAAGTAAAGTGAAGTAATATAATAAATTGAGTAATATAATAAAGTATGTAGGTAGGTAAGATGTAAGTAAGTATTAATGAAGTAAGTAAGAAGCAACTAAGTGAGTAAGAATTAGGTAAAATAAGTACATACATTCCAAAAAAAGAACGGCAAGGCTAATTCTTTTGTTTTTGCTATACACTGAACACTTTGGGTTTGAGATCAAAAGATGAATGTGAGACAATAGATCAGAATTTCAGCTTTCATTTCCTGATATTTACATCTAGACGTGTTAAAAAACTTAGAACATGGCACCTTTTGTTTCAACCCACCCATTTTTTTATTGATCAAAAATATTGGAACATGTGACTCACAGGTATTTCGTCCAGGTGTGCCCTGTTAGATTGATTGTTTAACCAGTTAATAGGTCTGAATATCTGCTCATGGTTTGAGCCCTGGGTTTTGCTGTGAAGACTGCATTTGTTGTTAAAAAGGATAAACCAACATGAAGACCAGAGAGCTGTCTATAGAAGAAACGCAAACCATTTTGAAGCTGAGAAAAGAGGAAAAATCAATCAGAGCCAGTGATTTTATAATAACAAGTAACATAGCACATTAGGTTTGTTCATAAGAAGGTTGTATACACTGTCTTTTAAACACAAGTAATGAAGTGTTTAATAAAGCTCTGTTATGTTATATACTTTTATAAATGCTAGAGTTGTACGATTAGAGTAGAATAAGAGAAAATCAAAGTTATATGTTACTGAACAGATGTTATGTCTGGTTAATGCCTTATGTAAGGTTACCTGACATTATTAAGGAATTTATGCATACTTTATAAAGCATTATGTGTATGACTAAAACTCCTTTTGAGTAATTATACAGGCTTTTGAAGATATTATAAGGTCTGACGTACTGTATGTGACACAATATGCTTATAATGCATGGAACTGCAGAAATCCACAGAGTATATTGTGCATATTTGCGCATATCCTAATATTTTATTTATTCTATTTATTGAAAACTCTATAACCTCTCATGAATAGAAATAATCCGTAGCTTAGAATAAAACCATTATCAGGACTTGATGCGCACAAACGTGACAAATTAACAACAGGGCAGAGAAAAGAGGTGCTACACTAACAGTAAATCGATCCAGAGCTTTGAAATGGAGGGACCCAGAGACCCGTATTCTGACATCAACAAGAGACATCAAGCGCATTACAGCTATTGAATAATTAACAACTGGCACCCTTCAGCTGTCTACTCACATTCACTGTTTATTCATTGTTTACATTTATGTGTACATTAATGTTGCTATTACTATTACCATTTAAAATAGTCTTTCCTTAAAAAGGGGACTGAGAAAATATTCATTTCATAATACAACACTTATACATCAGAGCAGGCCTAAAGAACATGTAAATATTGTAAATATTTTAAACACACACACACATGTGGTCATTTAAAGTTATCTTGCTGTATAGACAGTTAGGCTCAGATACTCACAAGTGTACAATACTTAATTTCTGCATTAGACGTGTGCTGGTCAGATATCGCTTCAAATTCTGTCAAACAGAATCGGGTTTTGATACCTCTATGTTAGGAAAACATAAATACTATATTTCCTAAAGAATTTTATTTAATTTACTTTATAACCTTGCCTATCATTTCTGTGGTGATCAGTGAAGCTAGAGTTCATCAAATGCAATTACTACTATATTTGGCAATGGTGATATTTTTGTACAGTATTTTACAGTACCTTACATAAGTATTTACCCTTGAAGTATTTACCTTTGAACTTTTAGACATTTTTATTGTGCTACAACTTTGAACTGAAATGGACTTAACTGGGGGTATACTGGGGTTTCCCTCTTTATCCAGTCACTGAATTTTGGTGGAAGGTCTCTTCTAGGCATAGCTATGGTTGTGCCATATTCTTTAATTTTTTTATTATTATTATTATTATTATTATTATTATTATTATTATTAATGAATTTAATGTTGCATCATGGGATGTTCAAAGGTTGAGATATTTGTTTTATAACCCAACTCTGATACTTTTACAGAACTTTGTCCTGGTCTTCATGATTCTTTAGGTATGTCCTCTATTAAAAAAAAACAAAAAAAAAAAACTCTGGAGTCTGCAAAGAACAGGTATATATTGAGACACTTTAACAGATGAACTCCATTCAAATAATTATCTGATGGAACTAATTTAGATAAATAAAATAAAACATAAAATCCCAATTAGGCCCATTTCAGTTCCAGGTTGTAACACTACAAAGTGTGGAGAAGTTCAAAGGGGGTCAATACTTATAGTACAAAATGTCAAAATTTGATGATGTGAAGAGTTTTCCCGGGCTGCAACTAATATATGGTAACCATTGTAGTGCAGTTAAAGATAATTCACTAGCTGTTTGTGTTGAGTGTGGATGACAGAGAGAAACAGGAAAAGGTTATCAGAGAGAGAGAGGAAAAAAGGAAATTCGTATGCATGAGTGTGAGTGGATAGTTGACATGCGGGGCTCATTTGTGCACACCATAATTCCTTCATTCTTGACACAATGTTCTGGCGGTGCTACCTTCAAAATGTCAACCTATCCTTCTTCCTCTTTTTTCCTCATCTTGTTTTTCTGGTCTTTAGTTTTAGTCAAAAGGGCACTTCCCTTCTCTCTTTTCAAGGGCTGGAAAATCAATGGAGAAGTAGTACCAACAGGGAGGGGAAAATAAGCTTGTTGCCTTTTCTCTTAATGAAACCATTTGTTTTGAGATTTGATAACCTCTAAACAGCAGAAACAGCATTATTGCTTTATTAAAATGCCATGCGCTGATGACAACAGAGGTGATGTTACCTTTGTACCGTTTGTACATTATAAAGTCACAAGTGGAGCAGTTTTTGTCTGGGACTCGGGTCAATAGAGAACAATAACTTTTTGTGTTTTGTTGTCGTACGTGCTTGTTCATCCTGACTTGGTAGACCTTATGCATAACACTTGACTGAGAATATATGTATTGATGTATAGAGTCCACTGTTGATGAATGCAAAAAAAAAAAAGGGTTGCTTTCTAAATAAATTTGGACTAGCATATCTGAAAAATGAATAAATCAGTATCCACTGAACTCACCAAACATTGATTCGTTCTAAGTGAGATCCATGACATGAGCAGAGATCTTAGACAGTACAATAAAATACTGCGTATAAAAACCTACTGCTTTTTAGAAAATGTTTCCCGTCTTTGGAAAGAGGTTTACTAGTCTCTGGTAGAGAAACATACTCTGGTAGGGTTCTACATATAACCTTTAAGAGTTTTCCCTGAGTGACAAGCCGAGGAGTGACAACACTTCATCCTGCATAGAGCCTTAATAACACATTCATGAGCGTAAATCTTTTACAAAGCAACGCTGGAGAAATTCAAAAAAATCAAAACTCATGAGGCGACGGTTGAGGTTTTACGTGACTTCTACATGTCTTTATATGAAAAAGAAAAGAGAGAATAACACCACTCTTTTACAGTTATGGGTTGACTCATCAAGATGTAAATTTTCTGTCATTAGTTTATCTGTATTTTGAAATTTACTAGTTTGTTTTAGAACATTCATGACACATTGAGAAAGTTGTGAAAGGTATACATTTGTTTGGAACAAATGCAAATATGATTCCTGTTTTAGTTTGTTTAGGTTGGGAGTTCGAACCCCGCCTCCGGCCTGTGTGTGCAGAGTTTGTATGTTCTCCTCTGGGTTTCCTGTGGGTACTCTGGTTTCCTCCTCCAGTCCAAAGACGTGCGTTGTAGGCTGATTCGCATTTCCAAATTGTCCAGAGTGTGTGTGTGTGATTGTGCCCTGCGATGGATTGGCACCCCGTCCAGGGTGTCCCCTGCCTTGTGCCCCGAGTCCCCTGGGATAGGCTTCAGGCTCCTCCATGACTCTGTGTAGAATAAACAGTATGGAAGATGGATGGATGGATGGATAGCTTTGTTCCATCTAGATTTTCACATCTCTTCTATTTCTACAGCCAGGGTTCTATGTAGAACCCCTTTAGGAAGTTTCAGTCTCTTGCTCGTGCTGAGGTTTTTTCTGGTTCCTGTAAAGTGACTTTATTATTATTACTTTTCTGCACTTCAGATAAAACCCACACAAAAAAAGGTTATATATTTAATCCTAAAGGCCTTTCGTTTGTTGTTTGTTGTGTATGGGTTCTATGGAGAACTCCACATCAGAAAGGGCTCCAAGTACCTCCTCTTTAGGAATCAAAGAATCTTTAACTGAAGAACCCTTTTTTTTTTATAAGAGTGTAGGATGGAGGGAATGGATGATGTAGGGTTTGTGAAGCTGATAATTGAGGTTGTTTGAATATAACAGAAAATTTCTGTCCCGGTGTGCTGGTGTGTGTGTGTGTGTGTTTGATTGTACGTTCATTAGATAATGAGCTATGTGTGTGTGCGTGTGTCGGTGGCGTACTCTGTCTCCAGTGATTCTCACTGCTGATTTAATTAAATCAAACTGTTATTTGCTATCCTGGTCATTAGAGAGAGGAAAGTGGGGCTTAGCAGTAATTATAGCTATGCTGTCATCCTGCCACTCAACAACCCACCTCTCTGAGACGGCAGATAAATGTTTGAGGCTGGCTCGTGCATGTGTGCGTACATGTGTACCAATGTTCTGGCATCCCTACAAAACTATTCGGGTTTAGAAATGGTTTATTACCAAGCAGAACAAATGTACCAGGAATCTGACTTGATAAGAGGCAGCCGATATGCTACAAGATACAAGCATGTGCATAAACAAGACGTGATCAAAAAACTGGAAGTCTTCATATTTATTACAAAAAACAACACACATACATCATATTATGTGCTGACACTTTTAGCATAATCTCCAGCAGCTCGTATACATCTGTTTTAATGCCTCTGCTGCTTTCAGAGGCAAATCAGGAAGCTTTCCACTCTTATTTTCTGCCTTTCCTGTATTCTGAATTATTGGAAACGTCATCAAACAACAAAAGTGATAAATGACAGCCATACTCCAGCAACTTCCAAAGGCAATTCTAAATATTTCAGTTCCAGTGGTTGGCACAGAAAGAGCATAAGGCTAATTAATAATTTAAGGAATAAACACTTTGGGATATATTGTTATAGGAAAATAATCAATGACAGGGTGATATGATGTGGCCCGCTGTGAAGCGGAGTTACTGTGACCACTCTGAAATTGATTATTTTCCAATAACAATATGTCCCAGGGTGTTTTATTCCCCTTATACCACAGCAATGAACAACATATTTGACTTGTTATCCATTCATAATTATATTTAACATTGTGAAACATCCACAAAACAAGTTCATGTTTTACTTACAAAATAACATCTATAAACTGTCATTTCTTGACTAATCTTGCGTTTTTTCCTCTCTCTTGAAGTTAGTAAGACCATAAGTCACACCTTGTTACCAAGAAACTGTTAAGCCCTCCATCCTTTCCAGTGGTGGAAAACCTAAAGTTATAGCTTTACTTCTGACTGTTACAAATAGCTGACACCGGAGACTCTTTGCAAAAATGCTAAATAGCTCCTCACAGAAAAGTCACCAGTTCATTACCCATTACTATACAAACGATAGCATGTTAGAACTACCTGCTCCAAGGCTCTTCTGGATTGTCAAGCTCCTCACCCTATCAGCAACCCTGCAAAGGACCCTCATTACTGCCGCCTGTACTTGTGAATTACTTGTACCCACAGTCCGAGACCATAGATACAGATAGGGAGCTCCTGGTTCATCATCATAGATCAGTACCAATGCTGCCAATGACCCAATCTGTCACTCATGTTTTAAACTGCATCTGGTTTATGTGCATGGACCGTGGACCATCTCTGTCCTGAAGATAGGGTCAGCATTGTTCTTGATCAGGCTCACCATTGTTGAACCCACATAGATGAGCTTGATTGATGAGTCACTGGAACAGTGTTCTTGCTTATAGTCAAGGGGGAAGAAAGTTCAAGCTTTTAAATGAACAATTCTTGATCATAAAAGTCAGTGATCCATTGACAAGTTAGGAGTGAATTATATGGCAGGCTGCAACAATGTGATGTGGAGCAACTTTAGGATGAGTATGAAGTCAAGGTGTTCGAGGAAATGGTGGAAATATATAATGGCATCAACCCTAACTGATTTGACTAAAGGAATTTGCCAATTTGTGACTTACTTGAGGTGTGGCTGTACCAAACATTCAGAATTTTTCAAAAATTATTGTCATTAAGATGGGTTGTTTTGTTGAAGGGTGCGTCCAATGGTGGACACGTGCAGGCACTTTGGATAGCTGATATACATACTGGAAATGGCTATGAATATCTAAGCTACCCTGTGTGTACAGTGTCCCAATGTGGTACCTGCAGAACCACAATAAGATCAAGCTGCTTTGTCTTCTAAAGGGCTTATTCTGGTTAACAAGGAATGACAACGAAGGTGACTTGAGGCCCAAAGTAAATATCACTCCAGATTACAGTAGCAAAGAAGCAAGGACAGGACAAGGGCATTGATGAAAACAGCAGTACACCTTGGTTTAGCTGATTGCACCTAAGTACATCATGTGATATTGCATTTGATTATAATACATTATGCATCATTTTGCTCCATTCAGTCCCTTAACCTCACAATTACACCTGCATCTGCATCTTCTCAAGGTCTCCCTGCAATCCCGGCTGAACGTAACGCAGTGTACCACCCAGTGCCACTTAGCATCAATCAATAAATGAATGCGAAGCATCTTTTAAGCATTCAGGACAGGCTCATAATTCCATACAGAGGGCCACATTAGTTACACTTTTAACCTCTTTACTGGGCTGCAGAGATAAGCAAAGCACTCAATGTCATAGGCTGGCTTTGTACTAATGAGGCAGGCAGATGCGGTTAACTCGCTGTAGTCAGGAGATTTGCTTTCATGCAATAAAATGTGAGGGAGAATATGGAGTGGTATTTTTTTCCTCTTTAACCAGGCACTGTTTTGTCTTTCGTTCTTCCACATGCAGCAATGTTCCTCCTGGTTTTGTGCATTTCTCTGTTGTATTTTTCCTCTCTTTTTATCTTTCTCTTTGTCTGTCTTCCTTGACTTTGACATTTTCATACCTTAGCACTTTTTAAATCTCATTTAGGCCAGCTAGCTCCTCTGAGAGCATACTTGTGAGCAATTGCCTTTCTGTGTAATTAAAGCCATTTTTACTTATACACTCCTTTACTGTATCTTGTGTACTGTATCAGAGCTGCTGTTATACAACATTAATCAACAGCTTCTGAGAATCTAAGAGCGCTGTGGTATAATTGATTGCAAAGCAAGGACAATGATATCTGCTCCCAATGTTCCTTTTCCTTTGTGGTTTGTGCTTTCATGTTGTATCAGTATCAGGTTAGACTGAGATCCTGTTCACAGAAAGGAAAGTCAGAGCAAATCATAAAAAAAGAAAAATCTCCTAACAAAAGCACTATGCTCAAAGACCCAATGTTTCTAATCTTAGCAGAGTACATGCAGATATCTAGTCTTTTTCAAAAAAGATGCTATTTACAGATCACAAGACTCCTGTACCAGCTTGGTAATATATTTTAGGCAAATAATATTCACAGCGATAGAATGATAATACTCGGTGCGCTCTATAATACGAAAGGCATTATCACATACTCCTATTCATTAATGAAAATCTGTGAGATTTGAGATCCTAGAGATGTAGACGTGATATGATGATTAACATAACTTTAATTAATAACCCAATTTGTTCATAGTGAAAAATATATTTTACAAAAACAAACCCTCACCACAAAAACTAAGCCTCACAAACAAGCCACTTGGCTTGGAAGCCTTGCAGCCACTGCCATGGCAAGATGTGGGTAGGCATCTGGCTAATGAGCATGAAAGTGAGCCTGACAATCGTGAAAAAGCAGCCATCAACACACCCATGAGTCCTTAAGTGCCCATTTCAGTTCGGGGCATTTTACACTCATCACTGCATGACTCGTGTCAGGAAAATCATCCAGGCAACATGCTGGACCAACAAACACAAGGATGGCCAGGCCTTGTGGAAGTTTAGCAGATTCATTTTGGGGGGAAAAAAATGGTGCAGTAGCAGCAATATAGAACTGATATGACAATTAACATGCACTAATCATAGTCAAAGAGTAGCACATTGCAATTGAATGCACTAATGACAAACTATAAGGCCATTAAGGTGATAAGTTCAGCAGATGTTATGAATACAAAGCTGTAAAATGGGCAAACGGTAGTGTCAAATTCTCAAAATTGTAAGGAAGAAAGTAGGCAGTAGAGCTTTGTAGCCCTGTTCTTAATATGTGTGGGCATCCTCGAGTCAGTGACTGCGAGACCTGGCCAAGGCGTCAGACGAATTGATTCATTCGGAGATCACCCTGGAACTATACTGACTCAGTCTGAGCAGGCTGCAGCCACTGTGCTGCAATCCAGGCCATTTCAACACTGTGTTTTACTTGAAATGAAAGCCTGAGTAAGACCCAAGGTTTGGAGAGTTTGAAATGTTCCACTCAACACTTGATGATCAGAGATTGTAGAATGATATTGATTGATAATGATGTTTTTGTAAATGCCTACATACACACAATGGGCATTATATACCAATGTTTTTAATAAAGTTGTGTGTAAATGTTTGCATAAGCCAAACTGTTGGTAGCCAAAGGAAATGTTTTTTTTTTTACAAATGTTTTTTCTTCATACTCGCAAATGTATGTTGATCACCCGTAAAGTGCAAAGCACATTCCTGACACAGCTCTGGAGTTTTGTGGGCATCACTACATGATTTGCATATAGTGACACCCTCAAAACTCCATAAAAGGTCAAGTGCACAGACAGCTGGGAGCACGAAATGAATGATCAGGGTAAAGGCTGAAAGGCAGAAGTGGAAGTTATTTTGACTCACTTCTATGCCAGTAAAATATTTATTAATATATAATATTAAAAATAATAAGCAAACGCTGTCAGATGAGGCATTTGTTTACGGCTTACGGTTATGTGCAGACAGGCTGGCTCATCCTCTGTACTGTGGCGCCATTTATTTTGTCATAATTGAATGCTTAGTTTTATTTGTCTCAGTTTATGGTTTTGTGTTGGTTTTCCTTATTTTTTCCTATTCCTTAATTAATGTCAATTACATAAAACAACCGTTTTTCACAAAATATTCAAGATGATATGTTCCATATATAACAGTGTAGTAATCCTTGCAAATTATGGTTTAAATGATTTGAAGTCATTCAAGTCAACTTTTACATTAGTTAGTCTTCTTATGCGTAAATTTACACACTCAGGAGCATGAGCAGGATACGAAAGTTTTTCCGAACTTATGAGATTTTCATGATAAAGCAGGCCGATTGTTTTTATATTGAGACTGAGCAGTCTTGTGTGCTTGCTAACCCATCTGAGCTGGTAGCTACCAAGCTAGCTGACTAATCAACAATAATCAATAAAGAACACAAAACAGAAGACAGTTATACCATCAGGTCCAGCCTTCTGACTGACTGAATGAATATCTCTTTTTACAGAATACTTTATAGTTAGATTGCAAAGTATTATTAAAAATTATATGCCTGCAACTAGCTCAAATGAGCCCTACTTCCATTCAGTGATGTAATATGAATGACGAATTCCATCGAAATGAATGGCTCCAACTTTTTGTTGGAAATCATTAAAATGTTCTCCTGCCATTGCGCACTCATTCATTTGGAATACTCTGCTATCAAATTGTTATTAAAGGGTCTTTTTCAGGTCTCCAGTGAAAGCACTGTTTAAAAACTCCATTGTGTTTTGCGGCTCCATTCCTGACGATTGTTTGGTTGTGTTAATTTACCTTTTTTTATTTTTATGTATATTCACTTACCTCTCAAAGACCAGAAACAGGAGGGTTTTTTTGCCTCAAGGGGCAAAAGGGAAGAGGAGAGCTTGCATATTTTCTACAGGTCCACTTATTCAGTGAGTGCTATTCAAGTCTCTGAGGAAATATAGAGGGCAAAACAAGATTAGGGCTGAATAGAGTTAAAAAAGAAAAATGGTAAGTTATAAACAGGATCCTCTTAAAGAACAATTTAGAGGTCTCAGGATAAAACTGTAAAAGCGTTGGGTATAATACTTGGGTGTGCTTTAAAAGAGACAGAATGTACTTCCTAAGCTAGGAGAGTGAACAAGTTCTTTCTGCTGAATTCCAAAATGTGTTTGGAAAATTTAGGTGTGTTTCTCAGCCATGACGTTTTTGACATTGATGTACAATACACTGCACAAATATGAATAAGAAAGATACATCATAAACTAGTCCTCTATCAGAGGCCATGCACTAATCCAGAGGTTGAAAGCCATGTGCTTTGGCTCAATGCATCAACTCTCATTTTAACTCTGAATTTCTCTGCTAATACTCAAGGACCCAGAGACACATCTTTTCAGGCTTAGGTAGTCTTGGTTAGGCTCAGCCTTATCATTCTTTCATATTCAGAGTATATCCTGGGAACACTGGGTGTGAAGCAGGAATACACCTTGTGTGGGGCACCATGCAAACCCATGTTTATACATATATTCACACCTTGGGGCAATTTAGCATGGCCAATCCACCAGTTTTTGGGAGGTGGGAGGAAACTAGAGAACACAAAGGAACATGTAAGCTCCACTCAGAATCCAGAACCTGGGACCGTGGAGCTGTGGCACCCCGATGGCCACCTTTTATCATGCATTGATAAAATGAACACTTGCAGTTCTTACTAATAGTTGCCCTGTCCTTGTGTATCACTTCTTTTATCTATATTTCTTCTAAGTATGTCCTCCTCCTGTCTCCCAAGGAAGGAGGTAAATTAAAATCTGATTGAACTTTTTGAATCTTTGCACTTTTCATAACTAAGAACAGAGCCTGTTCACTCTCTCTACTTTTTTTTAAATGTATTTTGCATACTGGTAGCTTTTTCCCCCTATCCTGATGGCTTTGTTGACAGTAGCTAACATACTTGTCAAAATAGGCCTCCCTTTTTTTAATCCTCCTATAGAACCAAAGACAAGATTAGCCTAAGCCTGTATTGCTATTCAGCTGAATTGTCTTTCTGAAGCAAACCTCAGAAGTATGCTTATTCCCTATTGGTGGTATTATTTAAGAAGCAGTAAAACAGACTGCGGTCTCTAAAGCCACTGAGCTTAGTAAGGAGGCCATTTCAAGAGATTCCCAAAGACATGATCATTACACGGGGAGTTAGTGCCACTAATCTGTACATTAATTTATCTCCATACCATTGTGTTCACATCTGTTCACAGACATGCAATGCTTAGCTTGCCAAGGAACCAATGTGCCATCACAATAGCGATACAAAATGTATTATTTGGTGGCTTACATTATTCATTTGGCAGACATATTTATCCTTACAACTGAGACAGGATACCATGCAAATACAGCTAAACAGTTTAAATGTAATCAAGGCCACAATACCATCTCTCTGGCGTACCTGGAATTTGACCTTACAATCTTCTGATCACTATCTTAGAATCTTTGCTGCTGAGCCACCGCTATGCTAAATATTATAAACTAAACTCTTTTACTAAAATATTGAAGCATATGGCTTGATTTCCAACTTTTGATTAAAGTAAAAGGCTAGCTTGCTAGCTGTGGAGAATCCAAGCTAAATTCATTGCTAACTAGCTTGTGCAGTATCAGCTGAAGCAGTATTAATGTCAAATTTGTTGTAAGTGCAACATTTCACCATTAAATGTATTGTTTGTGGCTGTATTAACACAAAATTATGGAATACATTATTGGAATACATAATTATACAACATTATGAAAGACATAACTGGATGAATCATTCCTGGTGAGGCCACGAAATGATTTGTTTCATGCACATGCATGCATTGCATCCTGTTAGTTGCCCAAATTGAAACATTTTCAACCCATCCAAAAGCCTCAAGCAGGCCTGAACCTTGTGCACCATGCAGCCCCTGTGCAACTCACCATTGTTAATGAATGACTTCTAGCTGATCGTTCAGAATCGGTGAAAAGTGGCCATCAAGATGTTGGAACTAGCCTACTTGTGCATTTTTGAATGTTTTCGAGTTACACAGTGGCTGATACTGGTACTTTATTTAAATTGACAGCACTCAGTCATGTCTTGTATGAATTGGTGACCTATTTCCCAGAGCTCCAGGGAAAGAGGCTTTCTCTCATCCACTTGTCCTGTGTTTGAATTCGGGCACATCTGCTGTAGACGGTTGGGAGGGGTAGCTTAGCAGCCGAGCTGATGGATGATGGACAAGTAGATACATCGATGCAACATGAGGCGCCAACATTTACAGTTTAGCCATAGCATTTACAATGATTGACTCCTTGCTATACCGGCAAATCTGATAGTAGTGGTCAGACCAAACGTGTAATATTCTCCCAGTGGAAATGCCAGTTCACTGAAGGGGGAAAGGACGTGGAACATGAAAGACCACTCTACTTAGCTATACTTCAATGTGAATTTGCAAACCCTGGTTCTGTCAACCAATAGACAACAAGGGCGGGGCTATGTATGGTCTCTGGTCTATAAAAGCAGTGTAGAATGTGCGATCTATAATGTATGTTGTTAGCATTGAAGGCTATGGTTTTTTGACTAATTCTGCCTGCTAGGATTTTTTTTTGTTAGCAATGTCAATGAATAGCTGGTGAATTTCTGAAGTAAGTGATACTCTTAGCACTTGCTCTCGGTGTATTTATTTTCTATACGTTCTCACTTCGGTAATGAAAACGTTGTGCAAAAAGCTGGGGGAGGGAAGATAATTGAATAAAACCATACGAGGATTAAAGAGTCCCTTCCTCAAGCCAGGAAAGCATTTTATTGTTAGGACATCAAGACTGGCAGTGTGATTAATTTGGGATTTAATCCCCACCACTGGCTTTTCTGTTGGGCATAGCATTATCATCATTCTTGGTTAAGACATCAGAGAGCGAAGAAGGGAGAACACAAATTGTCTACCTGACAGCGTAGTAAAATCTGGCTCCCTTTGGCAAGTTTCATACCGGATGCTTCAGCGCAGATGTAGCTGCAATGCCTTTGCCACTTTCATTAGCCTCTGTACCTTGCAGTTCTCTTAGTGATTAGCTGGCCATTGTCTCTCTGGATATAGTCTGTTTGTGGAGCAAAAGCAGATTCCATTGCTTTCACAAACCCAATAGATGTTAGATGTAGATAGATGTATTTCAACCTATCACTGATACCTACTACTGTGCAGTCAGATTTTCTTCCTTATGTTTCATAATTGATAAAATCTGTCCATGATTTAATAGCCCATGATGATTTTTAATTGGTCGAAGGAGCAGCTCTTTAACTGTCTAGTTTCCATGAACTTGTGCCCAATGTAGGCTCGGATTCCTGTTCTCGACTACAAGATTGGCCCCGGATGTGATCTTCTGCTGTTGTAGCCCAAACACCACAATGTTTGACAACATTTTGAAATGCTTTTCTGCTCAGCATGGTTGTAAAGAGTGGCTATTTGAGTTATCATTGCCTTCCTGTCAGCTCAAACTAGTCTGACCATGTTCTTTTGACCTCTCTCATCAAGACATTTTCGCCTGCAGATCTTCCACTCAGTGGATGTTTTTTTTTCTCACCAGTCTGTGTAAACTCTAGAGACTGTTGTCTGTGAACATCCCAGGAGATCAGCAGTTTTTGAAATGCACACCTGGGACCAACAACCATGCCACGGTCTCTGAGATCGCATTTTTTCTGAAGAGTCAATGTGAACATTAACTAAAGCTCTTGGCCTGTATTTACATGACTTTATGCATTCCACAGCTACAACATGATTGGCTGATTGGATATTTGCATGAACAGGTGTACACGTGTTTCTTTCAAAGCAAACAGGTAACGTAGACCTTCAAAAAAAAGTGTTACTGAGATCCTCTCTCAGATTTGCCACACCCTTCAACCAAATCTCCCGCCTCTCTTTCATTCAAATCTCCTTTCATTCTGCCCATTAATCTTCCTACTGAATATGAAGGAAAGGCATAACATCAAAAAGGAAAGGGAATTTAGTAGATAAAAGATCTGTGCACTGAAAAAAATACTTAATACACTAAAAGGGATGAAAGAAAAGTCAGGGAGAGAAAATAAAAGACGGAGATACAAAAGCAGTCTAAATATAGGCACTCGCACTGATGAGGGGGAAAAAGTTGCTCATTTCTTGAAGACTGAGACAAAATTATTTATTTTGTCAAGGAATCAGTCATGTGCAAATAAGTGTGTGTGTGTGTGTGTGTGTGTGTGTGACAGTTAGCAAGCAGGAGAATAAAAGTGACAATGTGAGATTTCAATCTGCATATCCTGTGTCTTATTAACAGCATTTTTCTAGTTTTAATGTAGAAGAACATTCATCATTGCAATTTAAGAAATCAGGGGTCTTGTATTGTCTTTTTTATTATTATTATTATTATTTGTGTTTTTTGTGTGAGTTTGTGTGTCGGTCTGTGTTCTGTGTATGTGTGTAAGCAAGTCTGCGTGCCAGTCACCCCCTCCTCTCTGCCTCCTTCTCAGTTTCTCTCCCTCCCACCTTCTCTCTCTCTCTCCCTCTCTCTCTCTCTCTCTCTCTCTCTCTCTCTCTCAGTGTGTCTGCATTGCTCTATCTTTCAGTCTGAGACCGAGGCTGAGGAGCACAGAGCAACAAACCCACACACACACATATACACTGGTCACGTCCGTAGCACTGCCATCCTCTTTCTCTTTTCTTCTCTCGTGTCCTTTCGCTGCCGTTGCCTTTTGCTCACGCTCGCAGATGTTTTCATACCAGCATCCCAGGACGGATTTTTCTCCCCCCTCTCATGAATCTCTGAGCGTCTCGAAGCCGCACGCGCAACAGCAGCCTCCTGCACTCGAAGTCCCACTACACCATCGCAGCTTTTGCTGAGCAACGAAGAAACCTCAACATTGGAGGTGTGGAAAAATAAAGAGGGAGATCAGGAGGGAGAAGGGCTTCTGGGAGAGAAGGTTGTTTTCCTCTTGTGTTGTGATGCAAAGCGGCCGGAGAGGAGACACCCGGTCGTCTTCATCTTTTCATCCTTGATGGCAGTCATCCAGACGCACATCTCTCAGGAAAAGTGTACAGGATCTGTCTTAGAGTCAGCCTGTGTTGGCTTTTATTGTTTTTTATGTTTTTCCTTTTTTCTCTCTTTTACATCTGTTCCGTCCTCCTCCTCTTCTCTGCTGCAGACTTTACCGTGCTCAGCGTTCCTCTGAGGATCTGAAACTGTATTCAGCTGCTCTTCAGACATCTCAGATTTGATCTTTATTTTTTGGTCTTGATTTTTTTTTCAAAATTTTTATTTTATATATATATATATATATATTTATATTTTATATTTTTTCTTTCATGTCATATATCTGGCCATGAAATAATTAATCTATGATGGAGACATTTGCTTGCTAATAATGGATCAGCATTTTGATTAGAAGTCCGTTTAACATGATATCAAGCTCGAGGATCAGCGAGACAAGCATTACAGCCACACTGAGTCCTTTAAAATATTACCTTTAAAGGCAGATGGCTGATGTTTGAAAGATATTTACGAGTTCATTCAATTTTCCATGTCAGTTTTGGATGACCGATCACCTCACTGTAGGTCTTGTCTTCCAATCAGTGTTTATTTTTGGTCTTCTTCTTTTTTCCTGTTGTTTTGGACTTTTTTTTGGAAAGGATCTGTTTTCTGTCGAGCTTCAGAACATTCTGGAGGAATAAGGAATTGTGTCATCGTAGGAATACTTCTGTATTTGATTGGATATTTTGTTCTGAACATGTATTTTTAAACATTTTTTGAGGAATTTATTTTCCTCTTTTTTGCTGCTGATCTCTTAAGTATCCCCCTCTCAAAGGGAATCTAGGAATTATGGATCCTGCTTTGGTCTGATGTCTTTCTGTTTCTATCATATGAGGAGGCAGGGCATGGAAGTCCCACTCCCCTCTCCGTTCCCTTTTGGGGCAGTTGTTTTGCTTAGCGGATTAGTACTCACCCCTCATGCCCCGCCCTCAGCCCCACCCAGAGTGTTTTGGGCCAGTTTATGGAGGCTAGTCCTGTCATTGTCATTACTAGCTTTCCCTGGTCCTGCTGTTTCAGCTAGAGTATCGTCCAGTCTTAGCACGACTCACCATGTCCACCATTTTCACAACAAACATGGCACTGTGCCTATTGCCATCAACAGGATGCCCTTCCTTACACGTGGGGGCCATGGTAGGTCACATTTTGCTCTTATTATATTTCAAACACTATTGATTAACTTTTTTGTCTCAAATAATGACTTGTGTGTATGCCCATTTTTGGGTATCTTCTAAAGTTATTTGGCAATCTTGCTTTCAATTGTGATTCCATGATGTTTGAGAACCAATCATTGTTCAAATGTGTCCTTGCCAATTGTCCAGTAAAGCAAGGTGTCTTGCTTTGAGAGGTCGTGATCCATATTGGTATGTGCTAATCATTTTAAAAGTCTCATTTAAAGCTATGGACGGTATCTTTTTCAGTATTTCAGTGAGCGATATTAGCACTAATGAAGGTCAAGGAAGTGACACACAATACCCAGGCAGTATCCACTGTCAGATCTTTGTAACTTAATATCCAAAATATGTAGCCTTAATCCATGCTTATATGATGTGATAGGCACAACTGAAATGGACCTAATATTGAGCCTTGAGGGACTCATGAATCTAAACTGTGAGGAGCACTCAATTAGTATAGAGATTTCTAGCTTTTCCCCAGTGAGATGGAAGCAGGAAGGTTCTGAGACTCTTTCACTCAGTAGGATCAGGTGCAACACTGCAGATCTCAATGGAGATCTCCAGCAAGTCCCTTGTCGTTAAACGGCTTTTTACTGCAATTGTAGCTTTTTAAATTAATGATTAAGAATCACTCAATGCTACTGTGGATAAAGTAGTCTATAATTATGGTATTATTAAGCTCAGTAGGCAGCCAACTCAAGCAGTGTTTTAGGTCAAGTTCATTTTTTCCTCCTTTAGAAATGTAGAATCACTAAGAATCACTAAGAATCACAAGAAACCTTTTTGTTTTCAGTAAAAGAGAGTGTACAATAAAAGATGCACATCCATATGCATGTAGCCCTTTAGTTGTTAAAAAGATACCATATTTTGATGGGCCTGTAGAGATAAATACACATTATGAACTGCTCCTACAGAGTGCAATTGTAGTGAAAGCAGCTATTATATTGCAAACTGTTATTACAGTGCAATCTACATTAGAAACTGGAAGGGGGGATTGATAGATGTAGGAGGCTGCTGGGCAGCTTATTAAAGACTTCACGTGGAGTTCATTATGCTGTGATTTTTAGATGGTGGGTGTTGTATGTAAGAGCGGTGTTGGCTTAGAGTTGTTCTCTGTCTGTGAACTGATGACCTGGTTATGCTTGATTTCACATACCTATATTGTTTTGCAGGCAACAGGATTGTGAACAGGTTATGTTGAGGGTGGGTTGGGTCTGAACTTCTTTTGTAAATGTACGGGCATGATGACATTTGACCTGGCTGACCAGAGCATTTCCCATAACATTCAATAGTACACCTGTGTAAACTGCTATGAAATCTGGCTGGCGGTCAAAATTCCAATAGCCTTTTTTTTAGGAAATATAGTCTCTGCTGTGGCCAGCAACTTGAAATTGTTCACCCTCTTTACCTCACAATCATTGATTTATTGTTCTTTGGTCAACTGACTTCACTTGGGTTTGTTATGCTTGTGATAAATGCTGAGAAATCTCACTGTCTTTATTCTTAAAGTAGAATAGGGTTATTTGTATGGCAGCCAGGCTCTCCTCTATGGAACTGTTAGGAATTTAAGCAAACTCCTGGGGGTCTAATGTAATGGGCATGTTGTGCTGGATGTTGGCCATAACCACTATCTCAAAATATTTTGTGATTAATGGAGTAAGAGCCACTGACATGTAGTCATTGAGGTGCACCATCGACATTTTCTGGGACTGATGCTGTAGTAGTTATTTTGAAGTAAGAACTGGGAATTGCTGGCTCATTGGTTAGAGCTATGCATTACTAATTAGAAGGTTTTGAATTCGAATCCTGGTACTGTCAAGCATTAACTGTTGGGCCCTTGAGCAAGGCCCTGCTCAGCTCAATTCAAAAAGACTTTTTATCAGAAGCCGCTTTGGATTAAAAAAAAAAAAAGCATCTGCCATATGAATAAACATAAATGAACTGTGGCCTTAAGAAAAAAATAATGTGAAGACCCTAAAGATGTCCCAAAATCTTCCCAAAATCTTCCCAAAATAGTTTATGCCCAAATCTCACCTTTGCTTCAGTGGATAATCTCACCTGGATTCTATAGACTTGTACCAAAGAACTGCTGCTACAATAATAAAGACTATCCTGTGCTCATCCCAGGACTCCTATTCACAGTATGCTCATAGTGAACATCCTGTAAGCTTACTTTACACTGTTTGACATTATAAAATATAGTTGTGGAAGAGTAATGATTTATAAGCTCACTATCCGGTGTCACCCAGAAAAGGATGAGTTCTCTTTTGAGTCTGGTTCCTCTCAAGTCTTCCACATGTCCTCTCAGGGAATTTTTCCTTGCCACTGTTGCCAGGGATATAAATCTACATCCGGATTTCTGTAAACCTGCTTCGTGGCAATGTCTACTGTAAAAACACTATAGAAATAAAATTTAATTGAATTGGACATTGGCCAGTTCCTTGACACTTGGCCTAAAGACATGACCAGTGATCTTGCAAGGGATTACTGTGCTCACTCTTCCAGAGATGCCAATTTCGGCTTCATGCCTGGAGTGCTTGGAACCTTCTTCTGTGGCTTAGAATTCAATGCTTTTAAATCAAGCCTAGATGATATTAAGCTGGCAAAGAAACCTTCCTAACCTTCCTGTTAATTTCCCCACTATTTCTGTTCTTTATAGTCTGTGGTATGTTGCAGTCCTCACCACATGCTTTAATGTTTCTCACTATACTTTTTTTTTACATTCTCTTGCCACCTTCTGGTGCTGCTCTCATCCATATCACCATTTATTGCTCGCTCATTTCATCCTCTCTCTCAGCACGGCTTTTAGCCATAATCTGTATCAATCAAGCATCTGTGTCTGCCAAACAGGCACACACATTGCAGTCAATTGCCCTCAGCTCAGTCTGTATTGACGTTATTGGCTCTTGGCATCCCTTAGTGCTCATCCGTGAATTAAATTTTTAATGCCTACCATTCGCCAGGGAACTTAGTCACAATTTATACGCCTAGCATTGAAGCATCATTTCTCCAAAGGGAGAGAATATATAGTTTCTACCTTTTTTTCCTCAACCAGTAAATAGACACTCATATTGTAACCTAGAGACACTGATCCTAAGAGGTTCGAGTTTAAGCACTGAGCAGTGAACTGAGATTCTTGATGTACTGAAATGGCAGCCTAAATCCAATAGACGGTCCTCTTTCTCCCTTTAAATAGCAATGTCCCTTTTACCGTCTCTGCTTCCTTCCTTCCTTCCTTCCTTTCTTTTTCTTCCTCTGCTGGTTCATATAATTGGATTGCAGCTCCCTTGCATCTCAAGTTGCTAAGCTGTTTAAATTTACATAATTAACATGGAAATGTTTGGCATATCCCTCCACGGATTTGAGACTGTCAGCCGATACAGATGAAAAAGAGGCAGTGAAAAAGTGCAATTTTGGGCCTGGGGGAAAGTTAAAAAAAAAAAGTGACTAGTCTCTCCTCACCTTTATACCAATATGGTTACTTAAAATGGTTAATTCTTATTATTTATTTATCTATCTATCTATCTATCTATTTATTTATTTATTTCTGCATAGATATCTGATGTCATTTCTGTGCCGCATCTAGGCCAGGCCAATATTTCATCATCCTCTGCTACTGTGTCAACAGCTGAAAGTTTGCAGACTTTGCACTGTTTTGAGAAGCCTTATTCTGAGGTCTGAAAATAAGCCTGAAAATAAATTGACTTCTTTCTTGAATCCCCATGGTCAATAATGTGGTAAATATTTAATTGTGCCTCTTATATTAATGCCATGAAGTCAGTTGGACGAGTCTAAATTTACTCAGGCTGAATAGTTTTGTTGGCAACAAACAAAAAGTGAGGAATTGCTTAGAGCTTTCAATATGAAATTGCTTTAATCTTGCACTTTAGCATAGCTAGAGCCTGCAGGCTTTGACTCCTGACGCAAGTATTTATCTCTCTTTCAAACGGAGTCTCTGATGGGATCCGTCAGTCCTCTTTTCTAGCCTGGCGGATAAGTTAAAGGGGTTTACTTTTTGAATGCTTGCTTTTAAGACAGATTGGTATTCACATAATAATAATAATCTCTCCATTTAATATTCAGCATTCAGGTGGACTCTCATTTTTGAGCATCTCAGATGTTATTCAAATGATTGGCTCCGATCTGATTGGCAAAGTGTGATTGCTTCAAACATGTGTGTAAGAGCGATATGAGTACGAACAAGGGCTGTATATGACCCTCTCCAAATCCTGTGCGAGAGGAGTGCCTAGTTATTGCTTGTGATTAATAGACAGCTCTCTAGTTGATGGATGCAGGGTGCGTGCGTGGTCACGAGTCCCTGAGCCGCAATTCTGCTCACTCTGTGCAGATGTGTGTACTACAATTCATTATCCCCCCATTGAACAGCCTGCTTGTCACATCCTCAGCCAGTGGATTTTGATTGGCAGTACCAAATTAGTCTCAGCGTTCTCATTCTGTAGAATCCTTATTATTTTTTGCTGCTCATCAAAGTTCAAAGCCGGAGGAAAAACCAAAATCACTATGCTCTATTTTGCATTATTCTGTTGACTTTTTGCAGTGAGTCACGCTAGCACTGGCGTCATTTGTGTCTAAATATTGGAGAACTACGTCTATGAACTGTCAGCTGTCCAATATAGCATCCCTAGAATGGCTTTCTATATGCTACTTCTATTTCTGAATATAGTATAAATGTTGCCTTTTATAGTACTTGAGCTTCAGGACTTTTTCAAGCCTCTCCATTTCTGCAGGGGTGGGGCCAAATTGCTAAAATATTATATCAAGATAATTAAAGACATTTCTACAGTAAACAATTGGCAGCATGATGTATAGGTTTGCCAACAACCTGCTGGCCAAACGGCAGTGTTATGTAAAAAAAAAACAAAAAAACAAAAAAACCTTAACATCTAGTCCGATACATTCAATCAGATATTGTAAATTATTAAAAACACATATTAATTAAATAAACAATGTGATGTAAACTTTGGGTAAACTATGGCTAGACAGTGAGTATGAGTATGCACAAATTCCATATATAGGGAAAAAAAGAGAAAAAGAAAAACAGAGGATGTTTTTCATCGGTCAGCAATGATATAATTCCAATCCGTTTGTCTCCCAGCATGCATGATGAGTCAGAAGCAAAGCTTATTTGACTCTTACTCATGATTAAAGCTGCTGATCTGAATCGTCCCCCAATCGAGAGTGCCAGACACCATTTTTTTTCCCAAAAGGCTCGTGGATACTGGGCTGTATGAAATCTCTGAAATGCCTGAGCAAACAGCCAGATTGCTAGATCGAAACCAATATTGATAGAGAGTCAAAGTCAATGATGTGAAAATCTGTTGGGATCACGTTTGACTAAGTGCCAGGATTACTTTCGAAAGACAAAATTTGGTAGGTTAACTTTTGAAAATGTTGAGTGTCCCAGTGACAAACAAAACTCAGTGTTTGTTAGCAAAACATGGTTGGAGAAAAATCGGTCTGCTGTATAAATTAAAAAGCTGGGGTTTTCTCTCTTGCTCTGTCAAATGTATTTGCTTTCCAAGATTAACAGACTAATAATATGCTGTAGCTTTCCCTATGAATCCTTTATTTATAATGCTTAATAAATTAATCTATACTCATTATACGTATAGCATACATAATACCTTATAATGGTAGACATAAGCCTATATAAATGTTACAGTTACACTGCATAACACTTTATTAACCATGAGTATATGGCTTCATGATATCAGGATACACAACACATTATAATATCAAAGGAACATTGTAGTTATAATGCACTATAACATAGGCTCTGGTATAGTATATGTGATGACACTTTCTGTGAAGGTCATAGTTATAATGAACTATAAACACATTCATATCATGTTATAATGCAGTCATAGGACATTATAGACATCATTATAATTGTTTATTTTAAAATGTTTTACACTTTATAGCTATCTTCATTACGCGTTATGAATTGTTAACAGGATAGAAGGAAATTGTACTACACAACTCTATCACTTCTGAAATTACTTGTCAGTGTGTCTACAACTCCACATAATCTAAGCCTAATAATGTATTATAAACACTGCTATAAAGTGTAATGACTTTCAATTTAAAAAAAAATCAAAATAATGTATATAATGCCTTGTGAATGCATTATAACAGATTATGAATGTATTCATAAATTATTATACATATGAGCTTCACAGAAAGTGTGACAATCTGTTATACAAGTTATAATTGTAAAGCGAAGTATGAAATTATAATGAATTACATACAGCTTTGGTCTTTCAAATTAGGTAGCATTTGAATACATGACACAGCTAGTGCATTATAACACTATATAACACTAAGTTATCTGAAAAGATAACGGTAACACTTTCTTTGAAGGTCATATGCATAATGAGCTAAGAACACATTCATAACATGTTATAATGCGTAAGGCATTATGCATGTTGTTATAATTATTTATGAATATGCATTACTGTTGATAGCAAAGGTTGTAATACATGAACAAATTGTTAATCAAATGTATTACAAGTAGTCTTTATAATATATTATATTACCAAGGCCCATTTTGATTTATGAGTGTATTATGAGAAGATATGCTGATATAATGTGTTATAAGCACTACGTATAATGCATTATTTTATCAATTTATAAAGGCATTATAAACAATGCTACAAACTGCAATGCCTCATAAATACATTATAAGATGTTGTGAATGTATTCGTAAGTCATTACTCATAAGGCCTTCATAGAATGTGTAACCCAGATAAAGTAACACATTATGTTTTACTACATCATGTAGTCTTACACTCATGCTTAATCAAAGTGTTCTGCATATAAATATAATTATCAGCACTTATAATTGTTTATGGCATGTGCTATAAGGCATTGTGTATGCTAAAAAATATGTTATAAATGCATCTGTAATGCATTATAGGATTATAGGAACAAAGGATTTATATGATGTGCTACCATATCTGTTGGCCAAAAGAGTTTAATTTGTCCTTGTCAAGACGGAGTGGAGAGCGACAGATATAAAGAAATCCGAAAAGAGAGGAAGACATGCCCTGATGCCATGTTTTGTAGATGCCAAAGACAATGCAGGGAACTTTGGGGATTGGATGTATGCACGTTTGTGTATTTTCTCTTTTAAAAAAAGGAGCATGGTCTGTTTTCAATAGATATTATTAGGGTCTCTTGTGTGCGTCGACGCTCCGTGTCCAAACATCATGAATGGAACAGGAGGTGGCTTGTGTCACTTCACACATTAGGCTATATTAATTATTGAGACAGCTCCAGTAATTACATGTCTAAGATGTCTCATGTCCTTGAATAGATGATAGACGTGTATACGTGTGTGTGTGTGTGTGTGTGTGTGTGTGTGTGTGTGTGTCTGCGGCAGAGCGGTAACACAGATTATTCATGTAGTCGAGCCTCATTGCTATGCTGTGTGTGAACTGTACATGTTTTGTTGATGTCAGTGGCCACAATACAGACACACACGTGCACACACACACACACACACACACACACACACAGAGAGACTTACAAATTCCTTCACCTCTCTCAGATATCCAAACTGTACATATCCACCTACATGTACACACACACACACCTCTACCTTGGTTGCCCATGGCAACCATCCTTCAGGTGTCCTCTGTGGTGCAGAGTCTCGGAACCGAGCATGCTCTGTGGTTCAAGACCATGATGCCTGAACCCACCATCAAAGCTGCGCCTCTGGAGGTCTTCCCACATGACTGCTGTCCTCTGTCCTCTCCTGCAGCAACTTCTCCATCTGCGTCTTTCTGTCTCTTTTTCTGTAAATATTATTTCCTTGTATTCAACTTCAAGTCACTGCTGTTCTGCCTTCTCTTCATACTTTAGTTGAGGCCTTTATCTGCATGTTTGTTCTTCTGCTCTCTTCCTTCCTTTGTTTGATTCCTTTGGCATCATCCAGTGCATACGTTCAATGTTGGCAATACTACAGCTATTCTTAAAACTACTAATAAATATTGCACCAATCATCTTGGGTATAATGCACATATACAGCTGGCAAAGCTAGGAGGCAAGCAATTTCCTAGGGAATTGACAAGTATGCTGCCTGTAAATAAAGTTTGTTTAATGGCTAAAAACCTTCCTAATGACAAGATAAAAGGTTTCCTCAAGGGCTCTTTAGAAAGCTAAGGATCTTAAAGGAAAAAACAACCAGGAATGACTTGCATAGTGTTCATAATTAAGATATGATCTTCAGTTATGTCCAAGGTTTATTTTGTACTGGAACTCTGATTTTTTTTTAAAAAAACTTCTTTCATCACTTTGGTTAACTGTAGAAAACATTAGCTACAAATTACTACTGCTTGTAGTGGCACCAGTGGGAATTTATCTCTGCCTAAAGAAAGTGATGCAGCAGCGCTTTAGTTTTCTGGCCAGCTCTCTTCCTCGTCTGTACACTCTGCTCAAACAGATCAGCTTCAAAAGCTTCAAATTTCGTGCTACTACTGCGATCAACGCCATTGTGCTCGATATCTTGTTGATCCTTAACTAGCTGAGTCTTTGCCGTAACTCCGCTGCACTGATGTCTGGAACTTGGAGTTCCAACACTGTTCTGTGTTGGATTTCTCATTAATATGACATTGAACATCGCTGGAAAAATGGTGAGTGAGAAAACAGCAAACAGCTGTTGACAGTGAAATCTAACCATTATCACTATTCCAGATTGTTGAAATTTTTTTTCTCCTATTATATTCCATTGTAACGGCGCTAGCAATATGCCCGTTATGTCAACACAGCACACGATTGCTAATTTCTCATGGAAATAATGAAAATACAGCATCAATAATCCAAAATAACTAAGCATATCACAAATATTTCAATATAAACATTCTATTTCTAATCCAATCTGAATGGGAAGCCCTCTACATAGAACCTTCAAAGCTGCCAAACACCTTCTCCACCAAAAAAATGGAGGCTTTTCACAGTTGAAACGTTCTTACATCATAATTTAATGACTTTTACAGCTACAACCAATGAAAACCCCTCGGTCGCACTCACTAATGTTGATAAGGCTAACCTAGCAGACAGTGCCACAGTCAAGTTCTGAGAATTGCTCATTATGTTTTCTCTCTCTCTTTCCCCAAGACATCCAAGCTCCCATGAGGACTGATAATGAGCCGTGTTTCTGAATGGCCCTTGTGTAGCATCAGCGATATGAGAGGTCACTCTCACCCAAGGGACCATTGACTAGCCTTGGCCAATATGTGAGGATATAATTAGCATGCAGAAATTAGACTTGCCTTGTATCAGAGACTGAAGTCACCTGCCGTCTTGTTCTCACTGTTTGAATGTTCTGTGTAACCTCCCGCCCCTCCGCAACGTCCCACACCATCACCACTGACTTACTGCCATGTTCTTGCACCTCAGGGGAAATATCTGATGTTTTCCTGAGGAGCAAGAAAGGAGTTGTGCAGTCAGTACAGGGAACGAAGGAAGGCAGAGATGACGCTTTGTGTATTTCCGCAGTGCAGGAGGACTTGCTGGTGGTTTCTGCTGGACACATTATTGATCCCTTAAAAGAAACTGCATTTTAGCAACTCTTAAAGGCAGCAGGGTGAGAAAAAGATGAAGTACAGATGTGAGTAGTAATCAATGGTGAAATAGTGTATACAACATATAGTTATATTTAATATTTAATAAGTCAATTACACAATAAATAAAAGTCAGATTAAAGTTGTGCCACAATTCAGTTCAATTTAGTTTTGTTTGTGTAGCGCTTTTAGCAAACCAGAGGTGACAGTAGGAAAGAAAAACTCCCTGAGACCACATGCAGAACAAACCAGACTCAAAATGGAACCATGGGTTGTAAAGCCGCTACCTGTATCTGTTTAGTGCTCCAAATATCCGTTTCTGTAATTGGATTTAATGCTGAAGTGGGCGTGTCCCAAACCAGAACGGTTACATCCCTAGAACCCATCCTCTTCTGGGTGACAAAACATAGTGGGAATATAAATCATTACAGTATACAGCTGTAAAAGAGTAAAAACAAACACTATAAGTGTGTATGAGGATGTTGTGAATAAGAGACCTGATATAAGCACGGGACAGTCTTCATAATTACAGCAGTAGTTCTTGGGTACAAATCTACAGTATCTAGGTGAGATTATCCACTGAAGCAAGCGTGAGAGAAAGCCTGAACTGTTTTCGGGAAGTGTATTGTATTCATATGCAGGAACTCCAAGCAGAAACATCTGCACAGTGTCTTGGTCATCAAGGAAGTAGCAAGCTGATTAATATTTTCCAAGTAACACATTAGTCTTTCCGCCCTGGCTTTCTGCTCGAAGGTACATTTCTCTGACTGATGTCACACACACTCACTGAAATACCACACACACACACACACACACACAATCTGCTATGAAAATATTATAATGGCCTGCTCCATCAATAGGCAGTGTGAGTGATGTGTGAAAGACGGGGTGGCATATTGAAATAGACTGAATCATTACTCAAGCCGTGTTTGCCAATGCCTTCTGCAGCATTCCCTAGCTTTATCAAATGATAATTATAGCAGTGTCAAGGATTCATCACTTCCTCATCATCATCCTCCCAGGCTATGTGGCACAATGTGCTGCAGAATCACCATATCTCAAATTACTACCTCTTTTAGTCACGGAGTCGGTCTAATGCACAGATAACGGATTGGTTCCATATAGATCACACACAGACTTGAATAGATCAGATAGTTAATCAATAGCAAAGGTGCAAGGGGGAGTGTTTTTTTCTTCTAAAGTCATGATGGATTTAGCATTAAAAGCATAGAACCTAAGGCCTCCAAAAGCAACGACTGCTACAGGAAGGCTAAAATGTACAGATATAATTTCTATTCTCACTGAGAAATACGAAACTCAAAGCTAGTAATAAAACAGCTGTGATTCCATTTCAGCAATTATTCCAAACATACTTATGAAGGAATATGTCAGAGTATATTCATGAAATAAAGAAATATCTAAATAACCAAGTATATCATCTAACCTAACAATTACTTTATGGAAGGAGTGTCTCCAGTATCAGTGCTTTGTATCAGTCACTAGGTTTGCAAGTAACATGACATGCTACATTTTTTACAAGAGAGAGAGAAAAAAGAGAGGCTGGTGAGGGAAAGTTATAACGTAAGCGATAACAGGAACTAACTTGTTTCACAGGCATTTCCATCAACATTAAATGTAACTATTAATGGATAAAGTACACCATGTCATTCTGTAATTAAGTAAAATAATAATTGTTTCAAATTGCTGTAGGTTAAGAGAAATGAAGCACTTCAATGTGCACTGATATAAAATATATATATCTATGGTTTTTTTTTTTTGCCCCATTGTGTTTTAATCCTTACAAAATTAATTAAAATATGAGCATAAATAATTAAATGTGTATGTCAATATGTAATTGATTAGTTATTTAATTATTTGTTAATTTAAATGACCTACATAATGACCAGAAATGCAACTTGACAGCATAGCTAATTAGCTAAGAAAAGCAAATGTCTACCATTTCCTTGTAACATGCATGCATGTAATTATAATGTTATATAGCATATATAGTATAATGCTTAGCATACATCTCTAAAAATGTTCAGTAGTTATGTAGTTATAGGTACATACAGAACACTTTATATAGCATTATATGACTTCATAATTTTAGGTTACGTAACACACTACAGTATATGTTCACAAGAACATTATAATGCACTATAGCACAGGCTTCCAATTCAGTGCATTATGCAGGCATGCACTCATCCTTTATAAAGTGTTATGCATGTTACTAGTGCTACATGTAATCATACTTATGTCAGCAATTATTATGTACTATTAAGTATTATGTATGCTACATGTAAATACTGTATTCAAAGAAAGACAGAAATATCAAGTATGGAAATAGCTGATTAGTTGAAACAAGCGTTTTAAATCAAGAAAAATGCTAGCTTGTGCAGAATTTGACACCGACACATATGTTCTGATTTCTCTTGAATCTGTTGAACGTGTTTGTACCTAGCCCAAATTATTCAGTGAGAGATTGTTGATTTCATGATTTCCTCTGAGACTGGAGACATTTCTGCAAAGACAGACCTTTTGTCCTGTCTGTTTTCTCCTTCCTGTGTTGAAAGATGAGACGTGACAGCTCTGGAGACTTCAGCTTCCAGAGCTTCAGAGTGACTGAGAGTAAGGCTGATGCAAGCTTGGTGTTAATTATTAATTAGACTTGATATTAAAGTGCCGCTATGCGGGGCTGCACACTGATTCCTGCTGCTACTGGAAGCCTCACACATTAATAAACAAGGCCTATTAGATTATGCATGGGTGTAGCACCATCTTAGAAAAAAAAAACTTTTCTATTTTTGCCTCTGTATATCCATGCTCTGGTTTGTTTTGTATTGGGACTGTTGGGAGATGATAGAGCGTTACTGAAAGCAGTAAGAGAAACTCCGATACTGTTTGAGTTTACATTGGTGTTTTTGTTGCTGTATTCTCTTATGTGCATGGCTCAGCTGGTAAGATGTGTCTCTGTCCCACTGGCTGTTGCAGTTTAGGAAAACATTTAGTCTCAGTGGGAGGATTCAGCATGAGTGCATTGGGTATATCACAGTACAAACAAGCAAATACGAAAAATAATAACGGTGTTGTCTGCAGGGCAGATGGGTCAACTAATGACCTCTGGGCTCAGGGCAAACTGGTCAGCATTCATTAAGTGTTTGAGGAAACATTCAGGCATGAACAAAGTTTAACGTGTAATTTCAATAACACAATCTGCCTACACACTGAAACAGGCTGTAATTAAAATGCGCTGAGAATTTACCTATAACACAACTTGTGATTAAAAGCGTAATTCTGTTTATTCATCTCATTCCTTCCTCTGTTCCTTTGTGTGAAAGTGAGGTGTTTACATCCTTCAGGATGGCACCTAGTGGGAATATCAGCTTGGTTTCGCTCTCTTGTTGACACAGCGACTTGTCTCGGTGTTGATTGTAGCTGGAAGCTGGCACAGAGGATCTTCCTTGCTGTTCCATGTGATTCACATTCTCAATTGGAGAGCACGGAGTAGATTACAAGCTACACATAGCTGCAAAATCTAACATTTATCCAAACTACTCTCCCTGGCTGTGCTGCTTTGGAGGTGATGTACTGCAAGATGGAGAGAACAATCTCGAAAATATGCTTTATGGCTTATATCAATGCGCATGGACTTTATGTAAATGCAGACATTTTAGAAAACAAAGTCAAGCATGTGATTTTTAAACATGTCTTTGATGGATCATTTTTGATACATACCAAGATTGGATTGGAACTAGATTGTAGCTAGCTAATTTAGTCAAAATTAATGATAAACAAAATAGTTTTGGTTGTTTTATTGT
The DNA here is from genome assembly GCA_022758105.1 of Pangasianodon gigas. Taxonomy (NCBI): domain Eukaryota; kingdom Metazoa; phylum Chordata; class Actinopteri; order Siluriformes; family Pangasiidae; genus Pangasianodon; species Pangasianodon gigas. Next base: position 3,854,002 of record CM040481.1, read on the forward strand.
TTGGCTACTGATATTAAATGAGACAATATGAAAAAAATTATAATAATAATAAATCATGACTACAATATTAAAATCCCACTTGATGCTAGCTGGGACAAATCCTAACATTTAGCTAACAGGTTATCTAATTTAGTTAATGTTAGTGATGAACAGAATCTTAGGCATTATGAAATTGTTTGAGGTTTCTGTAAATATACTAATGTAAATAGAGACTCAGATACTATAATCCCACTCTTGGCTACTTGTTACAAATAAAGGCTAGCTTTCCAGCTAGTTGTCAAGCAAACTGCTAGCTACTAGGTTAGATAACTACGCTAATTTTTGAAGAACAAATTCTTGAATGTTGTGATATAGTGTGAGATTTGACTACTATTAAGTAAATCACTAAGAATATAACAATAAAAAATGAATCACTTAGAGTATAACAATAAAAATTCAAGATTCAGTTACCCAAGTATCTATCTGTGGCAAATAAAAGCTAGTTTTTTAGGTGCTTACTACTAAGCTAATGCTTGAACACAATTATGGGTGTTATAGTTTGAGTTTTTGCTACTGTTAAATAAGTCTAAATAAATGACTTTCAGAAACCAAAATCCTGCTTCTACCTACCTGTGACAAGCAAAGGCTAGTTTTCTAGCAGTTAGCTAGTGGTCTAGCTGACTAAACTAATGTTTGAAGAACAAAATCTTTTTTTTTTTTTTTTTTTTCAGGCGGCCTGCTAATATTAGATAATGTCTATATAGATTATTCGAGGCTCAGTTAAAGAAAGCCTACGTGTTTACCTGTGATAAATGATGAAGGCTAGTTTTCTAACAGTTAGCTAGTGGTTTAGCAGGCAATTAGCTAGCAGATTAGCAAACTAAACTAACGTTTATATAGAGATAACCACATGTCTACCTGTGACAAATGGAAGCTTTTTAGCACTTACCTATGCAGCTTGCTACATTAGCCAAGTCTACATAGTGTATTTATTGTGGTTACATGTTCAAGGCTCCTCTGGAGACATTGTAGTGTCTTTGTATATGCACACACCTCTAAACAAGAAAGTAAAAATTGGAGCCATTACTGTTTCCGTGATGCGTCTGCACCGACATTTCTTTTGACACATAAAGCACAATCTGAAAAGAACTCTTCTATCCTACTCTCTTTCGCTCTCATTTTCCTCTACAGCATTATCCCAAGCTCATCACTTCAAATCTCATAGATTCAAGAAATGACAATTCTTTCTCTTTGTTTCACAACAACCGATTACAGAGTTATGGACTTTCTGAAGATGGCTGTTTCAGAGCAGCGCTCTGAAGCTATCATAACACATTTACGTCCACTACAAGAACACAGTTCTGGGTTAGTGGGTTCTAGTTCACTGCTCCACAAAGCATAAGACTGTTATCAGCCGCACAGACTCTCCATTCCCTAGATGTCTGATATAGTGATGATGGAAAACTAGCTGTCATCAAATAGCTTTGACCTGAGCAGGCACTTCAATTTTCCCATACACTCAATGAGTGTCTAGCTGGCCTTTGACTATGACCATTATGTAGTAAATTGCTGCATAGTGTAGCCATCTATATCTTCTTCATATTTCTTTCCCAGAAAATAGCATGGCTGTGTCTACTGTCTAGCTTCAGAGCGGAAGGAGGCTGAGAGAAGGTCAATATTTGCTCAGTAGTTACAAGGCTCTGCAGCTGACCTTGCCAGGGGTAAGCAATATGTATGTGGTAAAGAGGAGAATGGAGCAAGAAAGGTTATAGAGCCATGGGTTTTGTCTGGTCTTGGGCTTGCTATTGAAGACTAATGGAAGCTGCATGTATCACGTATACGTTATGCCATCCGCATGGATCTTTGTTGCTATTCAGTTACTAACTGAAGCACATCTGTTGCTCTGGACATTCTTCTATGCCGTCCATCAATAGAAAGGGTCCATGTATAACCACTAGTCACCAGATATTATTTGTGTGATGGATCATTCTCAGCACAGCATGGTAGTGTGTGTCTTAATAGTGTGAATAAAGCAGGCACAGCATTGTTGTTGGGATGCAGTGCCCTCTTTTCAGAACCTATTAGCAATGTTGAAAGTATAAATATATTTTTTTTCCTCACTTCAGGACATGTTGTTCTAGGAAACTAATCAATGTCAGGGTGGCATGAAGTGTTTTATTCTTCATATACCACAGCAATTTCTCAAAACGGACAATTTCTTATTAATTGACACTTTTTTACCAAATTTAGTAGGAATTTAGTTCCTGTTATCACTTATGCTATAGTAGCTATAAACGTTCTTTTCCTCACCAGCATCTGTTTTTCTTTCTTGAAGATAAAGATAAAATACATAGCTTGTAGCATGTTACTGAGAAAGTGCAAAAGAAGATTTCCTGTGGAGGAAAACATAGGTACAGCTTTACGTCTGACAGTTACAAAGCGCGGACGCTGGAGACTCCTTCTCCTCTTCACGTTTATTTAGCGTCCACTTTACAAATCTTTATGTAGGTTGTTACTACAGAAACAATAACATATTAGAACGAGTGCATTAATACAAATCTTCCACCTTCTAACCAATGAGAATTCAATAGTGCTGTGATATAATTAGACATGTTTAAGCACCATTTATTGTTATACACAGGAAGTAGAGTTTAACATTTGACCTGCTGAGGAAATTAAACTGTAAGATTTGCTCACATTAATTATTTCTTGAGTTCCTCCAAATAGTGTGTGCCCGCGTGTTGCTTTTGTGTATAGCGCTGGAGGCGAAACCTGATGCCGCAGCACATTATTCTTTCATTAGCAGGGCAGTGGAGATATGAAATTACATCTAAACTGTTTGTTTGTTCTCCTACTCTCTCAGATATGCCTTTCTCTGTAATGGGTTCAGAAGTTATCCTCTCCTCGGGAGGCACGATCAGTATGTTCTCCTGCAATCCGAGTGGATCTTTGATGGATTTTTGCGAGCGAGTTGCCAGCTGCTTTAAATCCACTCTCTCAGTTACTGTGATGAATGAAATGGAGACCTCGGATCTTCTCCATTTCCTGTTCTTCTAAGTGTCCATCTTGCTTCCTCCAGCATGATTTCCATCTTTGTTTGTCGTTCTGTCTTTGCATAACTTAATATGCTTCCATAATGTGTCTTGAGAAAGATTAATAATGTTTGAATTAAAATTTCGAGTGCAATATCAAATTGGGTCCTCGAACTTTGGAGCTGCCAAAGGGACCAGTGCTCCGTCCTGGAGTTTACTACTGACGTATTTAGCACAAATCTAATAAATGCTTTCCAAAGCTAATTATACTTCACCGCGCTACTTCATATTAGCAACCCTCATACCTCTGGGACTCTGTCTGCATCAGGGAACCATGTGCATGTCTGGCTCTACTGCTCTTCTGGTACGATTTACATCTATCTCTCTTTCGCTCTCTCGCTTGTCTCACATTGCCTCATATATCGCTTTTCTGTGGCATTACTGCGATGAACACTCTCAGCGGCCTGGCCTCCAGAAATTTTCTTACAGCTGTCTGCCAGGGGCGGGAGACACATTTAAACAGTTTCATGATTTGCAGAGGCATGTAAAGTGGAGAAAGTGCTCGTTGTAGTGTCCATATATCAGTCACTCTAAACAGGCACTCTCAGAGTTGCACAAATGGCTAACAAGAACCAGGGAGCTAAACAAGCAGTGCTAATTGAATTTGGTATAGTTTACTCCAATCAGCATTAGGGAAACTTACTTATACTAGAGTATACACTATAGATTTTGCTGTTGACATCGTGATGTCTTCATGATGTGTAGTATCATTTTCTTTTTTTCCCTTATAGCTTTTTGGGCAATCTCAAACATAAAAGTTGCATTTGGACAAATTCCTCTTTTACACAGAATAAAGTGTCCATTTACTGCCATAACAATAAGGTGAGATTATGTCATCAGAGAGTCTTTTACTAAAAGGCTGAAATTTGGGCCCAATCTCTAAAATCTCACCCTCAGGCTCGGAGCTTGATTACTATTTCATCAGACAAAGACACCCCACCCCCCACCCACCCACCCCCATCAAAATGGCACTTTCAGACTTTCTTTTGCCCGACCCTAAGGCTGCTAAATTGAGCTCCGTTGAATATCTATCAGGCCAAATCCCAAAGGAATAACAGCCACTTGGCTGTTCATTTCTGCTTAATGGCCACTACGTGATTGACTTCCTTAATAGTAAATGTTAATTAAACTCCAACGTGAGAGTTTGTTGCTCTTAAGGACTACTTTACTAAGTGGAATTTGATTGGGTTACTTTCCTGGTGCTCCATTTCACTGCTAAATGTCAACTCGAAGAATATCTGGTAACACTTTATATTTCAGGGTTGTGTTCATAACTGACATAAGCCCTAATGTATTATGTGAAGTTGATGTTACAGCAGATGACAAGAGAAAAAGCAATTGATGAAGGCCAAGCACAGTGGGAAAGCATTTGATATAAGCTATCATTTGCTGTCTCTCTCTATCTCTCTTCCTACACTGATGGAGAGGTGACCTCTAGCTTGGCAATATGGAGAGAATATCATGCTACCCCCACCCCCCATCCCACCCCGACTCCCCATCTCTGTTTCACAAGTTGGACATTTTATTTTTTACCCATGACATAGAATTGAGAGAGAAACCATTTTTCCTCCCGAGATGAACGTTATTATGCCTTATCTCCTCCTTCCCTGTCACCACCTTATATCTGTATGTGTGTTGAGTTAATCCAAAATGGTGTCAGGGCTCAGCGAGTGCTCATGAGTGACATATAGAGCTGAAATATCTAACCTCTTATCATACTGTCAGCCACCAAGCATAAACCAGAGATGCCATTCTATACCAAGTCTAGCAAAATCTAGCAGTACTGCCTATAATATTAATTGCTTTCCAAAGTTATATATCTGTCTCAGACAGGAAATTGTCAGTTAAATAATTTAGAGGTTTAACAGGTGCAGTTCAATATTTATGTCAATTTTACCTTTCAATTGTTGTTTCTAATAACTCTAAAATGATGCTGTTGATATTGCAAGAATGTTCCAGGATTAAAAAAAAAGAAAAAAGAAAAACTTGCCCACATTTTCCAGGAAGCCCATATTTATATTCATAAATCATTATAACTGTGCTTCTAATTCATTGTATGTTAGTCGTTATTCCTTTTTAACACTTAGGTAACACCTGCTATGAAGGCCACGTCTATAATGAACTATGAACACATTCTTAACATGTTATAATGCATTCATAAGGCATTCTTACAATTACTTATGAATATAAGCTACATTTCATAGCACCCTTTATTATGCATTATGAATTCTTAACATATAGCATCATAAGTAGTTTTTGTAACACATTATAATGAACTCAGCCCTGCATTACATAATGCATTACGCATTATGACCTGCATTGAGGTTTTTATCAGAAAATTAATTTAATTAATTCATTAATTTAATATTTTTGGTAACACTTTCTATGAAGGTCATATCTATAATAAACTATGAACACATACATATCATGTTATAATGCATTCATTGGGAATTATACACATTGTTAGAATTATTGATGAAGTATTGATTGCAGTACACTGCATATGTTTATTGTGCATTATAAACTCTTAATATGATTAATTATAAATAGTGTTCATAACACACTATATCACCAAAACCCACTTTGCATAGTGCATCATGTGAAAATATAATGGTTATATAAGGTGTTATAAGCTTTACTTATAATGCATTATTTTAAAAGTTTACGAGTGCATTATAAACAATGCTACAAATGTAATGACTTTTCATAAATAAATGTAATGATGTGCCTTATGAACACATTATAACATGTTATGAATGTATTTATCAGTCATTATACATAAAAGTGTTTAACATACTGTATGTTTCACTGTTCATACAGTTGACAAATACAGCTTTTAAGGCATCATAATTCTTATTATTATATCATAAGTCTGTCAATAACCTACACATACATGGTAAGTATATACCATATTATTTATGTTTTCAGTCTATAGTATAGTATATATTTTTTTTTTGATTGGCAATATAATGTGTTATGAACACTATGGCTAATTATTCTGTTAACAAGTCATAAACCACCACTATAAATTGTAATGCATTTTCATAAGTAGGTATAACAATGTGTAAAATGCCTTGTAAATTTTACCAAATTTATAAGCTTTATGAGGCATTATTAGAGATTATGAAATGCTTACAAGGAATCATTACTTCCTTGAGAGAGAGTATTTACCATGCACAGACTGCAGATTGAAAGTTCCCTTCACAGACCTTAATAAATACATCACACCCTTTTTAGGCTGATCTGAAAGCAGCTTTTTCTCATACCCAGTCAGCATTTCTGTAGAGGACACTGATCCTGGATCAGTAAAAAGGTCTTGTACCTGCCTCTTAATTACTGTTGGCCATGACCTGACCACGGCACAGCCCTTTCTCTATAATTACCTGTCAGACTTATTAGAGAGTCTGTTGAAATTTGCAGGATAAAGGTCGCTCAATGGTGGCAGTGGAGTGGATGGAGTCAAATCAAATGGCATCAAAAGGAGCGAGGCAGCAGAGGCACCAGACATGACCCTGGTACTTTAATAGGAGTAGATGGTAGATGACTTTGTCTGAATTTTGAGGAGATGATGCAATACAGCAGCACAAATGAACACTAGACAGTGTTTAAACAGAGAGAGGTGAATAGAGAACATGAGAAAGAATAAGGAATGTCCAGTTTTGCACTTTCAAAGCTCGCAGTAACAAATCCAGGCCAGCTACCTAAAACAAGCTATTAGAAACACTGAATATCTGGTGCATACATACTGGAAGTTAAGAGAGAGCAAACATGTGGACCATGTGAGGTCCCTAGGGACTGATACATTGCATTATGGGATGGTCAGATTAGTATTCACCTGGGAACCACCAGAGGGTGTTGGATACGCTGGGCATGTGTAAAGATTTTAAGATAAAGATGAGGTAACACATGAAGGTTTTTATTTGGTAACACTTTCTACGAAGGTCATATCTATAATAAACTATGACAACATTTCATATCATGTTATAAAGCAATCATAAGGCATTAAGCCGTAGACACTGTTATGATTATTGATGAAACTTGATTTCACATCATAGCTATTGTTATTATGCATCATGAAATGCATGCATTATAAGCAGTGTTCACAAGAGAAATAAAATGTTGGAAATAACGTCGATTTAATGATGTTGATTTTTCGTTGCTTAACAAATACACTTTGCTTAACAAAGCTCACAAATGCAATGTATAAGGTATAAGATTTAGGTTATAATGCCATATGTATGTTAATAGTCTACACTCAGAAATGAAAGTATATAATTCACATGTTCAATTAATGGCAGTTTTCAATTTATGACTGAACATAATGCACTATACAAACTGGGGAATTTCTTTGGTACTGGGAATATAATGGGTTATAAACACTACATATAGCTTTTTAAACACTACTTATAATCCATTCTGTTAATTTATAAATTCATTGTAAAAATTGCTATAAACTGTAATGCACTTTCATAAATAATTATACAAATGTAATGTAAACGTAATGTGTAATGCCTTATTGTAACATGTGCTTAGTGGAGGCAGGATGCAAGTGTGTAAACATTGCCAACATCATAGGGAAACATACGTCATCATAGGGAAATCGTTGGTCAAAAATGATAACACAGGAATGAATTGGAAAACCAGAAACAATGAACAAGAAAATAATGCTCAGGACTGCAGGATACTATTGGAAAGCCTTCGCAATTAGGAATAGAAACAACAGAGCCTATACAAACTAATCAGTTTGAAACATAGAACAGGTGAACACAATAGGGTAATCAACCAATAAAATGACAATGGAGGAGACAGGACTGGAACAGAAATACAAGCACATGGCAAAGTGAGCATTATAACTTATGAATGTAATCACAGGTCATAGGGTATGAATGGTTATGAATATATTCATAGGTCATTATACATATGTTCACAGATTTTTTTTAATAGAGTTACACCATGTGTCTGTAGTAGCTCACATGAAAATGGATTATAGCTTAGTTGGTTAAAAGGTGGAGATCATCTACTAGACAATTAGGCTGTAGTTGGATAATTAGGGCTTTCCCAGCTGTGCATGTCTCTTTCTCTCTCTCTCTGTCTGTGTGTGTCTGTGCATGTGTGTGTGTGTGTGTATATTTAATACAGGCCATTTGGTGATGTATGCACACACCATCTCTGTTTGCCAAACCTATTACACAGCCATGTCCCACATCTTAAATTGCTTTATTTTTGATGACGCCTGCTCAGCTATGCACAATTTGCATGCTATTTGAGGAGCAGAAGAGACGAATTCAGCATGCGCTTAGTGAAAGAGAGAGCAAGGTGGTGAGAAACCAGAGAGTGTGAAAGCAAGACTAAACAATGGGAAATAGCTTCTGATTACTGTAGCATCACATACTTTAAATCATAAAAACTGTGATTTGAGCAATGATTTGAATCTTTTTGACCAGCAGCAATCCTGTCTGCATTTGCGCTTTGGAGACCCAAGCCTGTGCAGTGGCATAATTATTTCATTATCATATTATTGTTCTTATTGTTCTTTGTGTAAATCATGCAAATATGGGCAATGCAGAAGTGGGTGGGCACATGTAGGGTTAGGGGAGTTTCCAATTTTCCAATTCATAAATCCATTAAATAACGTTTGTGACTAGAGGAGAACATTCTAGAGATTTTCCAACTGTCATGTGTAGGCTGCTCACTCGAGCCTAAAGACAATGAGCTAAAGACTGATTATGGCCACTGACATCCAGCTGTGATGCCCAGTGAGCACCAAACGCCCACCAAGAGCCTAGAAAGAACAGGCTAACAGCATGTCCCTGAGACCGTTTGAGTCATAAAGAGGGTTTTCCAGGTTAGTACGTTAGTAGGTGCCTCATTTGGAGCAGTGTAATTAGGGAACATGGAGGTGTGTGCTAACGTGCCATATTTTCATTAAGCGTTGCTTCCTGTGACCTTCTGGCCTGGGTAGCGCTATTTATGAAGGAGGGATTCAGAGATGTGCATAGCTGCAACTTCATAATAATGGCATTTTAATGTTGTTAGGTCAACCTGAGGTTATTTCTTTTTTTTATTATTTATTTGTCTCAGGAGTAAATTTTATTGTTAATGCATATTGCAGCATTTAGTGTTTATGTACTAATATATGCGCAGCCTTCAAGTGTCATTATTAAAACAGTAATAAAGAATTATTAATGGTCATCTAAAGCAGCACAAAGAAAATTTTGAAATAAAAAAGGCTTACAGTTACACACACACACACACACCCACACCCCAATAGTTGGCAACAAAGTATATTCATTACTACAACTACAAAATTTTATATATAGATAGATAGATAGATAGATAGATAGATAGATAGGAATTATGGGATAACAATTCTTTATCAGTAGTGTACAAAAGGTAACCATTGCAACATATTAATGGTTTATGAACATGTTATAAGGTCAACAAACCTACAAGGGATGCATAACAATATATTTTATAGAATACACAGGACTTTGAGATTGTAATTTTGCTGATTATTACTTAGTATGGCTCAGTGATTCCAGTCCTGGCAGGAGTCTAGCTCTAACACCCCTGGGAAATGCCTGGTAATTAACTGGCAAGCAACTGTGCTTAATGCTGAGACTCCGGTACGGTTCTTGTGCCCTCTGGTCAAGTAAGTGGTCACACAGCTGTGGTAAGGTCATATCACAGCATGGTCCTGACGCATTACACTTTTTTTTGTTCTTGTTTGTTTGTCATGTGAATAGCCATGCTGCCTGAGTCCTGCTTGATTGACTGCCATGTTAAGTCAGTCAGTAGTAACAGGGTGAGTCCTGAACTACACACAGCAAAGGAAGGCTACTGTTTAAGAGTCAGACTCTCAACATTGGAAAAAAAATGTTTATCTTATGCCCCGCAACTGTCCCTTGACCTGACCTGTTTGTGCAAGCATGGCCTGCTTTGAGTGATGAACAGTATAACCAAGAAGCACTGAATATAACTGTTTGCTCTAGTGTGGCTAATTGCTTAATTTGTTTCTCTCATAAATTAAAGGTGCACTGGTCAGTATTTTACTGTTCTATTATACACTGGGGAACATAATGAAACATGATGTGTAAAGCCAGTTATACTGCAGTGGTGCTGAATTCTCTAATCTGATCTAAGCTTTTGATTAAATTTTTATAAGAGCATCTCTGACACTGGGTTTATATTAATGTGCTCATTCTAATACATTATTCTTTCTATACTCATTCACAGGGACACGTATGGTAGATAATCTATATAATCTAAGAATTTTTAGAAAATGAAAAAATAAATATAAATCATTATGGTGAACTTTTCTGTTTTTGGTGAAGTTTTCTATCTTTTATGGATGGAGTCTCAAATGGCAGCACAGGGTGGTACAGTATGGCCCAGTGTGAAGTGGAGTCCTGTTACATGCTGAGGAAATGGCAGGTCCAACCCTAAACAGAATTTTGTTGACCAAAAAAAAAAAAAAAAAACCCCACACAATATGCTCACCGAATGTATAATGCCTCCAAAAGACATAAAACAGTGTGATTAGCTACATTTCCCCTGAACAGGTAGAATGTTGTTTGACTGATTGACTGACCAAGTAGAATAAGAAGATGTAAAGTTAGCTCAGAGGGCTAGAATTGGTATTCCACCCAAATGCACCTTTAATTTGAACTAAGCTGTAAAATTGATCAGGCAAAAGTTTTTAAAAAAGAATCTACCCAAGTTTGCACTGTCTTCTGCAATTTCTACAATATAACAGTTTACACTGAGAATAAACCTTGCTCTTTAGGAGCCATCCATCTAGAGCAATCAGGAAAGTTCCCTCAATTCCTAATTATTGCAACCCAATCAAGGACAGCTCTGAGCAATTATTTCAGCCCACTGTGCCGTTGGATCGAAGAAGTAATTTAGGAGTGATTAAAAACCCCAAACCACCAGATGGGGTATCTCTCTCTCTATCCTCGCTGTACCACAGTCTCTTCAAGCAACCCCATTTCTCTCTCTACCAGACACTTTCCCTTGAGTGCTTCATCAAGCTGTGACTATAGTTTCAGGATCAATCACGGTGTGGAGTCAGACATGGAGAAGAAGTGGGCTAAAGCTCAGGAGGGAAGAAGGAAAATGAGAAACGAAGAAAACACATTTGGGTGGTTCCAGCATGTTCCCTGGGTGACTTGACATCACTGGAGTTGCTGAGCCAATTAAAACTTTCTTGGTCCTGTCACTGAAACGTGCTTGAGTTATGTAAAAGAGGACCTCACTCCTTCCTTCTTTGTCAGGGTAAAGATAAGGCAATTTAAGGAAAAAGGAATGAATAATGAATATTGTTCTATCAGTGGAAGCAGGAGAGAGAAAGCAAAAGACAGATGACCTATCAAATTGACCTTCATTTGAAACACATCCCCTATTTTTCACTCCTTTCTACAATTAACAAAAGTCTCTGCTGCCAAATGGGAACTTATAAAAGATAGCCACGGCTAGGTTTAAAGTTTATTATGGAAAGTGGTGGAAAGTGAGTGATTGGAATGGAGGTTTCAGTTACATCTCATGCCAATGACCAATGTGTTGACCTGCCTTAACATTAACATAAAATTAACATACATGGGTTACATTTTGGCCCTCCAAACACAAACTAACATTAGGCATATGAATTGGAAAATATTGATTGGGATAACATGGAAGGCAAATTAAAAATTTCAACAGAATACTGTTTGCTAGTGATTTTCACACATCTAGCATCAAATCTGTGTTCACAAGATCAGATTATATTATGGACTTGGTAGCTAGCTAACCTAATCCCCAAGCCAACAAACTAGCTACATTTAGACATAAAATAATAAATGATAACCAAATTTGGACATGATGAGAGCTTATATAAAGGTAAGATGGACAGTTAAATAACCAGCACTTAACTTGAACATTTACATTCCCAATTCTCAATGTTGACATGTTTTGTCAAATAACTATAGAGAGTAAACTGGACAATGTCTGTTAAAGTTGATATATAATTGGCTCTTGGTTTCCTTCTGTCCATCACATCACAGTTTCAAGCAGGAAACTAAAATGTTTACCCTCTCCAAGTGAGGGTGCCGGAACACCATTCTGGATTGTTCCAGCTCACTTTAACTCCTATCCATCCTCACCCAAGGATTCTCTGTCATAACACTTGACCTTTTTAAAACCACTGGTTGTCCAGATCAATCCATTTTCTTTTCCATTCGAAGTGTTAAAGAGCCACAGAATGATTGGCCTGGTTTAGGTCCAACATGTCTGCAGCAGCTGTCAGCATGCTGACTTCTGAACTTCTAATTAATTCCCCAGGGCTTAGTGCAAGGGCATCAACACACTGAGCCATGCCAGGCCTCTACAGCAAACACAGAACAACTTCTCCATGAGTGCCAAACACTGCCGAGAGTAGCGGCAAAAATGACCAACAAAGATATCACTTGCCAAGAAAGCTCGACCAAAGCACGGACAGATCTAGGTAGGTGTATTTGTGAAGAAAAAAAAAACAGAATATCATTCCTAGTACAGGACCTTGATAAAGTCAGTTTTAAGTTGAGCATAAAAAAGGAGGACAGATGACTCAAGCAGTTGCCAAAATGAAAGACTTTCATTTTTTTCCATCAACCTTCATAGCAGCATCTTGTGCTTTTGGAGAAACACCAGTAATTGGGTCTTCCACCATAAAAACAAATTTCTCTTGTGCACCTTCAAAGCACAGTGTGTATCTACATGATTGGACATTGCTGTTAGATGCCTGATGCCATTCTTTTAGATGTCCTTGATGGCCTCCTTGACATAGTACCTCCCAAGCACATGCTTTTTCACATGCTATAAAAAAATTATCTGAACGAGGTGAAGAGACTCAAAATGCCATTAAATTCCAAGTGTTATTTTTCACAAACAAGCCAGAATGTCATTGCAGTATTTCCACACATGGGAATTACCATATTATTATGCAACCTGTCACATGCGTTTCTTCTCCTTCGTCCTTCTTCACCATTGCTCATTTTCTCTAGGAATAGGAATAGAAATCTAAATCTCCCCTGTCTCCTCCTCTGCTTGTCTTAAGTTAACTTTCGCACTTGTTCCCCTGCTGTCCCCTTTCAAGACAATTCCTGCTGGTAGCATTGACCACAGGGACTGCTTCATATTGTTGCATGTTTTTTTCTCTCATGCAAGCTGGGGAAATGATTATATTAGTGGGACACTCTTCCATGCTCCAGCTCAACTGTTTAGGGAGTCTTGGCAGTCTAATCCTATTTGTTAATTAATTATAATACTGAGTGCATCTGTAAGCAGGCAGGCGCACAAGGCTGAGTTACTGATGTCCAAGGTTAACCTCAGAGACATTAAGTTGGCATGTTCATTTTTATACTTAATAGTGATTAATTATTCAATCATATCACCTGAGTACATGTAATCTAATTCTATTTAGGAATAATATTAATCCATTGAAAATGAGAAATAATAATAGCCACAGGCAGATGAACCATTACATCTCAATGACATATTTTAAATAGAACTAGACCTGTGCTTTTGTATTCATATTTAGTTTCTGTTCAAAGTTTGGTTCTGTTTCTTACCAGGGGTTGTTCCCTTGTTATGTTCACCTGTGCCTTGTTTCTGTGTTCATTATTAATTTTTTTATTTAAACATTTGTTGTGTCTTACGAAGGTTGTGTTGTCTGGTTTTCCTGCAAGTTCAGAGTCATTGGCTGTATCGCAAGGCTTTTTTTTTTGGGCATGTTTTCCTGATTAACAGTTACAGATTACTCACTGATAACTCTCCTGTGCCCAAACAACCTAGCTTGCTAATGTAACCTGTTTGTCAAAATCTTGCCCTCATGCCTTGCATTGCTGCTCACATGAACCATTACGTGCTTTTGTTTCTCAACATTGTTTCTTTAGTATGGTCACCTGTACCTTGTTTCCTCCTTATTAGTTTCTATACATATAAACATCTGTATTTAGTTGTGTCTTAGCCAAGTTGTGTAGTCTGGTTTTCCTGCATGAGTCATCGGCTATTGCAGTAGGTTGTTTGCTTGTGCATTTTTTCCCAATTTGCAATTACCGATTGCGCTTTGATAACTCACCTGTGTTTTGACCAGTTTTTTTTTTTTTTGACTACAATAACCAAATCACCTGCAATAAAAACATCAAAATGCACTTGAGCCTTTCACTTTACTGTTCACCAAAGTCCAGTGTGACTGCTTCAGATTTGAAACTTGTAGTAATTCTTATAACTTAGTACACCTTCCTATAAATGAATGGGCCATATAAATGCAATAACAGTAATGCATTCATTATCAAAATGCACTCCATAATATTAAAAGAGGTTTTCAGTTTCCATGCATTAGTCAAATTTGACATCAATAACAAACAGAAGTAATGAGCAGCATTCTTTGGTGTAGGTTTGTAATTTGATACTGGAACGGCAATTTGGTACGTTGTACATACAAACTCTGTGACATTTCAGTGCATGCATAATTGGAGTCGGGAGAGAATGAGGTGATTGACCTTTAACTTATTTTGTCAGTTGTTTTTGCAGCGGCGCTTGTTTCTTTTTTCATGTTGGACAGTGAAGTGCAGAAAGGGCACTCTTGAGGTAGCGGGCTTGAATTAAAAAAACAAACATACACACACGCTTCTTGACCAGTCAGGAGTGATGATCAACCTGCACACACCATGGACTCTACACTCATCTGACAACTCATTTTCCAGTGCAGACATTTCTCAAGATTTACAGTCAACTTGTGTGGTAAACGTGTCAGTCTCATCTTCCGGAAGCACACCGCCAATTCTCTCCAAATATGCTGTGAGAAGAAGCCAATGTTGGTCCATTGCCTAGCAGCCTTGCCTCTAATCACCTGGCCCATTCCCCAGGAAATCACAGAACCCATTCACTACAAGACTAAAGGACAGAAGGAGCCCTTTAATGATTTGCTGATTGTGGCCAAACGGGTGATTAAACCACGTTTCTCATTCTCCAGACACTACTCCTCTGTGTCCTAGTGATGGAAGAGCAGAAATAGCCATGGAGACAGATAGAGGGAGCAGAGGGAGAGAGAAAATGAGGACGGGAAAAGGTGGGGGTGAGGGGCTCTTTTACATAATCCAGGCATGTTAATATGCACAGCAAGACAGGAAGCTTTCCTCCTCTCTCCTGTCCTTCTTTTTATCCGATCCAATCCAATATTCCATGTTAGGAATGAAACACTTGCTGTTAAAGGAGAATAATCATTGTCAGGGTGGTGTCATGTGGTGTGACGTGAAGTTGATGATTTTCTTATAACGGCACATCCCGGGTGTCACGAATCCCCTCAGAGCCTGGTGATTTTTTTCTGCACCATCTGCATAGCTGGTTAACTAGCTTCCTAGCTCTGTGTTCCCTGGTTTTGACCTTCACATCTGTCTCTCAATTTTGCATATGGGTTATCCGTTTTTTGATACTGCCTGACATTTTTTTGACCCATGCGTCAGACTACGTTTCATGGATTTCCCCTAATAAACCCCTGCTTCTATATGCACTTTACACTGGGTGTGTTATATTCCTCTTATACCGTATGAATGTGACAATGCTAATAAGTTAATTCCTGTTATTACTGACATTATAGAGGCTATAAACACTCATTCTCTTACCAGCCTCTCTCTTCTCCTCTCGCTTGAATGTAATGAACAAAAAATTGCAGCTTGTTATTGAGAAACCACAAAACTTAACATCCTCCATCCTGATGACTTTCCAGTGTCAGAAAACCTGAAGTTACAGAGTTACTATCAATTGTTACAAAGCACTGACACCGGAGACACCTTCCATAATGTCTGAGTTGATGGGAAAAGAGGAGACAAACCAGAAGAGGGAAAAATAACCCTGCTGAATTTAATACAAGCAGAACGTAGCTCATGACATGGGATTCCCAATCCTTTGATTAACAAACCATTGGGGATACTCACGTGTGCATCCCAAACTCTATCCCCCAACAAGCCAATATATTTTTACGTCAAGGTGATGTGCCTCAATAATACACAAATGATGGTAAAACATCAATCCACTTACATATGGGTTCCTTGGAGAGTTCTTAGAATTTCTACTTGAAACCCTCTCTGAAAGGAAAATACTCTAAGGTATGACCTAGTACCTTTAAGGTTACCACAAGGGACTAATCTAAGAATCTTTTAGGTTCTTGATAGGTTCTAGAGAGTGTACCACTTTCATCTGTCTCACATACTGTTGTGGGACTATAATGACCAACCTTATGGCCACCATATCTCAGGCATTACCAAAACTCTTAACCTACAAGGGTTTCTCAAGGGTTCTTGAGAAGTTCTAAGTCTCTAAAACAGTTCTAGATTAAACTGTAGTGTTTAGTTTAGTGTTTACTGTTTAGTTGGACTGTACAGTTTTAGCTCAAAATTGAAACTCTGCCTAAGCATTAGATATGGTTGGTTTCATTTGGGCCATTCTGGTCAAAATGGCCCAAGTGAAAACTGTATAACAGGTGATTGCTACAAAAAGGTAACAAGGACTAACTCGTTTAGTCCCCTTATTCTCCCCAAACAAATGACTTAAATTGGATTATTTTAAACTTTTATGGAACTGAGCTCCACCAAAGGTTCAAACATACACCAAATGGTTTGAAGAAGCAAGGGGCTGATTTCTTTCTAGTCCAGTCTATAGATTCATGCAGTATCAATGTATGAAACTCCCCCTAGATTTGATCTCAACACTTGTCTTTGCCATAATCTCATCAATATCTGGGTAAGGTTTCCAACAAGTTTGAATTGTGTTGCACTTTTCATTATTTACACTTTATGGATTGGAGTCTTGTGTATAGTGCCCTTGACTTCTTATTGACTTCCATGTTGCACCATGGTCCTGGAGGCTCAATATTTTATCCAGCTGTATGGGATATTTGATTAAAAATGGACTTTTGGTGACTGTGGACTCCACAGAATCAGAGCAGCACAGTGCTTGTCAGTATGCCTCGAGCAAGCTGATGGCAGAAAGATTGATGGACACGCTGCCTACTGACAGCAGAAAAGTCAACATCAGAGCAGCTTTGGCACATGGTAGAGCCAGTGCAGCTTGCTTACCTGGCAGGTACGAATAATAATGCAGCTAATGCTGTCTGAGAGCCTGAGAGAATGCGTAGGAGGAGTGAGCTAGTGAGAGAGAGATTGATATCTTCAGCCATTTCCCAGATTGCTCATTCATAATAAGCATCTAAATATTTTTCTGTGCATATGTAAATGTGTAGCTTTGACAAATGAATGTTTATCTGTTTATACATTTATACAAGGTGCTAGCTAATAACCTAGCATGAAAGGAGTTCTCAGCCTGGAGTAATGTTTCTGCAATTGTACATGTTGCATTTTAGCATGTGTAATCTGCTTTACTAAATTTGGTCCTGAGCTTCGAACAGTCAGTTTCCCAGACACATTTGTGTGCTAGGCTTGAATTAAATCACTGCTTGTTCTCCCTATAAAATCCCTTTAAATTCTGTGCTAAGCATGAACAAATTAAAATTTAAAAAAGCATGCCATGGGCAAATTCCTTGAAATTCAAAGCATGTGGTATTGTGTTCTGCTATATATATATATATATACCAAAAGCCCAAGAGCATATATGAAAGAAAATTAAGCGCAGTGTCTGGCTATAAAAGCAACATGCCCACATGTCTATAATCTTCCATGTTCATCAGTCATCCATGCATAAAAAACAGCATAAATTGATGTTATTTATGGATCTGTTGCTATTAGATTGCATTTCTATGTTTATAGTGCAAATGTAATGTTTATGCCCTGCAGGCATGTGTTGGAGTATTTCAGCTAGTGTGGTTCTTACATCGTGCTTGTTCAGTTTAATACAGATTATTTTATCTCACATTATTTGAGCCATTCATATTAATTCCTCTTGTCCTTTGGGTTTGGACTGAGTTGCTATTTTTATTACCAGCAATTATGATTCTCTAATTATTATTGTCACAAAATTCAGCACCTGTCCATGTATTGAATAACTGGGAAGGTGGGAAAGGGTTGTTCGAATATTAGCCCACAATGGAAATACATTCCCAGTGGTGCCATGTACCAAAGGACACTGAGCCTTTTTTTTGCTCTAAGAAGTGCTAGAACATTTGGCACCAGAAAGCTGGAACTTATGCTTATTCCATTGGTCACTGGTCCAGAACCAAATGTTCCAGTTGTATGGTATGGTATGGTATTTTTGGTATCTTTTCAAGAAACTTATGGTAATACAGGGATGGGATATGCTTTGTTTCTGATTGGTTATGCTTACCAAATCAAACAAGGTATGATGTCATACATCAAAGCAAAGACAAATATTTTTTAGAAATTTTTAGTTTGATTTCTACCAGTACAACCTGGTTAACCAAATAATTAGCCAACCAGATGGGGGAAAAAATTCCTTCAGTATTGCTGTCTCACATGTCCAGAGTCCCTGGTTTGATCCTGAGCTTGGGTTATTGCCTGTGTAGTAGGGTTTCCTCCTCTGGTTTCCTCCCACTTCCCAAAAACATTGCCCCTACATGTGTACATGATGAACTGGTATCCGATCCAGGGTGTATTCCTGCCCTTTGTGCAGTGTTCCTGGGATAGGCTCCAGATCCACTGCAACCCTAAGCAGGGGAATGAACAAATAAATACACCTCAGACAGGAATGATATAATTACAGTCATTATTTCTGTTGCTGCTGTTCCAGTAGTCACTCAGCAAACTAGAATGAAAACCCCAAATTCCATTGGTGGCACTTTGAATTGAATTTGAAGTGCAAAACACACTTACAGATTACATACTTGGTAAAAATTGGTTGGGCGCACCAAGACTCCTGTTGATTCACATTGACATGTTAGTCACAAGTTCGCACCGTGTTCACATGGGTTTCCTCTAGGTTCTGGCTTGCTCCCACCTCCCAAAAATATTGAAGTCATATTGTCAACTCTAAATTGCCCCTACATCTGAATGAATGTGTGAATGTGTGTGCATAGTTCCCTGTGGCGGATTGGCATCCCCCAGGATGTATTCCCGCCTCGCTCCCAGTGTTCCCGGAATATCTCCACTTGGTGGAATCCAAACTAAAATGAAAACCCTAAATTCCACTGGTTCCCATTTGGGACATTTTTTTTTATTTGATGTAAAAACACTTAGATTTTGCATTCTTAAAAAAGGACTCCTACTGGAGTTTCTAGAATGTCCTCCCTCATTCAAATTAAGTTATTTTGGTTTGTTTCTGTTTGTTTGTCAGTCTCTATCCTTCCCTGTACTATCCTTCCATTCTTATTCTAAATATACACAAATGCAAGTGTGAAAAGCAGAGTGAGGTGTGTGTACATTTCCCAGACTTGCCACCTGCCAGACAGTCTGGATTTAAATAAAGGTTATCTGTGTGAGGGATCATAATAAAGTATTTATTGAGGGAACTTGGTAGAGAGAAGAAAGTAGTGCTCAAGAAGCTGTCAGAAAATCAAGGAATTTCCATTACAAGAAAGCAAGCATTCGCAGCTAACACACAAAAAAAAAAATCCACTTCTTCCTTACACCTTAAATAGAACACCTGTACTTGGAAACCTTACTATCTGCAGTTCTATCCCTCAACTCATTTTCTTTCTCTTTCACTCATTTTATCTCCAGTATATTAATTCCGGTGGTAACTGCTATATAGGTATCTTAATTTATATCTCATAAATTAAGGCTCTGTGATATAAAAATAGCATAAAATAGCTCATGATTCTCAGGGGATGATGGTGATGTGGTAATCTGAACATCTGGTCACTTTTGTTCACTTCGTCTAAGCCCATGGTTCTCCTTTCCGATCATGCTGGGCTACAGCTACACAATTCAGCAGTTTTGGACACTGTAACACACTGGACTCAGCTCTTGAGGGACTTGATAATTAAAGTAGATAGGTATAATCAGGAAAAAATGAAATCATGAAGTGGAAATGGAATACAGACTATGCAATTACCGTAAGGACTGAGATTGAATGTGATGGTTAAATTGAGGGGTAATGATTAAAAATGGTACAAAAGTTCAATCTTTTAACTTTACAAACCTTTTAAGGTTAATCAAAAATATCTCTAAAGCCTGTTGTATGCCACCATCCAAGCAAGCTTCCAAACTGATAAGGGGACAGTGGGTTGTCGAGGAAGTCACTGTTCTGGACAGAAAGCTCCAAATGTGCCATCGATCTCCAACAAAAAAGGCCAATACACAAGGTTCTATTTAGAACCATACAAGTAGGGTGGTAATCAAGATGTAGCCATTGTTAAGTTCGAGACAAGTCCGAGACAAGTCCAAGACGAGACTAGCGGAGACTAGTCTTAAGGTCGAGGCCAAATCAACATTGAGTCTAAATCAAGATTAAGACCGAAAACCATCAAATCCTTGGAGGCCAACCCTTTACTTCAACAAGTTGCTTTCATTTGTGCATTGTGCCAAGGATTAGGTTAAGTTTTCTAGAAGAAGGAATTACTTCTTGTCAAATTTTGTGCATGCGAAAAGAAAAGACAACATGAATATTATTTTAACTCTTGGTTGAAAGCAAGACAATATTTAGCAAGACCAATGTCCAAGAATGAGTCAAGTCCAAGTACAAATGGCAATAAGTCCAAGACAAGTACAGAAAACATCTTGAGACTGTACTTTAGACAGAATCCAAGACTGGATTCAAGTCCTACATCAATACATAAAACAGATGGTTTCTCTTTTAGAGATGGTACTAAGTAGAGGCTTTAGAAAATTCAGAACCATTAACCATCCAAAGAACCATTGAGAAACCCTTTTTCTAAGAGCATTCTTTGTACTTTTGTTGTCCTTGAGGTGGATTGATGAAGACTTAGCATTCCACTCAGTGGAAAGGCTCTTCCGTTGCAGCCGAGTGGACTGAGAACTTTCTGGTATGAGCTCAGACTTTGCAAGTGTGGTATTGATCAGACTTCTCTGATTAGTTCTCATATTTACTCTTCCTCTCCTCTCTTTCTTTCTGTATTCATTTTCCACACTCTGCTCTGTCTTATTTTGTTTGGCACTGAGAGGTCTCTGGGGCAGAAGAAAAGCAGTGAATTGAAGGAAACAGCAGGAACGAGCATGGCCATGAATATTGAACGAGAGACTTTTATTCTACTGTGCCAACAAAAAGAGAAAGGCCA
The DNA here is from genome assembly GCA_022758105.1 of Pangasianodon gigas. NCBI lineage: Eukaryota > Metazoa > Chordata > Actinopteri > Siluriformes > Pangasiidae > Pangasianodon > Pangasianodon gigas. Next base: position 3,875,236 of record CM040481.1, read on the forward strand.
CCTGGCTGCGAGGGTCTAGAGGGGCAAGACTGACTGGGTGTGTGTGCATGTGAGTGGGCAGGCGTGAAAGGTGTCACAGTCCCCTTTGATCTCTGAGGGAGTAAAAGAACAGACGAGGGGTTGAGAGTAACAGAATGATGGAGGGTGTAGGTGATGAAGCAGAGCAGAGTGGGGGAAAGAGCTGAGAATGGAACAAGCTGGTGAGAGACATGGTGGAGGTTTGAAAGGAGAGGAGTTATCACACCTTCTGGGAGGCTTCACTTCACACTTCCAATTATACAAGAGGGTGAGGCCAAGAATAATAGAAGGAACAACAGAGGTGGCATTGCTTTACTTTTAGCGATAGCTTTTTCTTCAGCCACATATTCGACCACAGTCACATGTATGCACATGTGCATACCTCCAGTGGTTACTAGTCATGATATTGAATGGCAGAGTGTAATGCACACATAAACTCCATGGAATCACCTGACATGTCTGTCTATGATGGACTATAGCAAGGGCTAGAAAGAAATCAATCCCAGCCACTACTTCAAACCACTTTTCCTTATGACCACTAATGGTGGTTTATAGTTCCAAAAAAAGTTATAAATAATCCAATTTAAGGCACTTGTTAACAGCAAATATGATGTGGATAACAAAAAATCTTCTTGTTTCTTGTATTTTCTCCTTGAAAGAGAGGGATGGCGTCACCCTGTTATCCCATTTATATCATATTTATAGCTTTTTACCTCAATACGAAAGGACCATTGATTATATTGTATAAGAAAAAGAGAAGGAAAATGCTGCATGTCCTGAAATGATGATGGTATAATTTCATAGCATCATCTTGAACATTGCAAATTGCCTGAGACTGATGACATTTTTATGTTGCTTAGAGCTGTAAGGCAATACTCCATCTGTATCAGTATAGTGCTTCAAGTATCCATATCTTGCTCTGAACCAGAAAGGGTTTTATTTCCACTATGCCTGTTGAAACACTTTAAAAAATGTATAAATGTCAGCATTGTATGTGAAATCTGGCTCTGACATTTTCCTCAACCTCAGCTACATCAGTCGAGTTGTATCATTCTGAATAATGTGTTATATTCGGTTACATCCCTAATGCTGCTGTAAGGACAGAGCCTAAAATGCAAATTCAAAAAAAAAAAAAAAAAAAAACGCCCAATGTGAAGTGTTCCAGTTTGATCCAGCCTTTTATCTCTATAACAAATCCTTGAGGCATACATCTCTTATTCTCTCTGGTGCTCTAATGGCTCAGGCTGTTCAATCTCCTCATACATCACTCGATTTTAGTCTTGACGTGAGGGTTGACTCTGGGGTCCATTCCTAAGACTGTAATGTAGAAATGCAAGGTCATTCAGTATAACGCCCACCCTAAACACACACACACCATCACCACACCTTGATTCAAGTCAAGGTGATTCGTACAAGATTCGTACATCTATACCATCTATACATACCTATGAACACATACTCCCAAGTTGTCAGAAGTGCAAAAGCCTCTGGCATGCAAAGACAAATGTTTCCCCTTGAAATGAGAATTGATTTTCCAAAACCCCCTCAGATACGGACACACATACCTCAAGCTTGTATTCTGCTAATCCTGTAATAAAGAGAGGTGAGACAACCCACTGATGATGAGCACAAGTGGGCTGAAGGCCAAACCAGGTAGGGAGGGGGGCAAGAGAAATATTCAGGCAACCAACATTCTGCAGGGCATCATCGATCTGATTTTCGCATTGATTACCGCATATGAATTATGAAAAGACCTGTGTGGACAAACACACTGCACAAGTGTGTCTGACCATAGCGTTGTTCACTTTATTATGTGCTTGGAATGTTAATGACCCTGTTTATCCACAGTAGTATAATGTAGTAGTTCCCATACTTGCTTCTGGAGTACAACTGTATTTTTACAACTTCCTCCAAATAAACAGTGAGTTGACAAGACTTTATGAGGTTGATATGGATATAGTAGACACAATGGTAGACACAATGACCAGGAGAGGAGTTTACCACACCCGGAATTGGGAACCACTGGCATAACATAGCATGATTAGCAAATTAGCATTACAGGTGTTGATTTATCTTCTGTAACAAGCTAGTTCTATAACAGTCTATTCCCACCACTTACACATGGTTTAATTAACATAAAAAATTTAAAACATGCTGTTATTCAACAAAGAAAAATGTATAACTATTGATATGCTGAAGTGTTCTGTAAAGAGACATTTATTTAACATTTATGGAAGGAGTCTCCAGTGTGAGCAATTTGTTTTCCACCACAGGAAAGTCTTTATGACTCTGTGGTTTCTTGGTAACATGACAAGGTGTGCTATTTTTTCTTATGAACTCCAAGCGAAAGAATAAATCGAGAGGCTGGTGAGGGAATGATGTTTATAGCTGTTGTAACATAAGTGTGATAAGAGCAACTACCTAGTAAAGGTACTCCTTTAACAATATTAAATGTAACTGTAAAAGGGTAAAAAAAAATATCCTAATATATAATAATCAACATTGGGGTAGTAAACAGTACTGTAACTCTGCTTCATGTCTGGCCATGTCTCACCATCTCATTGTTGTGTTTTATTCCTTACTTATTTTTATTTGTTATTTTTATCCTTATTTTTTTTTTTAGTCATGCAGTCACTTTTGCTTCATATTTGAGAATCTCTCTGGATCTCTGTCTATTTCTCTGTCTCTCTGTCTCTCTCATCCTGCTGTGCTGTGAAAAGCACTCTTGAGAGGCATGAAGGGGAGATCAGGAGAAAAGTGGGTGGCCTCTTTTTCTGTGTTTTAATCCGTGACAAAAAACACTGTGCTAAATGAGACAGAGAAAAAGAGAGGTGTGAGAATTAAACCAATTCAACCCGGTTAAAACGTTTATGCAATTAAGGTGTCAAGTGCTGCCATATCATGGTAATTTCTTAATCATTGACCATGATAATGCACCACATTTTGCCTCTTTGTGTGTGAGTGTGTGTGTGTTAGCTCAAATGTACCGATCCTCCACTGCAGAAATCAAAGCAAATGTCACACAGCTAGAAATACAGAGACTCCTTAGTGTCCTATTGTCCATTTCTTTCCATTTGCCTTAATCAACCTGGCATGCATGATGTTCAAAATACTCATTTTGGTGTTACTTTGTGGATATCATGATCACAGATGTGGGCTGTATTGTAATTTGTTTTGACTGTTCTAGTACTTGGGCTTTGTTTTTAGGCTAAAGTGGCTGGGAAATGATCTACCCTTGTCACTACAGTCTAGAAATGGACTGGATCATGTAGTCATGGCAGAAATGATCAAGACAGTCTGTTTTAAATATATTTAAATCCTTGTATTCCAAGTCTCAAAATAAGTCAAACCTGGTAAAAAAAAATTATAGCTTCAAATTCTTCACTTGTTAAAGTAGAAAAGTATATGTACTTCAAGTAAAATTACAAGAAAGATTCACTAAAGAAAAAGACACCTGCTTAAAAAAAAATCACACGCTGATTTTAGTTACTGATGAGAAATTAGTGGCTAAGGCTAATTAACAGAAGCTATCAAATGTTAGCTAGCATGATATAAAGTAGCTGAATGATTATTGCTAGCTGTCAGAGCACAAACTGCCTTGATAAATACAAAGTGTACACAGATTACACTAATCAGTTTTATTCTTGCTGATAAATCTGTTAAGGTTTAGATTTATTAGGAATTAGGAATAGATCGTTAAAGTTGCCTGATGCGGAAAATATATGATTTTACAAATACGATTTTAGAGATATGTAGAAAGTAGAGATTTGTAGGAAGTAAAAGTCAAAAGTATTAGGTGTATAAAATATTAAGGGCTCAAGTTAGGTTTCATGGTCATGAAGTACTTGAGGCAACTATCATACTTTTAAATGGAGTGAGATGAATGTGTTCGTATGCGATTTTATGTTCTCTCAGCAGTGTTCAGTATCAGTCTCTGGCAAAAACCACTCACTTAAGCCGTAACATTTCGGTAAATGAACAATTTATCCCTAATCAGAATTCAGCTTTGATACGCACTGTTTGCCAAAGCACCCCAGCTTATATTATTATGCATGATTTACTCGCATGAGTCATCGCATTTCTGTTAGCTCCTAAAGCAAACACAGCATGATGGCCAATCATGAATTAACTCTTTAATTAACCTCTTGGAATCCCATTACTTTTAATGTTTCATTCATAGCTGGTACGTACATTGTTGTAAATGGTATTGGCGACAGGTGTGTAATCCCATTTATGGCTTTAATGTGTGACTCATATTCATAAAGGTCTCTCTGACTTCCAGTAAAATGGAATTAATTTCTCGAGCAGTATTATGAAATACATTAATGACTTACTACTAAGTCGAGTTTAAAGAGTAGTTGAAAAAAAAAGTGCAGGTCTGCATAAGGAAGCCAGTCACTAGCTGTAACACTGAGTAGGCCTGCAAGTGCAAGGCACAGAGCCAAGATGTCTGCCATTGAAACCCGACAGCTTTGCTTTCCTGCGCACTCATTAGTGTGAGTGATAAGTTCGAGTGGCTCATAATTATTGGATCAGTCCAGCATGCTCACCTCAAAAGAAAACAACATTTCTTTTTCCCTGTGTATGTTTTAGCAGTGAAATATTCTCTCCGTCTTGTCATAAAAGTCACCGAACTGTGCATTTATCACCGTGTACGTGTCAGGAGAGTGCTTTTAGGCTGTACCTGTGACTTTAAGCTCACTGTGTGTGAGTAGTGATAGAGTGATGACTATCATCTGTCAGAGAAGACGTGTCGAGAACAGACTGGAATGCGATTCACTGAGACGTAATCGTCTTCACTGGAGCCTGTAGAAGCACCATTTACATCTGACACACCTCACTACACTGCAAACCTGATGCAGGAAACCTCCTTCACTCATGCTCGCTCTCTCTGCCCATTTTCCCCTCCTATTATTACAGTGTTTCTGTCTCCAGCTGGCTAACATCATTTCTGTCATCCATTTATCTCCTTTTCTTTCTTCTTTCTTCTTGCCCTCTTTCTTTTATTCACTGACCTTTCAGACTTTTCCAGCTGATTGAATTATTCAAGTGTCCAGGAGATTTTGGAAGGAGTCCTTCCTCCATTGCAAACCTTCACCATCCACATTGCCTGTCCGTTCAATAATTCAGTGCTCCCTGGCGTCCTAAAGCCACCTGTCTCTCTCACCTTCCCTCACCTCTTTCACTTCATGTCTTTCTCCTCTTTAACCTCTCCTGCTTCCTCCTTCTCTCTTTTTCTGCCTTACCCAGTGGAACACACCTAGTTCTTACACTGTCTTGAATCAGAGGAGTCTCTTGACATTTCCTAGAGGGGCTGAAAATGTCTGAGTTAGATAACAACCACCCAACTCTCAAACATAACTAAAAATAATAAATATCACTTCTTAGGGCTGGCTGGTATAAATGGGCTCACAGGGCTAAGCCATCTCTCTCTTTGAAGGAAAAAAAAAAAAAATTAAAATGAGGCTCAATTTTTTGACCTACATGTAGTTTTTTTTTTATTAACAAATGGCTTAAAGTTTTTGACTTTTGTGGAACCAAGAACAACAGCACCACCAAAGGTTCTGACTAAAAATACACAGAATCATATGAAAAAGCAAGGCTGGGGCTGACTTGTTTCTAGCTCAGAGTGTAGAATTGCAAGGTCTTGTGATTTACGTGCACAAAAAGATATTCCTGAGTGTGGAGTAGTGAAACAAACTGTTGGGTGTGAGAGCAGTTCAGTTCTGCGAGCACTGAGCACTGAGTCATATTCTCTTCCTTTCTGCTCACACAAACTCTGCTCAAAAGTTCATTTTTGAGACAGGAACAGGAGCCCTCCCATTTAATTTCATCATGAGCCATCATTCTACACATATATGAAGCAGTGTTTAGGCCAGAATTTCTGCCACATTAATGTTTCTGTCAAGTATTAAAAAGAGCTTGGGGAAACTGGAGAGCCAATTGCATCAAGAGAAGAACTCCTAAATGAGCAAGTAAGTGCTCTTTTATAGGCCCTTGGAGTCGAGGGGACCTCATTTAGTGCCCTCTTGTCCAACTATGCTATACACAATGGGGGCTCTCACAGAGAAGTGGACAAAAGAGGGCTGGAGAGAAGTGGGATAAAAAAAAAACAGGAAAGTGAAATATAGAGTGAGAGAGACAGGTGAAAATTCACTGTGGGTGCCTAGTGTAACCGCAGTGATAAAAGTTGTACTTTATATGCGCTAGGTCAGAGTATTGATTTTGGAAAAAGTCAACAGGTGCTACTTTTTTTCTTCCGGTATCTTCCCTTTCCTTCCTTTCCTACTCATCTTGTCTAGTGATTGATGCCCCTGGCTGTTCTGTCAGGAGTGCAGCAACCTCACTTCTGTTTGCGCAGCAACCTCTTCATCTGCAGGATCTCAGAGCCTTAAGCAATGCTTCACAACACTTTTTTAACCCTACCACAGCCACGCTCTACCTTCCTCTCCCTTCTGACTTCGCTCTTGTGACCTCTCTCATCTTTTTTGTCTGTTGAAGCAACATAAAACTCCATCAACAAAACAAAACTGCATTGTATTCCTACCATGGAGGAGAATAGCTAGTAAAAAATTCCTATGAATACTATTACTACTACTACTACGACTACTAACCCTAATTGCTATGCACTAGATGTTTTTTTGTTTTTCACACCATTTTGTGTAAACTTTAAAGACCGTTATGTGTGAAAATCCCAGGAAATCAGCAGTTTCTGAAATACTTGAACCATACAGTACTTCAGCACTCTGCTGCAAGAAGTCACAGAAGTTCAGGCTTCAGACATTTGTGGCATTCAATCTCAATCATCCTTATATAACTCTGTCTTTTATCCGTAACCCCCATATATATTATACATGTCTCCCAGTTGTCAGTAAGACATGCCACGGCTGATGGTGGCTTTGTGTGTGGGGAGTTGAAGTGTGGGTAAAAATGGCAGAGGTGTCAAGGCCCCTGCATCAGGGCTTAACAAACCAGCAGTGCATTAAATAGAAACCCAGCCGAGCGTAAGGGACAATCGTTCAGGTAAGCTCCTGTGCCCCTCAGAAAAGAGAGGATGGCAATTCACCTCCAAGAGCCACTAGACCAGCGTAGAATTGGTCCTAACTGACTTTACACGAAAATCTATTTCCATAGGATTACGCTACAGCAACTGAAGGAACTTTGGAGGCTCGGAAGAGATTTGATTAAGGAATTGCACTCTGGTAATTGAAACAATGTGACAAATAGATTTCTTTGAAAGAAATGTGGAGTTCTTGGCAAAATCCACTTTGCAAGTTTTGAGAGCTATTAGTCAACATGCTTTTTTTAATTGTATATTTGTACGTGTACATTGAGTCCTCAAGTCCCCTATGTCTTTGCCACTTTTGGCAGGTTTGAGCTTCACCAATTTGAGTACTTAATTATTTGTTCCACTTACCCAATACAGTCTTATTCCTTAAATATTAGATATTAGGGATTTATTATTAGAAAATAAATGCTAAATGGAATTTTGTTTGGAAATAAGTGATGCCACGCCATTGTGGACATGAGCACTACTTATAATTTGGATTAGTGTTTGAATATTATAAATAAAAATCAACATACACTTTCCAAACACTTAATTAGGAACACCTGTACACCTGCTCATTCATGCAGTTATTCATTCAGCCAATCATATAGCCAGGTGATCTTTTTTCCAGTCTTCAACTGTCCAGTTTCCATGACCCTGTGCCCCTGTGATTCCTGTTTCTTGGCTGACATGAGTGGAACCCAATATGGTCTTCTGCTGTTGTAGCCAATCCGCCACAAGATTTGATGTGTTATATATTCTGAGATGCTTTTCTGCTCACCACGGTTGTAAAGAGTGCTTATTTGAGGTACCATAGCTTTCCTGTCAGCTCGAACCTAGTCTGGCCATTCTTCTCTGACATCTCTCTTCAACAAGGTGTACAGATGTTCCTAACCCCAACCCCTAACCCCTATGTTTGGGAGATCTTGGGGATCTTGGGAATCAGAATCAGCTCTCCTGAGAAACTACCATCCGATCTCTTGCATTTTACCACCACCTGCTCTGATTTTCATTCGTTTTAGGAGAGCAGAGCATTAAGTCATACAATGTGGACGTACTTCTAGACCAAAACTAATGATAAGAGTGGCCACACTATAAATATACTTTCACATTCACTGCATAAACTCTCTCCTGTCCCCCCAAGTCCTCCATTTCCAACAAATGGACAACAAATTAAACACTGACTTCCCCTCTGGCCTTTCATGTGGCATTAAAATGACATTTACATCCTCTCTCGCTCATTACAGCGGGAGACGCTGGGGATCTGGGCAGCAAGATTCTCCATGCCTCCTGTCTTTTCCCCACAACCTGCTAAACTGCTAGCCATGGTGCTAATCACTAGCTTTCAAAGCAATTATCACTAATTGTATGGCTGTGGAATTATGTATATAGGTAGCTGAAATATGACACTACGTTTGTAGGCACATGTGGGACTGATTCCCGTAAACGACAGTGTGAACACACAGAGACACAAATACGTCCGCATTAAGAGGGATTTTGTAAGAGAGCCGTACTGACGTGTTTGCCCATGCTCAGGGCCAAGCGGCAGGTGGGAAAGCATGCTAACGCTGGCACCAGTAATTATTCATAACAGGCAGAGCTGATTGGAAAGAGCAACTTCATTACCGAGTCGCAAAAGGCACTGGTGAGGCACAAAGGCAGGTGATAAGACAAGGGAATAGCACAAGAGCCACCGATTTTTGAAACTCATTAGCTCAACTCTTCACTCTTAATTACTCTGAAAATTACACACAAAACTTGTGGTTTTCGTCCCTGTGTCCCACCATCAAGTCATTAAGGGAATCTACACCTTTATTCTCTAACATAATGATTGGGTATTAAGACGGGTAGAATTGTGAGGGGCTTCTAAAACTTCGGAGCATAAATATATCTCTTTTTTCTTAATTCCAGGTCCCTAGAGTGCTCATTTGTTGGATAATCACTTGCTGAGGTCTACCAATGATGTTATTATTAAAAAATAAATAAAATATTCGTTAATGTGTGCCAAGCCTTTAACGAGCTGCGCCGTATTTGTGCTAATGGCCATCAAATAGCTAGCTGGGTGCTAGTGCTCTCTTTGTGGTGTTTGAAATATAAAAGAAGTTCTGTGTGCATGCACATTTAATCCTAAAAAAATAATAAAAGGAGACAACGATTATTTCAGTACAGCCCTTCTGATTTAAGTGTCAGGAACTTAGGCAGTCTAGCAGCCAGGGAGAATGCTTATGACCCACTCAGGACCTGAGAGAACAGACAGATTAATGAATAAGTGGAGAAGTGAAGGACTCCACATGGTGAGAAGAGCCATCATTAGTCTGAGAGCTAATCTGGGCAGCAGGTTTGGAGAGGAGCACTCGTATGGAGTTTAATTAGTCCACCACATGCCTGTTTTTTCTAACACGAGACGGAGCAGGGGGAATGAAAGAAGTGGGGCAGAGAAAGAGAGCGTGACCTGAACTTCCATGGAACAACAATGTACAGATATCAGACCTTCCAACCCAGCAGAAGAGCAATCTTTAAAAAAAACAGTATATTTTTGATATAAAATCAGTTTTCTATGGTAGAAACTGGAGTGTGCACATACAATGGTTTTACGGTAACCTCCAAGAACATGGGGGGAAAGCTGTCACTCATCTGTTTTAGTTAAAATGTAGCCACTTTTTGACCATTTTGTCTAAATATTTTCTAATAAATATAGTTAACCAATAAGTAAACATTCATAGATTTTATTTCACCTTAACCTTGTACTCAAACCATTCTCCATTTACCATGACAGAACGCAAGGCCGCATCTTTCAAGCAAGGGAATCAGGTCAAGACAAATGAATTACTAATGTAATATGGTGGGAAGGGGCGGGGTTTCCAGGCTGTGTCAGTTAATATCAGCATGTCAGTTAATATTAAAACACCTACACAACTGCCGATCATTCCAGATTCATATGTCGGTTGGATCATCTGGTGTTTTTATTGGTGGGGAAAAAAGAAGACTGTTATTTTGGCATATTTTCAGTAGCTAGATCACACTAGCATACTCCTATCATAAATTACAGTTAGCATGTCTGAGATATATACTGAACAGTTTAGTGCATTATATGCTATCTCACTGATTGATACTTGATTGGAATGGAGCAGGGCCAGATCTGTGTCTTTGCGCTACGTGCATTAGCTTGAGTATGGCTTAAATCACATTGAAGAAATACGATGAAAAGTTTTGCAAGTCTCTCTGAGTGCTTGTGAAGATACAGAGATGGTTGCAGTCTAATGGAGCATCTGTTAGCCCCTAACATTTCTGACGTCACTCCAGATATGCAGTAGAAATTTAAAATGCGAACATGGAAGCTAGAACCAATCGACTAGCATGTCATTTGCATAATTGTCAGTGATGGCTATTCATTTGCTGTTAGCAAAATTAAGGTTTTTGATTGAATTGTTCCTTTATTGGGAAAGTTTTTCACAGCAAAAATCAAATCTGATTTTTGAAACCATCATTTCTTCTCAGCCAGAGTGTCTTGGTAGCATTATCATCCCAATTATGATCGGCAGGGTCTAATCCCTAGACTATCCCATGATTAGTCCCACGCAGAGATGGAGAGTGGCAGGATTGTCTACTGGACACTCAAGGGAGAAACAGAGCTATTTAAACAAGCTTTAAAGCTTTATTGCCTTCTGCTTATGAAGATAGATGGGCAGGAGAATGAGGGCAAGCTACTGTGCTGCAATATTTCCAGGATTCTTTAGGTATGATTTATGAAGCAGGAGACCAGAGATGCCAGACCAAGTCTTCTGAAAGAATTTTACAAGACAGCGTGTGTCAGGGGCAGGACAAAGTGGGCTAAAGGAGAGTTGCAGAGCTTCAGAAGTGTGTTGCACCTTGTGCAAGTGCTGTGGCTATGCTCATTGGCCTTTTTTTTTATCAGGTACATCTATGATATAGGTCATAACCCTTCTGTAGCTATGTGCAAGCATGATAAAAGTCCACATCCTGTGTATGATTTCATGAGCTAGCTTTAGTGTTTATTAAATTCATTAAATTCTGCACTCAATTAACTGTTGGTGTACAATACAAAAGGATAATAAAATGCACTGGATCAAGTGCTATTCTTTAAGCGGCTGATTATTGAGGGTGGAAACCACTGAGTTTGGGCCAGTTTTCCAAAAGTATTTTACATTAACATTATCTTAACTGATAGAGGGAGTGTTCAATGGCATACTTGCTCAACTTTTGGCAACATGTTCTTTTTTGAAACTTAACCTCAACTTCAGTATCATATCATATCATCTGGCTTAATAAAGTACTATTTTTTAACTTCCTTATTAAGGCAACAAATAGTGACCAGATAGTTTGCTGATATAAAGCATACATAAAAACATAAAAATATTTCCTGTATCTATCATGATCTTTCACTCCAAAACCTCTTTCTACTTTTGTGTTAGTAATAAAGAGTCTGAAAAATGAAATGAAAGGCTCCTGAAAGCATGTTAATTACCATGTCATTGCTAGACAGCTGGCTTTGCATTGATTTAAATTCTCAGTTAATTTTTTTTTAAGTAGAAAGGCAGGGGAGATTAGATGTCATTATATATGGACTCTAGTAATCGCTTGTACGATTACTAGAAGAAGATACGAGAGGAAGGAAGGGGCTGGAAGGAAGAAAGACAGTATGAGAGAGTGAGAAAGAAATATACGACTCAAGCATCATCCTATGGACATTAATGGAACATTGATGGAACAGGGCTTAAATTTGGAGTGGTGTGAAATTAGGCTTCTTGTATGTCACAGCAACCAATATGTGAGGTCAAAAGCTAACAGGGCTAACATCTTTTCAATAACAAGACTAATTCTTCCCTGGCACTTTGTCCTCCATGCTTGATTTTCTCTGGAAAAATGTCACCTGGTGTCATCTTCAACTGCCTAGTTTGAGTGAACCTCTTGTAGAACCGATGTGATCTTCTGCTGTTTTAGCACATCCACCTCAAGGTTTGGCACGTTGTATGTTCCGAGATGCTTTTCTGCTCACCACGGCTGTAAAGAGTGGTTATTCACATAAATTTCTTGTAACCTCAAACCAGTCTGGCCATTCTCCTCTGACCTCTCACATCAACAAGGTGTTTCTGCCTGCAGAACTGGATGGGTTTTTTTTTTTGTTTTTTTTTGTTTTTCTACACCATTCTGTGTAAACTCTAGAGACAGGTCTGTGCGAAAATCTCAGGAGGTCAACAGTTTCTGAAATATTCAAACCAGCCCATCTGGCACCAACAAATGCCATGCCACAGTCAAAGTCACTGAACTCACATTTTTTTCCCCTCCTCATGCTGATGTTTGAAGTGAACATTAACTGAAGCTCATGACCTGTATCTGCACGATTTTATGTATTGCACTGCTGCGACATGATTGGTTGACTTGTATAAGAAATAGTATAATTTAGCTTTTTGTGTTTACAAACCCATAAAATTTGTTAAGGTGTTGTGTGCATTTTCATCGAAACAACTTCTTCACAAGTCTGAGGTGTAGAAGTAGAATATCTCATGATTATTAAAATAACTATAATTTTGATGTGACATGAATGCAACGTAATACATTGTAATAAAGTTGGCAATAGATCACATGCTATATGGGATGCTGAACTAACCTGGCCTGGGAGACATCCTAACAGTCACATTCAGTAAATTATAATGCAATCTGTAAATGCATATGAGATGTTTTGATCTTATAATGCGCCGTTCTTTCGATCTCACCCACACATTGAGGCAATCCTGTCTTGTCCCTTTTTATTCTGCTGTGATCTTCCCTTCACAAACACACCATTAGTAAAGCAAAAAAAAAAAAAGCACTACCCTCTTTAAGATGATACGAAACAACTGTCGCTTCATGCAGGATGTGATGGGATCATAAGCCGTTTAGCTTCTGCTACACAATGTTGGCAGCTCAGTAATGGAACAGCATTACTTTTTATATTTTTGCCTAATGAACTGAAACAACGGTGAGAGACTAGTCCCAAATAATGCACATGCATTTGCTGGTAAACAGGATTTTAGGACTGTTTTGTTTCTGCCTTTCCTGAACAAAGGGGCGTGAAAGAACTTTATCATTCATATTAGTTTTTTTAGAGTGGAGGGAAAAGGAGGACAGCCAAAGAAATGAATTAGAAATGAAATAGACAGCGGGAGAGTACCTGCTCTTTGAAGTGCTACAGCTCATCAGGAGGAGACAGAGAGAAAAAAGTAAAAGAGGGATAAGAAGAGTGCAGAAAGGGAGGGAAACGTTTAAATAATTCAGTGTTTTAGAGTAAGCTGAAAAATACACACAGTTTTACATGGTAGCTAGCACAGACGACTAGTATAAATATGCTAGCAGGGCTAAGCCTGCCTGTTTTTTTAAAATAAAAACAAAAAACAAAAATATAAGGTTTTATTTTTTGCATCAACATCAGATTATTTTCTATTAACAGATGTTGAAGGCAGAATATTTTGGATTTTAATGGAAACGAACGTACCGATGGTTGTAACAAAAATACAGAATATTGAGGCTGGGGCTGATTTCTTTTTAATGCAGACTGTAGATTCATGCAGCCTATTAATGACAGTCATGTCAGTGCATTACACAGGGTTAAATGACGCTTAGACTTGATTTTGATATTTCTCAGCCCATCTTTAACACGTCATCAGCAGTGACTGAGAAGACACACATTGTCCAAACAAAGTGCAAATTACACAAAAGGACAAAAGACAGAACTGTAAATTTAGTGAGGTTTTTTTGTTTGAACAAAAGGGTTACAATTTTACCATTTTTGGTATTTGAAGGAAACACAGCATTAACCCAGTAGAGCATTATCAACTTGAAACACTTAAAAAAAAATGTAAGTAAATGCAAATGCAAATGTAGCTGCCTAGCTGTCTTTAAATGTGTTTGTGTAATAGTTTGCCCCACATCACTCTTACTATGCAATCAGTGAGACCTTGTGATATAATGCATTGCTTAACCATTGTCGAGCTACTGATAGATATTAGATTTTAGTCTCCCTTACACAGAAATTTGCTTCAAATAAAAGTCAGTGCTGGGCTTTTTATAAAAGTAAATCTAAATCCTGATTTTTAATGTCTGATCTCTGTTACTCAGTAGGGAGTAAAATTCACAGGAAAGAGAAAGGCGCTGTGAATATTGACTCATGCCCTGTCACAAATGCCATACGTGTTTACTCTTCCACAGTTTTTTGCCTGCCCATGTGGTGTATAAAGCCATAGGGTGGCCCATTTCGTATTTTGGAGTTTAAAAGAGGTCACAAGCACCCTCTATGCACATTTAAAGCACCCTTTGGTGAAACCAGCATTCATACAGACTCATCAAAAACGCAAAAAGCTTTGTAATTTTAAACCAGGATCAATCATAGAACCAGTGGGTTTGTTGACAATGGAGAACAAAATGGCAAATGCAGCAATATCAAAGCAATGAATATTTTGGGGATTGTTAAATTCTTTTGTCTGGTTGATTGGACTATGATAGGACAGAGACGTACGTGTTTATTCTCCACTTTACATGTTCAAACCAGATGTCTAATTTAACGTGAAACGCTACAATGAATAAACTATAACAACTTCAAATTGCCGTATTTAAACAAGGACCTTTGTAAACAAGTATTTTATTTAGCTAGACCTTCCCAAACTTTACATGAATACCCCTGATCTACAGCCTACTTACTTGCTGTACAAGTGGCTAAACTTGATTATAACTTATGTCTTATAACTTCATTTGTCTTAACTTTTTAGATATTCATTTATAATACATTAATATACTGGATATATAAGGAGCGTTGTTGGCAAACCTGAAGGCACTGGATCTTATATGCTGAGCTGGGCATTTTGCTTCCCTTATACACTCACTCTATTGTTTACTCACTCTCTCTCTTTCTCGCTCGCTCGCTCGCTTGCTATTTCCTAGAAGGGTTTCTAAAAGGCCTCTCCAGACGTTTAGCAGATGGAAAGAAAAGAGTGAGAGATTAAAAAAACTAGAGAAACAGAGCCTCAGAGATAGCGAGAGAGTGAAAGAAACAGAGAGAGAGCTTGATAATAGAAGTGCATAATGGAATGATAAAGCAAATAATAAAAATGTCAGGCAAGAGTAGAATTCAAACAGGATCCCAATGTCAGGGGAAAAAGATGTCAGTAAAGGTGACCTTGGTCCTTATTAACAACACAGCGGTCAGGTCACCAGTTCCAGAGGCGCTGGTAGGGCAAATCATTAATAATCTCCAGATAATGATGGTTATATTACCTTTGATGGGGGATGTAGGCAAAAAGGTTCTTGTGCTGTGGAGGACTGGAATGGAGTTATAATTTAAGCAACAACAGGGGGCACTCACCCCTGAGTACTGAACTGTTCCTGCACTTCCTGTCCTGTTTTGCACTCCAGTTCATGGACTATATAAGGACCTTCATTCACACACTCAAACTGCGAAGTCTTGCCTCATTCTTTGGTACATAAGTTCTGAGCTTTGTTTCTGATCACTGTGTGTCATATACCTTGACCCTTGTCTAATTTTCTTGACTACTCTCTTGAATTTGCCAGGCTTACTGACCCTGTTTTTGGATCATGGTCTTGTTTTTTTTAATAAACCTTCAGCATGTGGATCATCAAGCTTCTCATGAGTTGTGTGTTGCAAGCAATTCCTTTCCTCTTTAGATAGCTGCCATATAGCTTTCTTGAACAACTGAAATTGAAGAAAGTATACATAGTGCTTTATGCATGAAATCCATATTTTTAAAGTAATTGCATTTGATTGGATAAACCTCAACACAAAAATCTGCTACAGAAGTCAAGCTGGTTAATGTTTAGAAAACAAGAGTCGCTGAACTATAGCCAGTTTTTTAATACATCGATTGGCTCTGCTAAAAGCATTTTTTTCAAGTGTATCTTTCAGTCCGCTAGTTGACGACCTCCAGTATATAGTTTTATTTGTTAGTGTGATTTCATACAGTTAACTACAGTTAACTACTTCAGATGTTTCATTTTAGAGAGCTGATAGAATGATGAGCGAGAGAGGTAGAGAGATATACGGAGAGGTAATGAAGTCATGGTGAGGAAGACCAGGGTCAGACGGGTGATGTACACAGTGCCGCGAATCTCGTAAATTAAATTTGTGGTGAAAGTATCAGATAGCAATGTGCTTTAGTAAGTTAATCCAGACGAGAGGAGGTGGAGAGGCAGAGGAAAAGAGAAAGTGAAGGAGGGAAAGACTGTGTATAATTAGAGAGGTGTGGTTGGAAGCATCGTCCGCTTTCACACACTGATCCGGATAAGGTAACAAAAAGGGCTGGAGTTGGCACCTTCTCTCATGCTGTGCCTTGTCTATGTCAATAAAGTGTTAAAATATAAACATTAGAAAAGAGCTTAAAAAAATTAGGAGCCAAAAAGTCCTTCTGTTTCAGAGAAAGTGTCAAAGACGTTTTCCCTGTCTATTTTTAGTCGTGCATCTTTCTTACTGCTTATTTAATGATATTTTCATTTTTCATTCCTTCTCCCACCTCCATCTTACTTGTGCACCTACATACACACACACACACAGGGATGACCCACTTAACTGCTAAAAACTCTCAACTTCAGCAGAAAAGACACTAAAGTTTCAGCTTTGTCACACTCATCTTATATGGGTGTGGAAAATATATACGCCTGTGTGTGTGTGTGTGTGTCTTTTTTCCTGCACTGATTTTTCTCATCTCAGCTGTGTTTTGCCCTAGGTGGGCTTTAGATGAAGGAGAGAATGTCGTGTGTATGTGTGTGTCAGTTGTCATCGATTCCCTTTCTTTGATTAAAAGCCCTTTCCCTGCGGAGGGCTCTCTTTTTTATCCGCATCTCAAAAATCATCTCCAGTTGATACTCTGTAGCCTCTAGGCTTTATCATGAACATGCCTACATGTGCATACACACACACACACACACACACACACACACACAAGCACACATACAGACAAATTCTCTCCTTTTCATGCTTGAGCAACCTTGAAACAGGATTTCCAAAACCCTGGTCTCGTCTATTCTTAGCAACAAACACATAAAGCACACATTCTTGAACAAAAACTAAATAAATAAATAAATTTGTTCACTCTGACTCTGGCCAGCGAATCCACCAGGGCTTTAAAAGCCTCTGAATGGAGATTTTAGGCTCTGAGTGCAGGCACGGTTTCACTGCAGCAGCTTTTCCTCGAATGCGGGTCAGTCATGAGTGCAATCCATCCATCTGCCCTGAACACCCTGACGGCATCCATTCATCTCTCACACAGCGTCCTTCACAAATACTCTGGCCCTCATTTGCAAAAGTTTGTGTGGGTTAAAACATTGCAAACTTGATACCACCTGCAAAAAAAAAAAAATGTCCAAGCTGATCTACTAACATGGTCTCTGGACGGTTGTTATGACGAATCTTACACATGATATCATGTGATGTCAGCTTTGTTTGTTTGTCTTATTGAATATGAAATTTTCAGTCATTTCTATCTAAAAGTGCAACATAGAGAGGGGTGTCCTTGCATATAGATTAATTTATCACCTGTAATTTTATTTAAGCCTAAAGTCCCTTCAGGAACAGAGATCGTGTATGCAAATTAGTACTACCGAAATGCAGGTATTATATTTGCGGAAGTCTGTTCTTGCCACAAAACAATTATACCATTTAGGACTTTTTAATCATTTATCAAGATTATGCCATAGGATAACAAAATCATCAGAAAGTTTCTTAGAAGGATGACTACATAGAGTATTACCATGGCAAAGTTGTTTTCTTTTTATATATGCATTCCACTTTCACACCTCCGACGACAATGGTGTAAATAAAGCCTGTGAAAAGGTTTTCATTCACACGAATCATGAAAGAAAAAAACATACACTCTTTTATTTTTATTTTTGCCCGTTTTTCCAGTCATCTTGCCTCATTCAATCAGTGCTATATTGGATGCATAGTTATATCATGTTTTAGTTTTACTCTTCCAGAAGTCTATTAAAGAGATCTGAACTATTAGAACAAATAGCACCTGTAAAAACATATATGTACATGTACGGGTTTCCTACCCCTAATTTGGCATGTGTCATCATTCATGCCATGCTTTATGTAAAAAAAAACAAGCCCAGGTTTTGCATTTTATCACATTACACACATAAACTAGAGCGCATTATTAGGGATTATAATAAATCAGGCAGTTTATGTGCTTTGTTTTTAACTTTTGTGTTACTTTTGTTCTTGAAGTTTCATCACTGGCTCAGATGGTAACGCTTTAATTAAACATAAGGCCATAAAGCGACAAGTGCTATAAACCTACGTAAACATTTATAAATGCTTACGGTAATAGATTTCACCTTTTCAGAAAGACTGTACTCTTCAATTTTGATGTCAAGGTGACATAAGTAGAGTAAGTCCATAGACAGGCATTGGAATAAGCAATTATAAATGTTTATGCTGTTTTATATCAATTATATGCACTTTGATCGAACAATTTTTTTTTGCATTTTTAAGTTGGAATAAGCGTTTATAAATCTGTATGTAGATTTCTATCAAGCATATGCTATTGGTCATACTAATTTGCATCTTTATGGCAGGTAACATCCATTGGAATAAGCATTTGTAAATGTTTATGTAGGTTTACTTTAATTGCCAGGAAGGGTTTATGCAGGTGTCATGTAACCATTATTGTTAATTAAACTGTTGTCTATACCGTACGTGTTTCTTTTTCTGTATGGAAAGATTGTTACAAGGTTCTAACTCTAAATGTAACACATCCCATTTTCTTTCTTTTCTTTTCTCTGCTCCTTGATGCTTATGAAAACAACAACAGGTAAGTCACTTGATTTGTTCTCACACCTAATTTTGTTAAAATGAGTTCTCCAGTGCTGGAGCTCGCCTTTAATCTGTTCAAGCATGTTATCGTTTAATTACGTTGCAGTACTGTATTTATTCAACTGCCAAGCCTTAATGGCTAATTAGGAAAGATTAAGCACAGGCGAACTTAACTCTGCATTTCATAACATTAGCCATGAACTACTGAAGCAAATCTAACTATAACACCACAGGATCTCTGCCATTATTCATGTGGCTTGAATGTTTTATTCTGCATTCTTGTGTTGTTTGTTTATCGCTAATGTTTTATTTAATGGAACGCCACCAGGGAAAGTAGAAAACGCATGCTAGCCTACTTAGCATGGCTAATGCACACTTCGACGTATTCAGCTCAGAGTGAAGCTGTTTACTTTTTCTGTCATTAAATTTAATGGTTGAAAAGGTTATTTTAGAGGCATGTCTAAAGTTTTTAATTACAAAAATGAGTTTAGAGGCTATATTTAGTGGGAAATGGGTGAATACTCTAGAAGAGGACATAGATCGCAGAAGGCTTGCAGTTGTGTATTTGATGCTGTGATGCTTGTTTTGCTAGCTCCTTGGTTTTCATGGAAAACGTACATTTATATTGAGATTGCACGACACAATAATTGACTCCATCACATGACTAATAATGCCCACTGGTTGCACCAGAACTAATTTTCACACCAGTGGGAGTGAATACTTATGCAATCCCAACTTTTCTTTTGATTATATTGGTAATTAACTTTGCAAACAATATTGATTTTTTTTCCTTCTGAATTCAGTGTTATGGCTATTTGGTGGATTCTTGACATAAAATCCCAGTTAAGTCCATTTGAGTTAAATTTTGTAACACTACAAAATATGGGAAAGTTCAAGGGGGGTGAATACTTATGCAAGGCCGTGTATTTTAAGAGTTACTTCATCATCCACCATTGCAACACCATTACTGTATCCAGTCAGTAAGAGTAAATTTGAAAAATGTTGGCAGATGATGTGCACACAATCTTATTTTCAATAACTTTGCCAAGAAGTTGTTTAGGCAATCTGAAGTCTTTTTTTTAACATTACTGCAGGAACTCTTTTAAAGCACAGCAGATTTTTCCACACTTACTGTTTTGCTCTGTTGCTGTCAGCAGGTTGTCTCAGTTATTTACATGAATCAAGCTCTGTCACTGAAAAGCAGAGTCATCCTTAGCACACACCACATACTCACTCCTCTTTCTCTATTCTTCCTTGCCAACTTGCTTCTACACAAAAAGCAAAGCTTACTTTTCATGTGTCATTCTTTTATTTCTGCGTTTTGTCATTTCCACGCTTTCATCCTCTTTTGTGCTTTCTCACTCTGGAATGCTTTGAAAGGCCTGAGAATAGTGATGTTACCATTGTGTTCGTCACTAGCATGTGATAGTCCTTTACATGAGCCTTTTTAAATTCATAAGACTGTCCAACTGCTGAACATTGAATATTTTACATAGTGTGGCTGCACAAACACAAACCTTCCAGAGTACAAAATGGATTTAACCTTGGAGGGGATGTTTGTTTACATAATATGCAGAGGTAAAAAAATTGGGGAAGGTGCCATAATGAACCGTGGAGTGGTTCGGTTCTAGATCATAGCTGGATTTGAGAGTCAGGGCCAGCTGTCGCAGCTCTCGTGGGACTCCGCAGGTTAGAGAGAATGAGAGGACTGAATGGGAGAAGCTCGTTAGCTGAAGTCTTGTTCATGCCTCAAGCTGCCCACTAGGCTATGTCACCTTTATGCACAAACGAGCCATGCATCAAAATAATTGTGCATTGTTATTTTAGCCTTCACATTTCAGAGTACACAAAATTCAGTGAAAAAGTCCAAGTCAGAATCTGAATCTCATAAACTCACAAAGGTCCCATTTCAGTTTCTAGTCATATACAGTATCAGAACGTCCAAGTCGCAGTACAGTTCATTATTCAGAAACAGAAAGGTTTGTGCAAAAGTCTGACACCAGTCATGTGACATTAACTGTAAAGACAGTTGAGGATATTTTAGTTCGAGGCTAGTAGTCATACAGAACGATCCAAGGTCCTACTACAACTTGGTTCTTGGACAGACCCCATTATTGGCACAGCTCCCAACAACACACACACTGTTAGTGTGGTGGTACCTTTAAGGGTACATATTTTTGTACCTTGTATCTTAGTGATAAATTCAAATGGTTTATCTAACTGGTAAGGATACATTTGTGTTGTTTATCTAACCAATAAAGGAAAATTCAAATGATTTATCTAACTGGAGTGAATAAATTTGACTTGGTTATATACCTGGTAGTGATACATTTGAGATGTTTAAATAACCAGTAAAGACAAACTGGTTGAGTGGTTTATCTACTTGGTAAAGATAAATTTGAGCTGTTTAGATAAAGATAAATTCGAGTGGTTTGTCTAAATGGTAAGGATAAATTTGAGTTATTTATCTAACCACTAAGATAAATTGCAGTTGTTCAGCTAACTAGTAAAGATAGATTTGAGTGGTTTATCTGCTTGGTAAAGATAAATTTGAGTAGTTTGTCCAACCAGTAAAGATACATTTGAATGGTTTATCTAACTGGTAAGGATAAATTTGAGTTTTTATCCAACAGGTAAAAATTATTTTGATATGTTTATCTACTTGAGTTGGTTATCTAACCAGTAAAGATAAATTCAAGCAGTTTATCTGACTGGTAATGATAAATTTGAGTTGTTTATCTACCTGGCCAAGATAAATTTCAGTTGGATATCTAAAAGAAAATAAAAATTTGAGTGGTTTAGCTAACTGGTAAGGAAAAATTTCAGTTGTCAGCTAATCAGTAAATGTACATTTGACTGGTTTATCTAACTGGTAAGGATAAGGATAGGGATAAAGGATAGGGATAAGGATAAGATAAAGATATATTTGAGTGCTTTATCTACCTGATAAAGCTCAATTTGAGTTGGACATCTAATAAAGATAAATTTGAGTTGTTTATCTACCTGGTGAAGATGAATTTCAGTTGGATATCTAACAGTAAACAGTCAGCTGTTCAGCTAAATATACATTTGAGTGTTTTATCTAACTGGAAAATATAAATCTTGGTTGGTTTATCACTTTCTTATCCACTTCCTATACGTTCTTATACATACTGGTTCTGTAACCCCTGCTCATCCCTTACTTAAATACGCAGGAAGAATGCAGGAAGACGCCTAATACAGTATAATCATAAATCTATATATTTTCCAGGCACTGTTGGTTGTCAAGATCAGCACTGAATTAAATATGTGTATGAGCTGTGTGCTGCCCATGCTCGTTTCACTAAACATAACCTGTAATCACATACCTCTCATGCAGTCATTCAGTTCTGCACACTAGTTCTCTTCTTCAATCCCATGTCTCTCACTTTGTGTCGTTTCATTACATTTGTTCTCTCACTCCTCTTGTTCTATTCCTATTTTAATATTGCAGTCTCTCATTTCCTCCCTCTCTCTCTTTCTCTTTACCAGTTTCTCCGATTTGTTCTCATTCACTGAAATTTATTTTGCTTCTCGCCGATGTTACTTTGACCTAGCCATTGTGTGACATGTCCAAACTTCCCATTTCTGTTGGATGTTGCATTAACTGCCTGTCTATTAGTCTGCAGTTATGTATGTTTCTTTAATTGGAAGATAAGATCAAGACTGTTTGGATATTGGACAAGCTGAGAGGAAGACAGCCTGAAATAGTGCTTTTGGATAAAACATACGATCTACATAATAATGACCAAAAATACATTGCTATTTTCATATCAAACACTCAGAATTTAATGTCACAGTTTAAACCTCAAAACACCTCTCTCTCTCTCTCTCTCTCTCTCTCTCACTCTCTCTCTCATAATCATATTGGACATAGTCATATAGACATAATACCTTTAGTTCTGAAGACTCCAGGCTTTCCTGAACTGAAATATGTTTCTCATTTACATGTATCTCAACCACAAGTAAAGGTCTTTTAATTTTTATAATCTGGTTATCTCCAAAAGTGAAAAGGGAAACAACTGCATTTAAAGTTTCCACTCACAGGCGGTTTGACAGCGGTATCTAATTACAAACTGAATTAATTAGGCTTCTGTTCATTTCGCTACAGCATGCAGCTGTAACCATGACATGCACTGTGAGGAAATTACACATATCTAGCAAAGTTTTAGACATCTTTAGACAAACTAACTGTTTTTACCACCATATTTGTTAAACTGCCTCTTTAACCAACATGATATTTGCAGGAAGAAGGCCTAGGCAAGGTTAATTTTTTTTCACTTAGTTTTGGTGAAATATATTTATGGTTTCAAAAATTTGAGGTGTGTTATAAAGTATGTTATATAGTATATGCAGAAAAACCTAAATTTGGTGCGATGGACTGCTGTACCAATCAGGGTGTATTCCCGCCTCATTCACCGTGATCCTGACCAGGATTAACTTTTTTAATGGAAATGTTTACAGTGCTATTACATGAACATATATCACAGTACAGGCAGAGCACTCAAGCAATCAGATTGGCCAGAAATAATTTGTGCATAAATATGTGTTAATCATGACATCTGGAAAGACAGTCCTGAGTGTTAAAAGGGACTCGGCAGTGCCAAATAAAAACACACTTAAAAATGTCAATAGGAACCAAAAAATTAAATCTAATTAAAAAAGAAATCCAGTTCAGATTAGCTGATGCTGTTGCTGATTAAAGAAATAATGATTAAGTTTTAGTCTGCTGCCACAAGCTGTTCTACACATGTTCTTCAAAACTCAATGAGCTGTGATTGATAATCATTTGGCTCTGTGCCTAAAATTGTTGTGACATTCATATTTAAGAAGTAAAAACATAGTTCTCGTGAGCTGGGCACATGTATAAATTTAAAGTACGTGTGCGTTTTGATACTTTCCTCTACAGCTGTGGTGTCACTGATCCTTTGTGTAATCACTTCTTTTTTTTTTGTTGCAAAATTTGTGCAGTTTTTTAAGTTAGAAAGCAGCCTTCAAAGTAATTGAGAAACCCAGCACGTCCCTTAATGTACAGATCGGCTAATTAAAAGTGAGCTTCCTTCAGAAAGTTTGCTGTTTGTCTCATCGATTTCTGCCTAAGACAGATGGGTGAGATTGAGCCTCCTAATCAGAGAGACTCAGGAGTGTGTTTTAGTCTGCTGGGCGCCAAGGGAAACAGGAGAGAATTGGCATGAAATGAGCTGATGCATGGCGGAAGGTGCCTCAGTGCGTAAAGCGGAAAACAAGACCACGTTTGTGTTCACATTTTTTGAGGATTCTTTGTGTTTGTACGTGTAGGTGTGTGGGTAGGCACTTGTTTGTTAGTCACTGTATATTTATAGCATATTCTGTATATTTGAAAGCTTGTTGGGATTTTCAGGATTTATCAGGATTTTCTGATTGTAAAAATGAAACAGAACAGCTAGTGTAAAACTAACTCAGTGATCAAGTGGCTTTGACAGTCACTTTGTATTAAATGCTGTATTAAACTCCAAAATAATAATTACTCTTGCAAAATGTATAACTACAAAGTAATATCATACAATGTATTTCATGATGCAGCATTAAAACTATGCTTGATTTCTTCAATCAGAATAATGTTTCTAATGTTATACATACATTTTGCCAAACCCATGTACAAAAAATATCGGCCCCTGAAGTATTTCATTCCAATTATACCACAGCAATTTTGAAGCAGTTACAAATTTGAATTTATTAATCAATGTCAGTATACTTGTTTATTCATTTATAGGTGCATTTAATGTTGTGGAGCGTCCACAAAACAGGTTAGTTCCTGTTATCGCTTACGTTATAACAGTCGTTCCTTTAAACTTAATAAGACAAAAACAGGTTGTTTTTTTTTTACTTAAAACATACGTAAACATTTCTGCAAACAAGTATTTTTCATTCAGAACTTAAATAGAGCAGTGAGGAGAGCTATTTAAGGAATTTTAAGAAGCTCATCGAGAATCAGGAATGCACTTAATTTAAAATCTATTTTATATTTTTACTTATTTTTTTGTGTAACTTTTCTTGGTCATTGCATAATTTCATATGTCTTTCATAGGGATAATGTTTTCATTATTATTTTAAACTAGTAGAAAATAGTAAAAAATGAAAAACACCTAGTCCAAACTTTTGACACTACATGGTGTCCCAATAGTCTCCATACACAGGGGACTGTGTTTGGCAGCACTGCGTCGGCTGTGCCTTTGTCAGTGGATGTTCATGGACGTCCACTTCTCGGTTGGTCGCAACACTTCCAGTCTTCTCTGAATTTGTTAACAACTTTGGCAGCACTGCTGTGTGTGATGTGCTTGCCATGTTTCCTGTTAAAGTCCATCGTTAAAGTCCTTGCAGCAGCTTCCCGATCCAGCCACGAGAATGATTTCAATACGTTCTTCTTTTGTCAAAGGCATTCTTAAAGGCTATCAGAAAAAAATATATAATATAAGCTAAGTATGAAAAGTTTTGGAAGAAATTTTGCTAAAAAGTGTTAATTTCCCCTATGTATGGAGCCTCAACGTGGCTGAATCATTTCTTAATAATAAATGTATTATACAAAAACCAAGCTGAATTTAAAAAAAAAATACTATTATAGTAGGATGGCTTTCAGGATTTTGTAAACCCCATGCCATTGTAATTATTATGTAGCTGCTCATTTACAAGCCAAAAAGCAGAAGTATTTTATGATGGTTCAGGTTGTGTTTCTGAGTGTGAAATCATGACCACATTTATTGTAAGGTTTACTTTAGAGGGCCCCTTTGTGTGATTTGGGATTGGATCAACTGCCTCAAGTGAATAGTGGCTATTATCTGTCTTTGTATGTTGATATGTAGAAAACTCAAGATTAAATATGAGATGCACCATGAGACCGTTCTTTATTTCATCATCATCCCATTCTCTTGAGCGAGTCCTCAAGCCGTCTGTCTGGCTGTTGATTTCAGCAGGGTGTCTCTGTACTGTTTGTCAGCATCGCTGTCATCCCAAATGCCTGATCCCTGTTCAGAGGGAAGATTGGAACGGGCTATGGATGATCAGCATGTCATTACCACTAATTATGGCTAAATGGATGGACAGATGCATAGCAGTCTAGAGAGAAAAGGGTGGCGCGAGAGAGATGGATGGGTAGATACTAGGGGTGGATGATATAGGAAAAAATGTATAGCACAATATTTTCACTACCACCACCAACACCACTATCAACACTACCAACACCACTACCAGAACCATTACCATTACATTAATAGCATCACCACCACTACCACTCCACCATTACCACCACCACCACTATCAACTGTACCACAACCACTAACACCAACACTGCTAAAACCACTATCACATCTACCAGCACCACTTACCATTACTACTATCACCACCACTATCATTATTACTACTACCACCATCATTGCTATCGCCACCACCTTAGCAGCACCATTACAATTACATTAACACCAATACCACCACCACTACCCCATCACTATCACTACCAAAAGCACCACTACCACTATCTGCCGGCACCATTACCATCACTACTACCACCACCACCACTACTACAGCCACCACTACTACCACCACTAGTAGATACTGTTGGACATATCCTTTTGTTTCATAAACCAGAATACTGAATAATATATGCAAGCTCCATCTCTCTTTCTCTCATGAAAGATGAAATTAGGTCATAGTGAATCTACAAACTAAACTCTTCTTTTAATCACGAACAATGCAGTTGCTGTGAAGTTTACTGAACTTTCCACATGATGTATAGTTTATTTTTTATTGCTTTGCGGGGCTTAAGTCTGGGCTTAAGTCTTATTTATCAGTCTGGCCTATCCCCTTAGAAGCTTTAGGTAGACTTATAAACAGTACACTCTGGCATTTGGAGGGAGGGTGTTGGAGTTTAGTAGGTTTCCACCACAGAACTCAGGAACATTAGACTCATTTCTTCTAGAGTAACTACTTCCAATTTTAGTTCCTGGAACATTGTTAAGTCATGGACCATAGTCTGTACCTTTCTGCAGAATTACTGGAGCAGAGCTTGTGTACTGAATGGCACTAATTCCCGGAATGTCCTACTCTGCAATTACAAAGGTGTGTTTCATACATCCGAGGCAGCAAAACATGACCGGCAAAGTAGAACGTTTCGTTAACTCCTTTTTCCATAAGTGCCGAGTCACAGGTATACATGTATTTCTCAGAAAGCAACAAAAAGAGCTCAAAGCGTGAAATTGCCACTGATTTTAAAAGCGACATTAAGGTTAAAATCATATTCATTCAACAAAGCAAAAGAGTAAAGAGTTGCAAAAATCAGCCTCCTCTGTGTTTGCTGAATTTAATGCTAAATTAGAGGGAGGGATGGTGACGAGACAGAGTACAAAGAGAGCAGGACATAAGCAGACCTTTGTGCATGAAATAGGCCTAGGAGATAAATACAGCCTCCGTGATTACAGAAAATAAGAAGAAAAAAAAAGCAAAATCTTGGTTATACAGAGAGAAAAGACTGTGCTTACTTTAAGAAAGGGCAATTTATTTAAATAAATTTGGACAGAGAAGAAAAGAAAGGTGAAAGTCAATAAGGTAGGATTAGTAGTTCACACATTGGGTTAGAAATAGGAATAGAGAGTGTAAGCTTGTGTGTGTGCAAGTAGAACCCAGAACACTGTGTTTCTCCTCCTGTTCTTTGAAAAATGAGTAGGCAATGAGGTGTAGAAAGAAACATGTAGGGTGTGTGAGAGAACAAGTTCATCTTTCTTGTTCACACTCGTATGTGTTCAGTGTATGGGTTGCATACACTACGAATATATTCACTAGTTCCCACTGGGAGCAGTGGAATAAACAGCGAGGCAGACGGTAAAGAAAGAAGGTTAAATATATTTTATACATCTGATAAAATTTCAGACTAGATGAAGCCAGTTTTATTGTCAATTACACATTGAGATTTTACACACTAATACGATATGAGGTATGATAATGCTATATCGCATTATTTAACAAGTTATCACATAACGCATTTTTCTTCATTATCGTGCAGCCCTAGTATAGAGGTGTTTGCAAGACTCCTGAAGGAATTTTGAGCAAACCTGCCTGCTTCCTGATGCTGCGAGGTGCATTGTATAATGAGCACATGCAGTGCCGCGGTTTCACTTCACTACCCAGTCCTGCTTAGCTAGTTTAGAGGAACACATGCCATCTGACAAAAACTGATCCAGAGTTGAACGCTAAGGCCGGAAATTTGGTGGAAAACCCTCACAGCCACTGCTGAAGTCACAGCATCCTGCATCCAAGAAAGGCAGCTCATTGAGCTATAAAGAGAGCTCTGTTGATGGCGATATCATGAGCTACCATGCTAGGTGGTCTCATTGCAAAATCTACTATTCCAGTTAAGCCTCATCTGCCATGTCTTCCAGATGAGTGTATATAAGAATTGGTATGTCCTTTAAATATTATCATTATCCACACTTTTTTCATTGTTGAAGCTGAAAGTTTAATTTGTACCTTTTGTATGGCTGTTAATTGAAGTGCAGTTTGACTGCACTAATAAAACAGCCTAAAAATAGTGATGTCCTTATTCAGTTTTTACTGTAAAGGTGACTAGTTGAGTACTTGTATATATTACTGGTTAAATAGTAAATTATAGTCATGCAACTCCTAGTTCTGTCCTCCTTTCTTCTACCAAACACCGTGCAGATGCTCATGCTAGTTCTTGGTTTTTTATTCTGATTAACATAAAGGTTTAAGACAAGACTTCAAATCCTAGGTTTGGTTCTTGTCCAAGAGTCTCTGACTCTGTACTTCTCTTTTTTGCATAAGAAAATGCAAGTGATTGAACCAGAATAGTTTAACGATGAAAGAAAATAGACTGCAGTGGCTTTTGGGAGTTGACATTTGATTTGGGCTAAGCAGGACAGCTCTAATTAGTGTGTATGTTTGTTCCTTTATCAACACAAGTCTGTGGTCGTCCGTCATAGTGAAATGTTTTCTGTTTTGAGAATTGGCTTGATTTCACTCATTCATAATGGATGACAGATCGGTATGCATTGCATTATGCATAGATTCTGTTACACTGGAATTCACTAATCACTGCAGAAAGAGAGATGGAGAGGGGGAGAAACAGAGAGAGAGAGAGAGAGAGAGCGCTTTTTTAACGTAAAACAACTTTACAGAGATGTAGATGTAGTCACCTGGCATTAACATGCGTCCTGGGTGATCTGACGTATATGAACATTTGTAGCGAGAACGCAAAAGCCTCCCGATGCATCCTGGACAGCAACAAAGTACTGCCTAATCAACTGTGTCATTGCCTGAGCTGGAAAATATGTAATTATTGCGAGACTGTTTGGGAGTCTCGCTGGGGTTCTCTGTTCTCCACCACTAGGCTACTGGATAATGGATTCGTATCTTCATTTGTCATCTCATCTTCAATTCATTTATAAGTTTCGTTACAAAGACTATGCAATAGAAACATTTGAAACAGCCCATTCAGGTACATGAGATAGGATTCACAGGATATTTCTGCCTGAAAACAAAAGCAGCAGAAGACCGACATAATAAATGTGTGTGAAACCCTTCCTCCACTGGAAATGATGTATGAAATCCAATCACAAGTGGTCAGTAGAGACGCATTCAAAATGCCAGGTGTAAACAGCTGTACATTTCAGCTCTCCACTAGTTCCCAGATCACTCAAGATGGTGGTTAATACCAAGAAACCCACCCTCCAGATAGTGCTACTGTAAATCATTTGTAGAAGATCATCACAGTTGTAGTACTAGGTGTGTGAAAAGGATGTTCTGTAGTAGCATATTGTGAGAAGTCCTGAGATGATGGTCTTTATGATTACAGCAGCAGTTCTTAGGTACAAATCTAAAGTATCCAAGTGAGATCATCCACTGAAGCAAAGGTGAGACTTTTGGCAGCAGAAGGTGAGTCACAAGTCAAGAAAATAACTAGGAGAGGGTTGAATCAGGCAAGTCCAGAAGGCGAGAGGAGCCACAGAAGTAGAAGTGTGTCAGGATCTGGCACCAGCTATAATCCAACTCTTTAATAGGCCCTTATGCAATTTGAGACACATCTTTCGAGCTGTTCTGTCTCACCACGCCAACATGTACTTGTTCTATTCATATATACCCTTACACCCATACATAGTTACTGCGATTGGCTTGCACACTCATTATTTTTAGCCCTTTCTCACTTTCCGGGTACATTCCAACCAGCATCTAAGAGAGATTGACAGGGAGATAGAGGGACCATCTGTGGGTGAGTTAGAAAAAGAGAAACAAAGTACACTGTGCAGAGACATTGTCAGGAAGAGTCTGGCTTTGTTAACTTCCTGCATGGCAGGTGTAGAGGACGTGCTGGGGCCGATTACTGGGTCACTCTGCATGACTGCAAGCCTCACTCCCTTCCTATTTGTTTCTCCATAATTGCATAGTGAAAACTGCAGGAAGACTTTCAGAGTCCTGGAGAAAGAGACTGAAAGGAGGTGAAAAAGGAATAAAGACCTCCAGGGAGGTTTCTAATGTTTCTCTGTGGGTTTTATTGGCCATCCTCTCCTCATACTTGTTGAATTCCATTCCCTTTTTGTTTTTATGGCACTTTTTACGATAGACATCGCATTACACAAATGCCAATGAGTGGCACTGTGTAGGAAAAACTCTCAGGTTATGAGGTTCCAACCTTGAGAGGAACTCATTAGAGGAAAGCCGAGCCAGACGATGGAGTCAGAGTCAATTCTAATCTGATTAAGAATGGATGTAGGATTGAATTACAATATTAGAATGAACATTTCTACATCCTGCTGTCTTGAGTTCTTCCTCTCTAAGGTTGTTTTCACACTTGTGGGTTTTTTCTAGTTCTGTACATTTGGTGAAGTGTGAAAGCTGTTTTTAAGCCACAGAGTGGTCCAGAGAACTGATCCCTGGTCCTCTTATAAATGATAGTCTAGTCTAGGGTTCGCTTCAATTAAAATGTGGTGCGGTCTGCATCAGATGTCCAAGCTATCCACTCTCAGCAGTGCATGCCAAGTAATGTGATTGGTTCAACCATAGCTCATGCACAAGGGCAGAGGCAACCAATTTGAAGGGGGCTCCAGCAGCCAGTCAGAGGTGTTTGCATGTCATATTTCTCAGTTTTAGCATGTTGAGTCACATGGCACTTGGAACTCGGGTCACAGGCTCAAATTACAGTATGTTCCTATCACACTGTAAAGAAAGACAGCAACACCCAAGACATGTACTTCATAGTGAACAATACACTACTGAGCTAATGAATTGAAATTAATAGTGACCATTGCTAATGAAAAAATGGCTGCCTGTTCATAAGTCGTACAGTTTGTCACACACACACGCACATATGCATACACCAGGCAGCTCAGAGAGGTACTCGAGCCTGCTTGTTGGAGCGTGCCATTGCAGTTATCTGCATTGTACAGGAGACATAATGGACCCTTTGTCTTCTCTGCATCTTAGCCATCATTTATATACACAAACATGCACACATAGTAAGTGAGAATGAAAATGGAGGAAGAGAGAAAGGAAGAGAGCCACTGCAGCAGTGGCGGGGAAGCCTAATGGCTCCTGGCATCTGTGAAAACATTTTTAATCTGTTCAAAGCCAGAGGAGAATGGAGAAAAGGCAAAAATCCAGGCCAGGAAGACAGCAGGAGAAATGAGATAGAGGAACAAAAATGGAGAAGCTCTGTTCCTTTTTGTTCTTCCTTCTGCTTTACCTTCCAACATTTGGTTATAAATAAGTTCAAAATCTCCCATGGGTGTTTAGTTGGGCTGAGAGACGGTGAGTGTGAAGGCCATGACATATGATTTACTTCATTTTCAACCTCATCAAAGCTTTCAGCGAGCTCTCGTGCTCTGTGGATGGGGCGGGGTTATCTTGAAAGAGACCACTCGCATCAGAATAAAAATTTATTCATTTGCAGTGACTAATCCATCTGAGGGAAAAAGTGGGCATTCATTATTGAGTTTAAAATTTCCTTCTTAACCACTGTCCCTAATGTAAACCATCAGAAATAATCTGCTAATGCTATTGGAACACTGACCAGAAAGGATAAGAGGGTCCATCCATAGACCAACAAGAATCTCATGTTTATACGTAAGGAATAAAACACAATAAGGCATGCTATTACAGAAAAATAACCAACGAGGGTCAAGGTGGTGTGATGTGGAGTTACTGTACACACCAGGTTCAAAAACGTTTTATTACTCTTATACCATAGCAACTTGCCAGCAATCTTTTCTTTTTTTTTATTTATCAAAGAATGACACATTATACTTTTTATCCATTTATAATTACATTTAATGTTGTAGACCATCTGTGAAACAAGTAAGTTCATGTCATCACTTAAGTTATAACAGCTATAACCTGTCATTCCCTCACCACCCTTGCTTTTTTCTCTCTCTTTCTTAAAGTTAAAATACAAAAAAAAAAAAAACCTCAGCTCATCATGTTACCAAGAAATCAGATGTTCTCCATCCTGAAGACTTTCCTGGGATGGAAACCTGACCGTTACAGAGTACTGAAATTGGAGACTCCTTCCATAAATGTTAAATGACCATTTCCTTACAGAAAAGCATATCACCATATCAATGATTATATGTTGTAGTTTTTTGTGTGTTTATTTTTGTTGTTTGTTAATCTAATTATTATGAGGTTTAGATTATGCGTTTACAAGTCCCTGTAAATTAGCTGTTGCTATAGAAACAAAAACATATTAGAAGTGGCAAATTAATATAAACCTGTGGCTTGTCTTGCAGCCGGAACTACTGTCAGAGCTGCCGTTGTAGAAGGTTAGTCAACACCTTCTGACCAATCAGATTAGAGAATTCAAACAGTGAAGAAGAAAACAGCACTGTGGTATAATATAGATTTATGTTTGTGATGCAGTGAAGCTACCACCAGTAGAAGTCCAATAATTCAACAACTGAAGCATATCTACTGTACTGCAACTGCATAAATTTAGTCTGCTAACCATTTTTGTTTCAGTGTGTATGTATGTATATGTATGTGTGTGTGTTTTGCCTCCCCTTCTGGTGATTCATCAGTTATTTACTGCTGTTTTTGCTGGCACTGGGGCTTAAACCAGACATTATGAGACAGGCAGCAAATGGAGCGTTACACCACACACATGCAGCATGCCAGAAACGTAGAGAGAAGCAAAGAGAGCGAGGGAGGGAGTGTGTGAGAGAAAGAGTCCGAAAGGCTGGACACCCTTTAGCAGACAGTGTACTGTAGATGTTGAAAATGAAATGTCAGGTGAATGCACTTGCAAATACACGGTTGAATAATCATATACTGATTAATATTTGAATTTGAATAACCTCTACTGATGTCATAGTGGTCAACCAATCAGCTGCTTTAAACACACACACACACGCACACAGTGCAGGTGCACAACGTAGGATCGCCCTTGTTTCCCTCACTCATCCCTCTTTGTTTCCTTATCTCTTTACGATTTCCTTTTTTCTATCTGCTTATCTCATGCTTCATGTTTTTCGTTCTTTCTCTCATTTCTACTAAATTTCTTACATATCTTCTCGGTCATTCACCCTCTTTCTTACCTTTTCTCTTTCTGAATTTCTTACATTCTCTTTCTCTCCTTTTTTTCCTTTTTTCTTTTTCCAAAGTTCATCTTTCTTTCCTTATGTGCTCTTTCATGCTATCTTAAAAGTATGATGCAGAATGTGACTGGGATCTGTTTTTGGTTTGACTTTACCAAAATCCTTTTTAAGCTTTTTTGTTGTTGTTGTTGTTCACTCGTGAGACAGCCTTGTAGTAGCATATTTTTAACATAGTAGAAAAGATTATAAAGGTTTCAATATTTTTGTCCTGTGCATTAAGTTTCTTAAACCAGCAATCCTACGCCCACTAATAAACAGGGCCATAAAAAAACAGCAATTTGTGGCCAAGAGCCTCATCAATGATGCTCGGCAAGATCAGATCAACGTTGTTGGTTTTTTTCTTTAGAACTTTGTGAGAAGTCATCATACAAACGCAAAAACATTGCCAGAAACTGCACAGGCTTGGCTTCCCAATGTGCCCAATGTTCCTAGCATGAGTGTGGCAGTATGAGTGTGGCAGTTTGAGTGTCAGCCTTATCTCTCACTGAACAGTATGAGTGAAATTACACTGTCTGCTGCCGGAGATTGGAATTTCACAAGTATTCGAATGAAAATAACAGCACATAGACTCACATAGGGTGGCATTTAAGATGGCTGCTTAGCTTCTGCTAGACTGCTTATGAGTCCTGCAAAAGCCCTCTCTAGAATTTTTTTAAGGTTTACTAAAGTTTATTATAGAAATTCAGTTTACACTACCTCAGCTATTAATACATTTTTAGAGATGGTTACAACACCCTTCCATTTTTCCTCAGTGGCTGCTGGGAAATGTTGGTAGAGTATCACTCCTTTTACAGATTTGTATATCTACGGTTCTGGTGTGGGCTAGACAGATGTTTCTTAAAACCAGATAAATGTAGGGTGAATTAGGTTTTTAAGATATGGCTAGGCGTGAGGTTTTGTCTACTACTCCAGTGAATTTACTGAAAAATATAAGAAAAATATCTAATCTCCTATTTTTGTACTTTCTGCCAAAAAAAAGTTCAGTTACAAAAATATTAGAGGTTGGCCTTAGACACCAGTACTGCACCATTGTTATGAATATCAGGCAGATGGACACAGGTGCAGATTCGGTGCAGTTTTATTATCTCAGAAAACAAACCAAAAGGGCTAGGCGGCTCTCTAAACTATGAGCAAATGATCAGACGATCAGTGAACAAGAAAAACAATAAACAAAATGGAGGTCGGATCAACTAGACTAAACAGGCAATGTAAACAGCTCAGGGAATCTGTTTTTTTTTTTTTTTTGGAAGGAGTTGGTGTTTGCAAACAGTCTCAGTAGAAGTCTGTGGATTGGGACATTGTGACGGAGTGTCGTGGTACATTGAAACTGACTGAGGATCATGGGAATTGGACTTCGTGGCAGGCGTGGACATGACAGCTGTGATGCCAACATGTACTGGGAGCGGGGCTTATATTATTCCCACGCTCTCTAATGCATCTTTGTGCTCATATTACTGACACAAACACGCTCATCAATTTGCCAAAAAAAAACCCACTAAAAATCACAGACCTCGTTATAGAGGGCAGATAATAAGGCTAGTAAGTGAGAAGTGTGAAATAAAGCCTAACTGAGAAGACCAAAATAAGAACATGATGTGATTGAATGTTTCTACCATGGTAATGAAAAAAACTAAAAGAAAATGTGTTTTTTAGGTTTGTTTCCCTGAATTAGGAAAACCAGAAGTACAATGCTTTGGCACAGAGATAATCTTTAACAACCGAGTGCAACACCAAATAACAAAAAATGAATCATTCTACAAATTGAGCCATTCACATTGCCTATGATTCATTCATTTATTTCACACTGCCCACGACACTCAGACTGTCATTCACTCATTGAGCGTAGAGCTTCATTTCACACGCTCTCACTGAGGAAGTAAATATATTGTGCAAATTGCCTGTATTGGACCCCCAGATTCTTATAAACATGCACTACCACTTTACATGATCAAATAAAGTTTATTACATGAAATAAGCTTAGTGTATGTGAAGCCAGTTCGTGTGAAGCGGTGCCAGTTATAACACTTCTGTGAGATTTTAATTCAATGAGAAAAGCATGCCATCGCTTCACATTTAAACACACGCAGAGTGAAAATGAATATGCAAGAGAGACAACACAGGCTGTGTTGCAGAGATAGCAGCCAAAGACTTTGCTGTCATTAAGTTTTGTCAAGGGCACCAACACTATGGATTATATAAAGTTGAGCTCCCGGGAATTAATGGACTACATTTTGAGTATAGTCTGTTGAGTATTTGAGCTGTAAAAATGACCAAAATAGACATCTCTATATAGCTTCCACTTTCAAATAAATAATATGACGCATCTTTCTATGGTTAGCCCACTCTCCTCAGTGACTACCTCAATGTGTTCAGCAGCCGGTGATGCAGATGGTGTTTGAACAAGAGGATATGATATGACTACACGAAAAAAAGACCATTAAATTTGCTCTTTCATAGAAACTAAGGCTATAAACTTAACTTCTTTCTTAGCTACTTTAGCCTTGTAGTTCCAATGCAAAATATGCCCAAACATGTCTTAGCAAATTTGCCATAAAATTTGCCGCAAAATTATATACATTTTATTTTTGGCTACATTTTAACACAATTTTATTGGTGGCGGATGTAGAGGTCAGTGTTAAGTACGTAGTCCATGTGACACTTCTAAATTTGTAGACTGTAACCTCCATGGCTCTACAAGGAAACTTTTATGTAATGAGAAAAAGGGACGTACTCTCCCAGCAACGCTTTTTTTTTTAAAATCCCAATTCCACTCTCCATCCCTTTTTTCCTTTCATCCTGGACACCCGAGTCTGTACGAAAACCAAAAGAAAAAATCTTGTTTTCTAAACTGGCCATTGATCTCTCTATTTCTCCCATCATGAGCTCTTGGTCAACATGCTTTTCTACAAAGGTCATCCTTATCCTCTTCTTTGAGACCACTGAGTAATCCATCAATCAAGGTGGAAGAAATGCATTTGCTGAAATTTGTTGAGGTGGATGTGATGCATTTTAGCTTTTACCAACAACAGAGATGACCTTCAACGGAAAGTCTCTGTTATTTAATACGGAAGAAAGCAATGAGTGTATCTATATCAAATCAATATTGAGAGGCATGTAATTAGTGCTTTTTTGGCCACACTGAAGGTAAACATGCGTCGTCCTTTCATTACCAACACGAAGACATACAAGGTCAATATAAGCTGGTCTTTTACTGCAAACTATACATATTTATTCTATATCTTTTAACATTTTTAATTTACATGATTTTGTTCAGTTTGTACATTTCTTGTATCTTGCTTGTAGTTGGTGCTACACTAAAGTATTTACACACACTAGAGCTGTAAAGTATTCTTTACACTTATATATATCCCTATATAGATCCCTGTAACAGAGATTTTCCCTATCAGAGAGGGTTTCAAGTAGAACCTTTTTAAGTGAAGAACACTTAACTACCCCAAAAAAAAACTACCTTGATTTTTCTAATAGTGTATATCTCATTAGTGCCTAGGTATTTGATATGTATTACTGGTTTTCAACCAAAATTTCACTTATGCCCCTCTGGTTCCACACTCGGAGGAAAGCACTATCTGCCCTCTTCCACATACATGAGCTCACGGACTCCCATGATTGGCTAGCATCACTCTGATTGACGGGGGAGGGAGAGAATGACATCCCTCCCACCCAAAGTGCACAGCATTTTGCTGTTTTGATTCCAAAACACGGATGGCTGTGGCACGTTCAGGATTTGAACTCTTGATCTTCTGAAATAATATGTTAGCATTTCTACAGTAACAGCTAATTCAAACGTATTCTAGGACAGACCGCCACATAATCTAAGCCTAATAATAAAAAAAGTAAACAAACATTATTTAACAACTAAAAATGTATAATCATTGATACGGTGAAGTTTGGAAACGTTTATTTGACACTTTTGAAAGGAGTCTCCAGTGTTAGCACTTTGTAAGAACCAGGAGTTCCTTTAAATGTTCTGCCACGGGAAAGTCTTCAGGACAGATGACTTCTGTGGTTTATGTTTTGCAGTTTCCTGGTAGCATTACTAAAAGCTTTTTTTTGTATTACTAACATCAAGAGAGAGAAGAAAAGAGAGGCTGGTGAGGGAATGACTGTTTATTGCTGTTATAAATGTTTTGCAGACGTTCCACAACATTAAATTTAACTATAAACAGATAAAAAGTATGATCTGTCGTTCATTAACAATTTTTTTTTTAAAATGATAATCATTGGCAAATCATTGGCTGTAGTATAAGAAAATAATCAACTTCATGGAGGTAACAGCAACCCCACTTCATCACACCACCCTGTCATTGATTATTTTCCTCTAAAAGCATGCCCTGTTGTCTTTACTTACGCAAATGTGTACATGTGTACAATGGTGTACAAAGGCACAGCAGTAGCTATGGAGCACAAACTGTAGAAGTGACAAGCCAAATGTGTTAAAATGTTTACACCAGTTTTTCTCCACAACTGACCCATTTTAATTTTTTTGTAATTTTTATTTTTTGCCTGTGTTTCCTTTTGTACAGCGAGACAGTGCATGGAACTAGAACTTTTCTTATTATACCCCAGCCATGGTATAATACTACCGAAGGTCAAGAACCTTGCTCAAGGGCTCAACTGGATCAATCAACTAGGTTTAGAGCCTTAACCACTAAGTCACCCTGGCCTCCATTACTGCTATCATTGTACATTCCTACATTATTACTATCATTTTGTCTTCCAGATCCCTGTGGCTTTTCCCTCTGATCTGTTAAGCAGCCTGATAAAGAGAAAGTTCAGTAATAAATCCACATCTACACTTCTTCTATGAGCCATCTTCTCTTTAGAAAAAGAACACAGATCTGAAATCTTTTATCAGATGAATTCAACAATAACAAGACGACGGGTTGATTGTAGATTAGAGGTCTGATTCGTACATGCAGAGACACCAGAGGAGCATATTTTAAATCGGATCTGAGAATTTATGAGCTCTCAGGAAACGCAGATTAAACACTCAGTGAATAAATTGTACTGGTAGTGATGAAATAATAAAATGACTCTTTATCACTATCTCATGAAATAGGCTTTTCAAATGTCATGTTGTGTGTGATATTATGGGCTGGAATAAGAGTAGGTAATTTACTCATGGGGACACGTTCACAGCAATCACCATGTCATCAGCTGCCAGTGCATGCTGGGAAATTAATAAACAGTAAGCAGCTACATATTTTTTTTTTCTCATACAATTACTTAACACCACTTGTCTCACTCCTTTTTTTATCACACCATCTCCTGCTCCATCTGTCTCCGTGGAGAATAGCATCTTTGTTAACCACAGCTGTGAGGAAGAGGTGGCAGGTGTTAGTTTTTTATTATTATAATATTTATTTGTTTAATTATGTTTTAATTAAAATAACAAACCCCTCGACTCCTGGGTCTGCTTGTAATAGAGATATCAGGATTTTCCACAGCTTTAGCAAATATGTTTTCAAATAATGTCGCTGCTTTCTGAGACTTGAATCCAAGTCTCCAAGTCTGGTATTATATATTTAAAAAAATATATTTTATACTTTAATCCTTAAGACATTTATCCACTGAGGCACTGCAATGTCTCTGCCTTTATTTCCTATCAAATTCCAAGGTACAGAAAGCTAAAATCTGATTGATGGCTGCTGCTGCCGATTCTAATATCTCATCTTAAATCCTAAAGCGAAGTGCTGTCTGACATTCCTTCACATCTCTGACATGTTCTCTTGGTGTGTCTAGCCATGTCGTCACAGATGTATTTACAGAAAGCAACAGAGAAGAGGGAAAAAAATAGCTAATCAGACACTATCATGGTGTGACATTGCCTATCAGTGCAAGGCAGAAACACATTTGAGGAGCAGAAGGGAAGTGTTTGGGTGTATGTGTGTGTGTAGACAGATAGGAGGCTGAAGTGTGTGTGCCTGTCTTAGCATCTGCGTGTGTGTGGGGTGGGGTGGGGGGTGTTTACGTCTTTTGGGTGGGAACATGTGGTGTATGTGTAGAGAAAAAGAGCTTTAATTGGGTCTGGATGTTCTACCTCTCTGTTCTCAGGTGCAGGATGTGCTGTGTTTGAGAAGTGTGTGTGTGTGTGTGATAGATGTTCTTTATTTAGCGCCAGTCCACCACAGCATCGGCCTTCACTAACAATAATTAGGAGCAGCTAAGAACCGAGAGAATTGTTTCACTCACTTCTATGTTTCCAAGGCAGACAGAAATGCACACACACACGTCGCTTTATTGCAAGTCTATAGCTTTAATTACTCTTTCCAGCTCTCCAACGTCCTTTTGTCCAAGGGGTAGCTGTTAGCATCAATTACTTGTTAGGTACATTAACCCTGTAGGTCCAGTGCGAAGGTAAAGGAGCAACATTCCGGCAACAAACATGTCATGACTAATTGAAGGTTGTGCTGAAGGAAATATCAGTTCTGGCTTTAAAGGAGATTCTGGTTTATTCTCTCTTTCAGATGAGAGTTTGTTTTTCTCAAATTAAAAATTCCTAAAGAATTTCTTAACATGTCATTTTTAATCAAACAGCTGTATGCAGTAATTATCTCCCCGTGAAACTACTAAAAATGTCTTGTGCAGATATACATTAGCTACCTTTGCTCTAAGACAAGTTTATAGCCTGTAAACTAGCTCGCATTTTGTCATGAGTTAAAGTGATTTCAGTATACGAGTCCGTGATTTATTCAACAATAGCAAAACATTTGAAAATATACCATAACTAACAGACATTGTTCACTAACATTAGCTAACTTTGCTAGAGAGCTAGCTTATTGCCTGTAAACTAGCTCACATTTGTTAGAGGTCGACACAAGTGTGATTTTAGTACGAGTCACGATTCACGTCGCAAAATGCTCAGTAATTTATTCAGCAGTAGCAAAACATGAAAAATATCCCATAACTAACAGAAAAGATTCACTAACATGAGCTAACTTTGCTAGACAGCTAGCTTACTTCTTGTAAACTAGCTTACATTTTTACAGAGGTTAATGCTAGTGTGATTGCAGTACATGAGTCTTGATTTGCTTTGCAAAATGCTCAGTGATTTATTCAGCAGTAGAAAAACGGTGCAAAAATATATCATAACTAACTTTAGCTAAATTTGCTAGACAGCTAACTTACTGCCTGTAAACTAGCTCACATTTTTTGCAGGTCAAAAGTGTGTTTAATTTCAGTGACTGAGCCTCGATTTACATTAGCACACGCTCAGTAGCAAAACCTGCCAAAATATATACGATAATTAACAGGATTTGTTAACTAACATTAGCCAAGACAGCTACCTAGCATAACATAGATGATCTATCACTAAATGTCAAGCATAATTAGTCCAAAACCGTGAAGCATATTTATTTCTTTCATCTTAGGCAAGGAATTGGTGGTGTTAAAAAGATTAAAACTCTGAGAATACGGGTGTGTGTTAACATGTGAACATTCAGTAACAGCTTTGAAAGATAGGTGTTGATCTAACACTCAAATACACACATACTCTCACACTTGTCAGAGTTTTTTTTTCCCCCTTTGCATCCTGCATGGCAACATGCAAACCATGCAGAGGTTTGAAGCACAATTAATTCTCAGGTAACTAATATTATCTATCTGCTATTCGAAATCAAGGTCATTTCATGTTTATGTAGACTAAGATGTTAACCTTGGTGTAAGTATTTAGCATGAACAGTGCATCCAATTTTTACAAAAATAAAGAGCTGCATAACCTCCTTGCCCTGTGGATAAACTTAATATTGAGTATGGTATTATAGTCTATAATTTTTTTATGTCATTTGATTAAACATTACCCATTCCTCGTTTAATCAAATTTGCATATTTGTATACCATGTGCACAGAGTAACATGGCCAAACGAATATTCCAGCCGG
Organism: Pangasianodon gigas; assembly: GCA_022758105.1. Classification (NCBI taxonomy): domain Eukaryota; kingdom Metazoa; phylum Chordata; class Actinopteri; order Siluriformes; family Pangasiidae; genus Pangasianodon; species Pangasianodon gigas. The sequence continues at coordinate 3,916,670 of CM040481.1, forward strand.
TGTGTTAATGAGTGCTTGCTCTAAATATTAGTCAGTATTTATATTCGTTGTGTGAAAGGAGTGTCTCTGATGCGCATCAGTTCATCTTGGTACTCCAAAAGCCCTTGGCTCTTTTTATTTTAGTCATGCATCCTATTTATGCAGAAAAGAAAATTAGTCTGGAAGGTTAGCATAGAGAGCGGGAGGAGAAATAAAGAGAGTGTGATCCCGGCATCCATTTCGGATTCCCTTTAAAGTCAGCCATATTACAACTCTTGAAATCATTGCCTACCTTTTGGGTCTGCCAAACAGTTCTCCTTTTACAAAACACCTTTTCTGTCTGTTCCCTCCAGTTCCAGTTCCAGTTTTCTTTCTGGCACTACTGTGATAATTAGCAGAGAAAACGCACAGAGACAGCTGATGACGAGTGGCAGCAAAGCAAGCTGGAAAACAATTTAGACCCCAGAGAGAGGCAGACAAGTGAATGATGAATAAAAACAGATTCTTGGTGCTAAGTCATTATGAAATTGTTCATTAGCATGTGAACCATGAGAGGCTTTATGTGACACTGTGATCAACCAAGCTGAAATTATTTCCAAAAGCTGGATAAACAATAGCTTTAAAACCCAATAGCTTTATCATATAGTCTAAATTACTTTCCAAAAACAGGCTACAACTTGGCGGCAATAAAATGACATGACGGAGTATGTGAATGTGTGTGTCCCATCTAGGGTGTGTTCCTGTCTTCCACTCAGTGTTTTTCCCTCAACCCCAGTGTAATTAATAAGCCAAATCATATTTGGTGTCCAACATTTCTTCTTTAGGTTTTAACTGATAAAGGAAGTCTACCTTACTAAAAAATATTTTCTCTGCAACATCTGCTTTAGACATTAAAGACCTTTAGCTAAAATGGCTAAAAGACATTTAGCTAAAATGACTAAATTATTCTCATAGCCCCAGTGATTGTTTAGGCTATAATTGCTGATACAGTTGCTGATGATTATTCCATTTATGGAAGGAGTCTGGGAGGTCAGCTATTTGTAATGGGGAGCAAGTTTTTCATGATGGGAGAGTCTTCAGAACAGCCAACTTCTCACTTTCTGGCTTCCGATTGAGGAAAAAAAGAACTCTGTTAGGGAATGACTGTTTACAGCTGCTATAATGTAAGTGATAACAAGAACTAACTTGTCTCCTGGACGTTTGACAATATTAAACTTAACTATAAAGGCACAATTTGTCTTTCATTAATAAATTAAAATTTGCAGTAATTGGCAAATTGCTGTGGAATAAGAAGAATAAGTCACTTTGGGAAGTGCTGTTATTTAAAAATAATAACATCTGCATCCCACCACACCACCACGTTGATATTTTCATATACCAGCAGGCCCTTTCATGTTTCATTCCTTACATATCATTTTTATTTCTTCATTTTTGTTGTAATAGAGTATAAAGTGTGTAGCGCTTTATCAAGCCCAGAAAATAGGACTTTTTTGCAGACTCTTGTTTTGCCCAAACTTCCTGCCGAAAGCAGTCAGTGGTAGAGCTTGTTAGTCACATACTGTGACAGTATTGCATCCAGATGGTGAAATCAGTGCTACACTGAGTGAGAGTCCCGTATTAACATCTGTGTCAATGCACTTTGCCTTTGAATACTCAAAAAGAGCAGGTACAAGCAGACTCTATGCTACACATACTGTGCCCAACTATTCATTTCATGCTAGCTAATCTAAACACATTACACCTACACACACTTCACAGTCAAAATAGGTCCCTAAGTTTCTACAAAGTCCAAAGAAAAAAGAGCCTGGAAGCAAGCCCTGTGGCTTCTGTAATTTCCTTTGATTTCATGATTCACAAGCAATCAGAAAGTAGGATGGTTTGGGATATTACCATTATATTAATTGTTAATGATTCCTTTCCTGTTCCTTCAGTCTCTACCTCCCACTCCTTTCACTCTCTTCTCACCTCCTTCTCTCTCTTTTCCCGTCTGCAGCTGGGACTACCTACATCTTTGGCCGTGGAGGAGCCCTCATCACCTACACATGGCCTCCCAATGACAGGCCTAGTACACGGGCAGACCGACTGGCTGTAGGTTTTAGCACACAACTTAAAGAGGCCGTGCTGCTACGGGTGGAGAGCGCCAAAGGACTGGGAGACTACCTAGAGCTACACATAGTAAGTCCCTAAAGGGGAAATCTGTGGCATGGGCATGGGGATGGGGTCAGCTCTAGGATTTGTTGCAGATCTTTGAAGTATGATAAGATAACGGAGTATAGCCTGCACAAGTAGCTGGAATTCTATTGAGATAAAGCTAGCTTTGGGGAAAATACAGACAATGTCCTTTAGTTTTTGATCAATCCTAGGTCCCACTTGCTTTTATTGGCCAGCATGCCAATGCACTTCAGCATACCTCCATCCTGTGCCTCCATATATTGCCAAAAGCTGTATTTGAGGGAATGCTGGTAAAAGCAGCACCCGATACCTTGGCAGAGTAGAAGCTGCCTTTACACAAGTTCAGCAACTTTACACAAAATAAGTTCATTGGATGAGATCATTGTTTCACTGTGTCAGTCAAGTATAGTTATTGTACCCTTGCAACAAGCACTGAAGGGTTTGATGTTGGCCTCTACTGGAAATCCTATTCTCTTGTGGTTGGTGGTAGCCACTCCACCCTCCATTTTTCAGAAGGTTGACCTGCATAGGCCAACAGTAGCCTTACAATGCAGATAGCTTGGGATAAGCCAAACAATAGGATTACTACTTATGGTCGATGACTTTGAGTGATTTAGGTGAAACTGATCAAGGACAGACTAGATTTTGCCTGGATTCAGGACTGCTCCTGTGAGGAACCATCAGCTTCCTCTTGGTGAATGAATGTGACAAGTGGAGATGTCTTTCTGGAGCTCCATAAATAACAAAATGCAAATGAATGAATGGTTAGAAAGATGGGATACGGAAACAGTGAATAATTATCAGAGGCTGATGGTGGGAAGACCTCCAATTGTACATCATTCCCTGGCATCTGAGTTAGGTTTAGAAGTGTAAATGTGTCGAGAAGAATAGGGAATAGAGAAAAGGTTGAGTGACTGCTCACAATATTTGATATGCTAAAGCAGTTCTATGGTTCTAGGGTCAGAAACCATGTGAGAATGGAAAAAGAGACATGAAAGGAAATAATGAGTAAGTGTTCATGACCTTCCTCGTTATGATTTGAATATGCTAGTGAGCAATTTAGAATATTCCATTGAGACTGAAGAGAAGACAGAGCCGTAGTTCCAAATATGAAGAGAGCAATGGTGGAAAGTAACAGAATATTGATTTCCTGCTGGCTGTAGTGGAGGCCTCCTACACTCTCAGTCCAACACTGTCTGCTTTTGCATGCTACGAGTCTGCTTTTATCTGGCAGTGATTGCAATAGGTCATTAAAACACTTGTGGGTCTTTAAATATATATTGATGGCACCTGCAGATGCCAGTTGACCTTCTCTCCTTCTCACAGTGTGGGAATTTATTTCAGTAGAAGACTTTCTTTCAATGATTGACTCTGATTTAACCATAGCATGTGCAAAATCATTATAAAAGTCCTGAGCAGTCAAAGAGCTATCTTGCACTTTACACTCTTCAATAACAACATTTGTTTCTCTCTGAGCGCTCTTATTAGGAAAGCTCCATCTCTGGGTCAGAGTCAGGGTCAAATATGTTACCATTGCTTGCAGCAACTTACAGTCTAAACAGATTGAATTCTGACTAAGAGGGCGAACATTGGAGAAAGAATGGGAGAGAAGGGATACTGAGATAATGATAGGGATAATGAAAGAAGGCTGATAGCAGCATAAAGCCATATAAATGTTGCCATGGTTTTAGTGCCATTTTCGAAGTCTGCCAAAAATGGATGATGGCTAAAGAAGAGCTTAGGCAGTCATAACTAATATCATTCACATATAGCACCTAGAATGGGTTCCATGTCAGTTCTTTGGATAGTTGGAGTTTTGTAGGTTCCTAAAGAGGAAGATGCCAAGTAGAACCTAGACTCTGTTATGTAAAACCTTCCAGGTGGCAGGGTGGTACGGTTGATAGTGTTGCCTCCTCAAAACTCCAAGGTCACTGATTAAATTCTGAGCTTGGGTTATTATCTATATGGAGTTCCACATGTTTTTTCCCATGGCTTTCCTTCAGGTTCTCGATTTTCCTCACATCTCCCAAAAACATGCTGTTAGGTAGATTGTCTGTGCTAACTTGCCCCTAGGTGTGAATGTGTCTGCATTGTGCCCTGCAGTGGCATCCCATCCAGGACATATTCCCACCTCATGCCCAGGGTTCCCAGGATAGGCTCCACAGTTTCACTAGTTTTTGGTTTATTATAGATCACCAGTGTGAGAAAATAGAAGCTGCTCAGCATCCCAAAAAATCAATATCCGCTTCATTCTATTGCTACAGACTTTGACCTCATGGTGGAAAGTTCCACTGGGTATTGACGTATGCTGTCTTGATTTTTTTCCATCACTGCTCCACTGTAAGTCACCGAACTTCCAGTTGCCATTTTCCACCTACCATCATAATGTTAACACAGCACAAGACAGATGAAGAAGATGATAATGATGTGTCACAGAAAGCACACAGCAGCCATTCTCTCCACCACCAGCCCCTGCATAATATACCGTTCTATTAAGCACACATCCCACCTCTGTCAATCTGCTCTCTCCTCCCTGACAGCTCTGTGTATCACACAGTCTTTCTTGCCCCATCTGTCTTTCTCTTTTTCCATTTCTATCCCTCATTCAGTTGCACTTTGCAATGCTGTCTGCCATAACTGACTGAACAGTACAGAGCATTAAGACCATCTAAGCTGCTTTAATTACAGGCCCTTCAGATTTGTTGGGAGCTGAGCATTTAAGGTTCTCAGTTAATGACACATACAGTTATGAGTTCAAATCTCAGAATTACCAGAGCATCACTGTTCGGCTCTTGGGCATGGCTGCTTTGGATTAGATGCTGCTTCTTTCAAATGGTACCATCTCAAAAATGTATGCTAGCTCCCTGAACCAACACCAGCACTGGTGTGCTTCAGTGGAAAAGGGGTACTTCTTTTCTGCTTTCCACACTATATTTACTTAAGCATATCTCCTTTAGCTTTATTCATCTTGATGCAGGCTTGGAGCTGGATTTCCGGCTCGCGTTTGTACGCTGCCAGATTAATTATGCATATAGAAATGTGATTAGACATGCAGTGGCAGGGAGGGTGAGATGAGGCCTTCAGATCAACACACTCACTGAGATAAGGTGCTTAGATAAAGCCACAGATAAAGCTGCCACAAGGAAACTGATTTATCCTCTGTAGTGGGGTGTATGTGTGCGCGCTTCAGGATATAAATGGATAAGTGAGCCATATATGGGGAGTGTGTGTGTGAGAAAGAGGTAATGTGTATTTTCTTGCTCTGATAAATACCCTTTGATCAGAGGCACTGATGTGTAGGGGCCAGCAGGTGGCCACTACAGGCTTATTGATTAATGTTTTCTCTATCTGGAATGGAGGGCCAGAGTAATTAATTTCTCTCTGCTGTATCAAAGGAGGTTCTCTCATGCCTCAGGACTCTCTTTCCTACCTCTCTCTCTCTCTGTCTCACAGACACACAGTATTGTATTACTATGTTTGTGGGGTATTTCTATTGACATGCATAGCTGTGGCTAAATAAAGCCATGGTTAAACATTAGCTTAACCGACTTAACCCTGATTGTTATTTAAACCTCATTAACCCTAACCTTAGACTCACTAGCTCCAGATTATCTGATACTGTACATTTTGTACACTTAGCTGGCCACAAGCTTCAGCATCTTGAATGCTGCAATCTGATTGGCTTTCCACACTGTTCAACACGGTGACACAATTATCTTTTCAGAGCAAGATCTAGTCACAGGTTTGGAAAGAGTTCAAGGCACGATGTCTTTAAAAGTTATTTGGGTTTTGTCTGAAAAGGTTAGTGGCAAGTAAATGTGCTTGACCATGTTCAATATCCATTAAACTACCTATGAAAGTAGGTGGTTCCTAGCCACATTTCATAGTAACCCCAACATTAACCTAAGTAAGCTTACCCTCAGTAACACTAACTAACCCTGATCTTGAGTGACCCCAACCTTTACCCCAGTAACACTGAGCCTAACCTTAACCTTATTACCCCTAACCTTAACCTCAGTAATCTTAACCTTAGTCTAAACATAACCTTAACCTCAGTAATCTTAACCTTAACAAGTCTAAACATTACCTTAACCTCAGTAATCTTAACCTTAACAAGTCTAAACCTAATCTTAACCTCAGCCGCCTTAACCACAGTAACCCTATTCTCACTAATAACCCTAACTTTCTACTCTTAGTAAAGGGTTCTTTGGATAGTTAATGGTTGTTTGCTTGCTTGAATAGCTAAAGGTTCTACTTGGAACTTTTCTGAAGGGTTATGACCTTTTAGTGTCTTATAAGGGTAAAGCAGTTGTTGGAAAAATCCTTGGTGTAGACCTTCAAAATATAAGTATATGGCTTTCTGATTATAGTTTATCCCTGTACCTTGGAAAAACTGAAACTATACTTGTTGGCTCTAAAATGAAAGTAAGCAAATAATCAGAATTAAATGTGAAATTGGGGGTAAATTATATATATAAAAAGAGTGACATGAGCCAGAAGACTATAACCTTAAGTCAAATATTAACAAAAAAAAAAAAAAAGAGAACCTTTCTTCATGGCGACCAACCCAATAATGTCCAAATTACCCCTAGTTTATGGTTGAGCATTCATGTAATAGTCCCCAAAACGCATGCCAGCATCTTCTGCTACTACTCAAACCTTGCGTGACATGATTGGGTAGCTCTCCAAGACTACTTAGGATGATAATACCAGCATGCTCAAATCCATTACAAGACGATTTCATTGAGTGTACTCAAAAACTGCCCTCAGCCTTCAGTGGCCTGCTGTTCAAGTCAGCCCAAACCAACTGGTTTCTTTTCATGCTTATCCACTCTTAGGGTGCTTTGATGTCCTGCAGTAAATAAAGACTGTGGGTCCAGTCGCCAGAAAGAGAGAAATAGAGTCCTTTTCCATCAAGGCGACAGCATTTTTTGTTTTTCAAAAAACAAAGGTTTCATATGATACTTATAAAACATGTAGAAATTTGAATTTATGGCATCTAGTAAGGTAGCAAGAGCATTGTGGCCATTCCTTTCTTCAGCCATTCAAGGATGACCAAATTGCTGAGGTGACAGCAAAGTTTATGGCTAAGAAAAATTGGCTGGTCTTTAAGCATCAGCTTTGGAAGAGCCTTGGTAAAGCTCTGCTTGTCTGAGTGGTACTAAAATGTCTTCATTGGGCTTGAAGGCCCAGCTGGCTGAGCTAAGCGGCAATCTGCCAGGGCTGTCAGAGCTACAATGAGTGCCTACAAAGCACACTTTCTCACCGACTCTTATATTGCTCCAGATAGACATAAATTTCCCTGTTATGAGGGAAAATGCTTTAAAAAAAATTCTGACACTGCTGAAAAGGTGAATGAACAATTTGTTTTTTTGGTGCTTTTCTACTTTTCCTTCTATGTGGAGCAGTTTGTGGTGTGACTTGGTGTTAGCAGATCATCTCTCCTCCTCTGTAATTTAGTGGCACCGCTCTGCATAAATAGCCCAGCTTCTTCAGAGCAGAACACTGTCATTGAAAGATAGATGGCTTCAGCCCCCAGTTCCTGGCCCAGCCAGGCCACTTGCTCCTGGACACATGGTTATTTATTACAGCAGTGTGTGTGTTTACACACATTTGTCTAGATATGCTCTAGAAACATCCTCAGTCTTGTGCACACACCACCATGCTTTTAGTATCATTATTCACTCTGTTCCATTTATATTCTTTTAGCATGAAACACATTAAGAATATTTACAGCTAACGAGACATGCTTCTTTTTCTTGTTATTGTTTATTTCCTGACTTTCCTGCTGAAGCACTGTTAATGTCTAGCATTGTTTGCTAACATCATCTTGACAGTTCCTGTGAGTGAACGGCTGAAGGTTGTAATTGAAATGCTCCCATTGGTCCATTGATCACATGTTCAAGCCCTCAGGAGCACCAGTTCAGTCGGGTTGCTGTGGCGTCAAATTGATTGACAGCATATAAAAGTCTGATCGGCAGACATGCTCCGCTCTGGCACACAATGCTTTAAAGCAGCATTTCTCAACCTGGTCCTTAGCACCCACCAGGTTTTCCTTTTTTTGTCTTTTTATTATATTACCTTGATTACAAAACTTGGAGTAAACTCATGGAGTAATAAGATAAGGTTTACAATCTTATTTGGCTTGAATGGCTATCAATACTTCCATGTGTATGCATGTCCCTTTACTTGTTTCCAATAAGAAACACAGTTTTGAACACAGTGACACAATAAACTTTTAGAAGCAAGCTATAGTCAATTGAATTGAAAAAGGTTCATGGCAGCAATTGCTAACACGATCTTAGCAATCTGAAATACGTGCTCAGAATGCTCCTACTGGCTCCTGTTCATCACATGTTCAAGCCCCCTGCTGTGTGACTGCAGCCCCAGGAGTGGCAGTTCAGCGGGGTTGCTGTGTTGTCAAATTGATTGACAGCGCATAACACTCTCATTGGCAGACATTAGAGAACATACTTAAAATGGTTAATAGTGAGTAAACAGGATTTACAGACAGCCTAAGGAAGTCTATGTCTGTCAAATGGCCTCTTCCTGGGAAAGTCTGGGATTATGGTCACACTGCACTTTTGGCTCATTATTCTCAAAAATAAAGCAGCTGATAATGGGTCATCCTCATTTTGGAAGGAATGCACAGTGGTCCGGTCAACAGCTAGTACTTGATAGCTGGCTTCTTAAGGAATGTTAAGAAAATAGTCAGGTAAATTGTGATGGACTGGTGTCCCATTGAAGTTGTGTCTGTTCCTCATGCTTAGTGTTCCTGGGATAGGTTCCAGATCCACCACGATCCTGATCATGACCCATTAGTGCTTACTGAAGATGAACGAATGATGAAATTTTATTGTGAGTGGTGGCTTGTAATTAGCAGAAACAATCAGAGCCCACTCCCTTGTTTTCTATTGTTTTGTTGTTTCCAAAGCCACCATTACATTATATGATTTTTGACTGAATTGTGCTGTTGCAGACAAAAATCACACATCGTAAAAGAATTATTTGGTCATGAGCTATCAGTGGTCCTAGAACGTATAACGTGACATGCTCACTGCAGGTCGATTTAGTGCCATTGCTACCAAATACAGCTGACGACAATTTTTTTTTTAATTTATTTTATTTTTTTTTTTTATTTTTTTTTTTTATTAGAATCACAGAGTGTGACCACTGTTATGACCCTCTTCTAAAAGCCACCAATAGGAGGGTGGCATAGTATGTCGTGAAACTCACGGGACAGCTACAAATACAGTAGTACAATATCGAAAGGTAAACTAAACATGCTAATGGAGAGAAAAACATCCTTACCTCAAGAATGTTTCTGTTTATGTGTGACATAAGCAGAACATCGTAATTTTCTTTAATCACAGATCTATAGAAGATCTTCATTGTATAATCTGAAATGAAGAGCATATTATCATACAGTCTGTTATAGAATTCAAGCAGGATTTTGTCAGGATTATTTCATACAGTGTGACAAGTAATAATCTTAAAAAGACAGCTGAACTCACACAGTGTAAAATCGGATTCTACTTCCTCTTTTCTAATTCCTTTATTTCCCTCTTCCTGTCTTAAAATGGCATCTTTTCTCTGTATGTCTTGTCCATTTCTCTCCCTTAATCTCTACTTGGGTAAATCTCTCAGTCTTTATCTGTCAGTGTCTCTTTCTGCCTTCTTTCACTGATTTGAAAGATTGAGGTTATATATCAGTGAAGAGCAATGGGGTTCCCTGCACTCTACTCTGATTGGCTTTCATTGTGAGAGATATCACAAGACTGATAGCCTCAGCAGCCCTGAGAGAGCAAGTCCCTGCAAAGCCACTGTACGCTTTAAATCTTTCACAGGTTATCAGGTCACTTCATAAGACAAACATCCTTCAGCCTGTGCCAGTCTGTCATGCCAAATCCAGAGTATGGCCACTTGTAGATTAGAGGGAGTTTGGCAGCATTTATGTACGAAGGCGCACATGGGGAGAGATAAGTGTGTGACAAGTGACAGATGATACTGATAGCCTTCACACAAATACATCACGTTTTTGCAGATAAAGCAAAAGAGGAAACAGAGTGAGAATAGAGTACACAGGGAAGATTTATACAAATTGAGACAGTGTCTAACAAACAAAAAATAGGCTTTCTCAAAATAATAATGACAAAAAATATCTGCTTGGTACTGTCATCATGATCATGACCTGCTTATTATTTTACTTATTTTTCTTTTTTTTTATTTTTTCCAATTCATGGTTCCATTGATGCCTTTAGAATCATGGTGTCCAAAGAACGTCCCCATTACAAATGTAATTTTTTTTTTTTGGTTTAAGACTACCTGTTCCAATAGTTTTGCTGACCTAAAAAGTGGGTGGTCTGGCACCAGAGATGCCATGTTCTAAGTTTTTTTTTTTTTTACCACATCTAGATGTAAATATCAGTAAATGAAAGCTTAAATTCTGATCTGTTGTCTCATATTCATCTTTTGACCATACACAGAAGAATTGTCCTTGCCGTTCCAATACTTTCGGAGGGGAGTGTATGAGAAAGAGGGCAGATAGTGCTTTCCTTCAAGTATGTTCAGCTGCCCTGTGATTTAGCATGAGTGGCAGTTTGAAAAAAAGATGTGCTTGTTGCCTTCACATCTTGGAGGAAGTGTGTGCTATACTCCCTGATTTGTGGTTGTCATGTGATAAGGGAAAGCTACAGGGTATGAAATGCCAAATGACCAAATTGGGAAAAAATTTGGGGTAAAAATTCTTTTTTTCCCATAACCCTGTAAATCACAGGACCTTTCTGCTGTCTATCATCACCTTTGTAACTACATAACAGGTGTCTGTTATCTAATCTTGCATATATTGGATAGTAAACATGACTTGTATGAAATACACTCAAATTACAAGGTTAGGTGGAAGATTTGCGAGAATGAAAAAAGGCACTGTTGCTGGAGGAAGGTGGACAGTAAAAACAGAAATAAAGGAACAAAAATAGAAAAGCAGAGAAATACTTCACAAGGAGAAAAGAGCCACTGCAGAGAAGAGGTCAAGATGTTAAACTTTGCTCCGGTTGTCCAGAGAGAAGCCCTCTGTACACCGACGAACTTTTTATGCAGTACAGGGGCTTAAGGGATGCATCCTCCCATCAACCTCTGCCCCCTACACACATACACACTCTAACTTTCATACAACCTCAGTTTAGCAAAAGCACATAAATCTCTAAACCCCTTCCTACACACTAGCTGGAACCCATCTGCATAATCCCCCTCCCTTATTTTCTAAATCCCCTTCACACAAACCGACTCTGAGCACATCTGTAATTTTAAACGGGTTTCTTCCAGTCTGGCATTGTTGTTGGTCAGGAGCTGTGAGCTGTGAGCTCAAATTCATCCTTCTGCTGTTAGCAGCCAAAAAAGCTTCCCTAACTTCTAGTCAGGACCAAGTGCACTTAAGTTCAATGAAAGAAGAAGGAGGAAAAGAACATCCTTTCTGCACTGGTTTGGTTAGCACTGAGATTCCTCAGCGCCTTACCGCCCACAAACTCAGACATGCTTTTAAAAAGCAAAAAACAAAGAAGAAAAAAAACAACTTGAAATATATTGTTGTATCAGCTGAAGGCATTTATCTGTAATAGAGAAATATGGTGAAACTTTTGGCACACATTTTAGACCTACAGTAAAGCATTAAAGATGTTGAAGATGCTATAAAGTAAATGGAGTAGAAAGGGCACTTTAAGAACTTTTGTTTCTTCAGCTACTTACATTTTGAATTAAACTGATTGAAGTATTCCCATTTCTTATTACTTTTTTATGGTAGGCATGCTATTCCAGTAATTATGGCAATATTTTAGGAAGGTACACTACTGCAAGATTTGTGCATGTCATGAACAATCCCATAGCAATGCTAGCAGAAAAGTGGTGAATGGACAAACCAAAGCTGATTCCATGGTTTTGCCATTAAATATCTATGACATACACAGGGGCAGCTGGTATAAATAGGCTAGCAGGGCTAAAAACCCAGTCTTTCTATAAAAAAAAAAAAATCAATATAAGGTTTAATTTTTGGCATCCACACCAGATTATCTGATGTTAACAAATGTCTTAAGGCAGATTATTTTGGATTACACAGAGTGAAATGCCCCCTAGATTTGATCTCCATTTGGACAGATATTGAGAAGGCGCCTGTGAAATACAATCATGGGTGTAATAAATGCAACTGCTCCTGCTTATGCTACATCACAGAGTAGTTGAACACACTCAGAGGAAAAAGCCATAACTGCCCTCTTCTGCATACATGAGCTCACAGACACAGACGATTGGCCAAAGCCATCCCGCCCATACAGAAAGCATGGCCAGTTACGCTGCTTTGGATTCCTGGTCACGGATGTCTGTGGCGTCATCAGGATCGAAGCTGCAATCTCGTGACAATAGTGCCAACTGTTGCACCACTGGGGACCCCGTTTGTCCTGGTTTCTGTCTGAATCTGGGACAGGGACATTGTCAGTAGACTCTAATAATCAACAGAGTACTCACCTGTACTTTCAAAGGACTGTGAAAATAGGGGAAAAAATATTAAAATAGACTTTGCAGTTAAGGTCCGCATGTGGGTGAAATGAAACTGAGTCCAGGTAAATGGAAGGAAATCCTCAGGAAGTACAGCATCAGTACCATCACACAGCTTGAAACTTTGCTCATTAAATCTAAATCCATCATCTTTTAAAAGTTTAAACTTTGCAGATACCTAGGGAATAACAACTTGCCCCTTACCCTCCGTCTGACTCGAGGGCTGAAGCTGAGTCAGACTTTACACACACACACACATTTTGAGTCTGAGTCTGTGCTGTACCATCTAACAAAGCCAGAGAGAGCAGGATAGATTATTACTGCAGAAAAAGTGACTTAAAAAGATCTCTTAGGCGGAGGCAGAAGGATGAATGACTCAGACAAGGGAGTTGAGAATGTCATCCTGTGCAAGCTTCTGCTACAAACTTTAGCTCAGCATATACTACCTGAAACTCAGAGTCAGCTAACAAGCAGTTATGGTGTTCACATCTTCATATAGCTCAGAGAGCTGGATCTAAGCAGGAGGAAAGAGTGTTTGCTGGAAACTTTCCCAGAGCTATTGGCAAAGGCTTTGCTTCTATTTGATTAAAACAAATGGAATTAGCTTTCCCCTGGCCCTGTTTTCAACGCAAAGCTAGACCAAGGGGATCAGGGTGTGCTGCTTTATTTAAATTTTAAAATGCAGAAACCAGAGTAAATTGGAATGGAAGGGCAAGAAATACCAAATGCTCAGAATTGCAACTAAGATTGTTTTGTTTTGAAAGAGTTTATTCTTATCAGGCAAGTTTGTTTGCATGACGCATGTTCATGGTTTAAAATTTGCTGACCATTCACTACATAGACGGTAGTAATGTGTGACATTGCTTATCACTGGAATTGTCCAATCTAGGTTAACTTTTTTTAACTTTAGTGCGTATATTTCACCTGGGGTCACAGTGTATCAGTGTATCAGAAGCTTATCCTGGAAACAGTGGGTATAAGAAATATGCTATAACACATCTTCTACCTCCCGGAATATTTTTGGGAGCTTGGGGGAAAACGACAGAGCAACACAGAATTGTACCAGGTAATGGAGCCGAATTATGAAGCCGGATACAAACAAATTTATTCGTAAATCATTTGCAGGAGCATTTAGTCCTGAAATACGGTATTCCTAAAAAATCAGTTTTCTCAGTTTTATGTAACTGCATGCATAATGCTAATGTGACCTGGCAATGAGCTACTGCTTGATACATGAAGCCTATTCATTCTTTCACTGGGTTCACTAATTCAAACTCATAGTTCCTGCATGAAATAAAAGTGAGGTTTGTTTCTCTGGTGCCAATATGTCTGATTAAAGATGTCGATTTAAGATTTGGATTTGTGCAAAGCTTTTGGTACAATTAAAGGTTATCCTCACAGCATGCAGCCTGGCCACTCTAATGAGCTAAATGATTCTGCGTCAGCCTGTAAGGACTGATTAGCTGAGCACTAATGGTGGGGCTGAAGATGATCACATCATGACAGACACCTCTTGCAGTAATATAATGTAGAAGCTTAAATTCTCTTAAGCAGTTGATTAAATGATTTAATATTTTTCATGCTGGACAGTAATATAAGTGAATATGGCAGTTTTAATAACAGCCTTCTTTCAGACTTAAAAGGAAGCAAGAGAAAGACAGAAAGAAGGGTTTTATATGAGCAATTTATAAACCCTTATTCAGATCAGGTTGTGGAAGGTCAAAAGCAATCTGCCCATTCCCACCTAGCTCTACCATTAAATTTGTCAATTATACGCCTCTGAACGTCAGGAATGAGAAATAAGCTGGGTCAAAGCACATTTAAAACGAAGTTTGTGCTGCTCTCATGGAGTATGTTCGGATTTCCGATGTGTGTCCGCTGAGATAAGGGGCCAAGAGAGGGCTTAATCTCCATTTTTCTGTGAAGTGCTAGCGTGGGTACGACGGCGTGCAGAGCCAGATAGTGCCAATTGCTCTAAAGGGGGTCCCAAAAAGGCGGAGGAAATGAAATATTCAGCACTCAGTGCCAAAACTTAGCTTGTGCTCTTTGAGAACAAATATCCAAATTGTCCTTGATTGATTAGTGACCCTTTTCAAACAAATGACACAACATGCAATTTTGGGTTCACTCCTCCAGCCCACCTGTTATGTTAATGATAGCTTTGCTTAATCTGCAGTGTGTATTACTGCAATTACATGTATTGTGGAGGTGTGGCGTAGGAGATTCCTGCCACTGTTTTTATTAATCCCTGAAAAGCTGTTGAATATGCATGCAGGAATGCAGCATGCCAGAGAAGGAGCTCTTTTCCTTCTCCTAAATTGCTGCATGCAAAATTTCAGGAAATGATGAGTAGAATACAAATGACATAAAAAAAAAAAATGAAAACCAGGGGTTGAATTTTTGAACTTAGCTTTGAAATGGCTAATAGGAAAACATGGGAAAAGGATCTTACGTTAGATGAGGTCTCAGGAAAATGGGAAGTCATGCTCTGCTTTTGCAGAAGCATCAATTGTGCATTGTGTACTTTGTTGTTGGTTTGAAAAATACACATATGGAAAAACAAAATCTCTGACCTTGTATACAAAGTGTATTGAGTGTGTCTTTCTGCCAAAACACACACACAAAAACCTTGGCTGTCTAACCTCAGTTTCCAGCACTGTAGTGAAGCTACAGGTGGACTCCAGTATGAATGTGAATATGCACACATATTCACACCTACAGGTAATTTAGAATAGCCACTCCACCTACGGGCTCAGTTTTGGGAGGTGAGAGGAAACCAGAGAACCTGGAGAGCACCCAAGCGGACACTGGAAAAACATCAAAATTTCCACCCAGATAGGAATCCAATCTTAGGATCAAACCAGGGACCCCGGAGCTGTGAGGTGGCAATGTTACCCTTTGCATGCTGCCTTGGAACCATACAGCAAATTCTTTTATAATTGGTTTTGAACTGTTATGCATCCCAAGAACCCTTGAGGAACCATTTTTAAAGAGTTAAACTTAGGTTTAAGTATAGGTATAGGTATCTGGACCTTACAATTTGGGCTTTAAGTGTGTTGTACTTTAAGGAAAATTTAGAAAAGTAAGGGTTTTAAAATGACAGTCTGTCTAGCTCCAGAAGTCCTAACCAATGTGTGAGCTTGCTTGCCTGCATCTACCCAGACACTACAGAAAAAAAATTCTTCAAAGCTTTACCCCTTTTCATTTTGCGTCAAAATGTAATAATGAAATGAGACCCTTACTGCAATATCTTCCCTAAAAGCAATATGCAGGAAGGTCCTTCGCTCCAGAAACTAGCACCATTTCCCCAAGGATGGTAAACCTTTGCTTAATTACCATGGCTTCCGTTTCTTGAGGAAGATGTTTGAAGGCAAATAGCGAGGAAGTTGGGGCTCAGCCAGAATACATTTGACTAAGGAAGGATGAGAGAGCAGGGATTAAATCACAGAAGCCAGAGAAGACTGCCAGCTCAAGGTCCAATGTGGAGATAAAGAAGAGAAGCATTCATTACAGCTGATAGAAAGCACATCTAGCACCAGGGAACAGTAGTATCTGCAGCAGGGTCCTGCAGACAGAACAGATAATCAGAGATGGAACTGCAGGAAGGAAAACAAACCCTCACAAATACGCACGCAGACAGAAATGTCATGGTTTGATTTAGTGCTGTGCTGGTATAGTGTAAGCCTACTGGAGGTAGTGTATATTCTTTCAGTGGTAAGATTTAGAGAATACCAAAGTCACCATGAAATGGCTAGAGAATGTTTTATAAAAAAATAAATATAGTTTACCATGTGGCTTGGTGGGTGGATAGATCACTTCTACAGCCCCTCAAGATTCAGATTTCTGTGTAGAAATTGTGCCTTTTTCTCCCTGTGAAGTGATGTGAATTTGATGGGGTAACATATTCCCAGAGCACAGCACATCCACCAGTCTCAGTGAAAGTCTTGAATACATACAATAAATATACTTGTATCTCTCTTCTTTTGATTTGTTGTCTCATCTTGACAGTTTCCTACGGGCTCAGTCTCTGCTTGACTCTCATCTGTCACTCTTTCCTCACATTCCCTTTTTCGAGGGTAGATTCTGTTCAATTCTTTTTTTTTTAAAAATCTGTGAATATGCCAAAGCAAATCAAGACACATACTGAAATCCAGTTTGCATTTCTGTTAGAAACATGATCTGGTTTGGTAGCAGTAGCACTACTGGAGATAAAGATCTCACTAAAATAAAAAGCATGGCAAAGAATTAGGAAGTCATGACTGATTAGGGAAACACAGAGCTGGAAAATAGCCATATAACTACTGTATGCAGGAAAGAAAAGACAGGATAATAGTGTGTGTATAAATGTCTGTGTAAGCAATGAGTCATAGATCAATAAAAATGTCTGTACTTGTAATCACGGGAAAAGTTAATTAACTGCTGTAGAAAAGCCAGAGACAACATAGAGTAAATACTCCTATGTCTCAGACACATATTGTTCATTGGAGATTTCTTTGGGGCTAAAACCTAAATATGGTCCAGTGTGTGTTGAGGAATTTTTAAAGCTTTTTGCTTGAAGTAAGCTCTGAAGCACTGAGAAAAAAAGAAGCAAACACACTGGGGCATGAAACCTCCTAGAGTATTACCAAACAGATTCACCAAGTCTGAGTGGTGTTTTTAGAAAAGATGGAGACAGCTCGGATCCATTGTGATGGCTTGTTTCCTTAAAAATATAGTTCATGCCAAAATGAGCTACACACAGTGTTCCTCAAATGTAGTCAATCAGTCAAGATACTGTATGCTTGGAGCCAAATCTTGCTTCTTTAGTTTTGCCCTGAAGTATTTTCAACTATCCCACCTGCTCCCTCAGACTCTCTTGACTAGGTTATACTGGTTATACTTACTTACACACAAACATCTTTTCCTATCCACCCTTTCAGATTCATATTTCCCATTCGACAGAATTTGTTGGCAAGCAAGACATATGAGTCAGACTGAACAAAGCTAATAAAGAAGACTCAATTATATCAGAATTATACAATTACATACAATTACCACCATTATGAAACCTAATCATATCCAAAGGGCTCTGCTCTCAGCTCACACAGTTCAATAAACCAATAAGCACAATTAATTACCAGACTCCACATTTTCTTGCGATGCCACATGTGATCGATGTGTTTTTTGTGTGTATTATTTCAATTGATCAGGCTGATGGAACAGCAGGTGTCTAAATAAAGCAAAAAAAAATGTTTTAAAGAAAAAAACAGTTGAATTACAGCAAGCCAATTATTGTAATCCTGTGTGTCTGAGCGTTAATGCAGTGATATTAAAGATCCACTGCTTTCGACAGAAAAGCTAGAAAATGAAATCAATTGATGGAAACTTGGCATCCATTTTGGTGCTGAGCAGATCCCTCTGCACGGAACCTTTTTAATAAACTGACTGTGTGCCTGCAATCTTTAAGTGATGGCTTCAGCCTGGTGGAAATGGATGTCTGATATACCACCATTATGTCTCTTTCTGTCTTTGGTAAAATCATAGTAAGGGGCTTGGATTGATCCATTTATTATGTTACACATACAGATGACACCTATTTCTAAGGCTCATTAAAAAGTCATGGATCATAGATGTTTACATATTTAGTCACAATGGAGCATGCTGTTATAGGAAAATAATCAATTACAGGGTGGTGTGATGAGGCCCAGTGCAAAACAGAGTTACTATTAGCACCCCGAAGTTGATTATTTTCCGATAACAGCACTCCACTAAGTGTTTTATTCCTCTTATACCATAGCAATTTGCCAATGATTATTATTTTTTTTTTTTATTAAAGTATGACCTACTTTTTTTCCATTTATAGTTACGTTTATCGTTGTGGAACATCCACAAAACATGTTAGTTCCAGTTATCGCTTACGTTATAACAGCTATAAACATTGTTCCCTCACCAGCCTCTTTTTTCTTTCTCTCTAGAGATTAATAAGCTAAAAAAAATGCAGCATGTCATGTTAACGAGAAACTGCAAAGCAGGAAGCCTTCTGTCCTAAAGTCTTTGTTGTGTTGGAAAAGGTGAAGGAACAGCTTTGCCACTGATTGTCACAAAGCACTGTTTCAAACAAAGAAAGATTTCAACACAAAAGCAATAATTAGACAGTTAATCAGGACTTGTTTAAACCAGAAGTGTAAGTGAGTATATGCTAATAATTATATGGTAATCCTTTTTTACTGCCTATCTAATGTTTAGTTTAATGGAGCGTGTGTGTGTGTGTGTGTGTGTGTGTGTGTTCCAGAATCCTTCAGCCAGGTGAGTTGGTTGTCATGGTAACAGGGCAGCTGCACAGGAGTAAGAGAGAAATAATGCTACATAAATAGAGGGTGTATTTCACCCACTGCAGCTCTTCCAAACAGTGATCACCTGAAAAAGATTTTCAAGCAGTACATAAAGTAAAATGTTCACAAAAATGTTTAGACTGTAACTGAACAGTACAGCAAGTCAAAATTGAGCTTTCCGACCCTCATCCTGCCAGGCTACAGTTAACAAATCTGAGCCCAATATTTGCTACTCAAATGTGTTTGTGTGCCTCAGGCTGTCCTTTCTAAATGTATCCAACTCTCACACTCTAATTCTCTCGGCGGTTATGTGTTTGTACTCTTGTCTTTTGACTGACCGTTGCACTTGTGCAATGTGACAGCCATGCAGTTGAATGCTGAGTGCTCAGATTTTTCCAGAAGAGACATAGAAGAGAGAAGGAACAGAAGCAGAGAGAAACAAAAAAGGGTTTGAGGTAGATGTGCTGAGAGAGAGAGAGAGAGAGAGAGAGAGAGAGAGAGAGAGAGAATGAGGGATGGAAAGAAAATTGGACAGATTCTACCTTAGAGAGAAAATGTGAGGGGATTTTGAGAGGTGAAGGCATAGAAAGAGAAATAGATCACAAATAAGTAGAGAGAAAGTGGGTAGGAAGCTGTCAAGATAAGACAGCAATACAAGCGAGACAAGTGTATTTATTGTTTTATTATCATATGTTCAATATCTTTTTCACACACACTGATTTGTAGTGTGCTGTGCACGCCTGTGCTGCTGCTTTCCACCAGCATGTTCTGTCTTTTATTTTAATGTTAAGTTTTGGTTTTTGCCATTTTAGCTTTTGAATTTTGAAGCAACCCCGGGACCCTGGGAGCTAGCTTGGTGGGTCCATTCTTCGGTCAAGGCGGAGCTCCAGTAGGCCCAGGTCTGGGCACCAGGTTTTCCTAGCCTTGTTCTTCTGGGTTTTCCTGGTCTCTATATGCTGGGTTTTCCTGGCCTTGGTCTTCTGGGTTTTCCTGGAAATGGTCTTCTTGGAATTCCTGGCCTTGGTCTTCAGGAATTTTCTGACCTTGTTCTTGGTTTTCCTGGCCATGGTCTTCTCGATCATCTTGGCCTTGGTCTTCTGGAATTTCCTGGCAGTGTTCTTCTATTTCCTGACCTCGTTCTGGGTTTTCTAGGCCATGGTCTTCTGGATCATCTTGGCCTTGGTGTTCTTGGATTTCTGGACCTTGGTCTTCTGGGTTATCCTGATTTTGGTCTTCTGAGATTGCCTGACCTTCTTCTTCTCCTCTCAGTGAATCTCAAATGTCAGACCTGAATATTTTTGAAAAGCCTCTTCTCATTACATCCTTATCACATTTAATGCAATTTCACCCTCCCAAAATTTCTTCCATTTTAAAAGAGTTTTATAGAGTTTTCAGAGTTTTATAGAGTTTTCAGATACTTTTATAATATTGCTCTATGTACAAGAACCATTCCTGAAGATGTGTAAACATTGTTAGGCTAGTACAGGAGACAGGATGGTAGTATAAAGTCGCTCTAGTTCCTACTGCTTTTCTTTGAATTTAGTGATATCCAATTTATCCAATTTTTAGCCTGCTTTAGACTAGAAGACAACAGTATAGAGTGATACAAATAAAATTAAGTGAAGTCTGCCTGTTTCTACGTGTTGTCCTGATGAACCCCTCTTGTCCCCACAAGCAGCTTTTTCATTATTGGTTGTCAGATGGGACAGGCTGATAGAAAGCTAGTCCTATTGGCTGGGGTCAAGACTCCAATCAAAGGAGCCCAGATACGAATTAAAGAACAATTCGACAAGCTGACATGGACACATTTAAAATTCACACCTACCTTTCTCTCACACAGTTTAGCCCAGTGCTTTCTAACAATAAGTCTAGAGCCTCTACATGCTTTACATTTTAGTAAGTTCAAAAAAATCTATCACACAACACACACTTGATCATTAGTACAGAAGCTCATGGGTCAGCCATAAAAACAGAAGGTATGTGGGATGAGTTTCTTAATGAACAAATCTATTTGGTAATACACTGATTTATTACAAACACACTGTAAATGATAGCTAGAAAATCTGCATTATGCCCTAATATCACCCTCTACATCAAAATACAGCTTATCACAAATTTATTGCTTGATCAACTGTGAATCAAGTTAAAGGAGAAAAGGGGGACCTTAACAATCTTTAAAATCCACTGTATAAAAATATTACATTAACCATATTTAAAAAGGATTATTTAGTTTAAATTAGTTTCATAATACCATATATTTGGTATTATTAAAATATTAATCAACTTTTACATTATATTATATATTTTATATAATTAGTATAATTGCTGTTTGCTATACCTGACATCGAAATTCATAAAACAGTTTTTATGACAACTGAAGCCTTTATAGATGTTTATTTGTTTTTGTCAGTTGTCATTAGCAGCTTCTGGAGGTGTTATGTAGCCCTATAAACAACACCCTTAAGTAAAATGTTAAAATGATTCATAAGAATTATCCTTCTAGTAGATAGTAGCTTTTATGATACAATGTCAGTAGCAGGTTTTGACGGGCAATTAGAGATAATTTCTCTCATCTTCTCTCCAAGCTTTAAAGACCCTCACTGTATCCGTTTTTATTGAGAAATAACAGATCCAGAATGGCTCCCACTGGGCTCTGGCATAGTGAGAATAAAAGAGACTTTCATTTTGATTTAATGAAATTCGCAGTCATTCATGGATCTGCTCAGTTTCTGTAAGCCTATAATCAGCACTAATCACTACGCACTCATTCATTTATATATTCATCTTCTGCTCTTTATAGGTGTATCCTGCGCTCCTTGCTTATCTATTTCTCTGCTTTTCTCATGTTGTCGCTTTACAGCACGCTTCATCTCTTTCACTCACTCTTTCACTAAGAATATAAGATAAAGCTGTTTATACTACAACGCCGTTGAATTCTTGTTTCTGATTGGATCGGAAGGTTTTGGTTCATTTTCTATGACAGCTGTTCGGATATTAGTTCTGCTGCAAAGCAAATCACGTGTATATATCAGTGCACTCCTTCTAATATGTTATTGTTTCTATAGTACTTAAATGGATTAAAAAAAAGTTTAGTTAGCACTAAAGTTTAGTCTATAGCACTGTATCTAGGCCATCGCAACTAGCCTAGGGCTAAATTAGACAAGTAAGACAGCTGAACATTACTACAAGTTTATAGCAGTTTTATTTGCTAGCTAGCACAAAGTATGATAAATAGAGGCTGAGACAAATAATAAACGACATTAACAGTTGTGTAAAATCTTTTAAACACATATTAAACATCCTGTTTTTAGCAGCATGGTGGCTGGAAACATGCAATTTATACACTGCTACGTCTCCATTTCCTCCATGATGTGTCAGACTGGTTTTTAAAGCTGCTGCACTGTTCATGAACTTTATTGTTATTATTATTATTATTATTATTATTATTATTAAGTCAAAATAACAGCATATTGATTCAAAATTAAAAGGTAAAGTCTTAAGTTAATGATTTATGAAGTCAAATTAATGACATAGATGCATGCACTTTTATAATGACATAAAAATGTAAGCATGTTTACAACTGGATGAAGGGTTGGCGTCCAGCTAGCATTTTAAAGCTGATTAATATTTAATTTTGAGACAGTTTTAGTCACTAAGGGCATTTGGAGGACCTTTTTGCTGAGAAAGCTTATCATTATGGAAATATTGATATTAAATGCCTCTCCTTGTACATGGCTAACCTCATTCCGAATCTGCAGTTGGAATAAATCGATAGGCATTCATGAAATTCTTCGCATGTGAACTTAATTACTGAAAACCATAAAACAAAATAGATTAATTTACCGACATGAAAGTTGCTCTTTTTGCACTTCTTCTTTATCCATTCTCCTACTTTTCAAAAATCCATCACCATGATTTCCCAACACACATACACATATAAGAAGACTGGCAAGGGAGGCAAGATCATTATAAAAATCATTATAAGAAGAAAAACTCTTTGAAAAATGTCAGTAAATGGGGTCAGATATGCATGTATAATTTAGCTCAGCAGTCTGGGAGGAATGGAAATACTGCAATGTTCACAGCAGTAGGAAAGGGAACTAAATCACTCATAATGGGCATGACCTTTTTGACAAAAACTCCCAAATCCTAGACAGAGAATTTGAGAAGTAAGTGTTTATTTGACCGCTAAGTTCTAGATATCGACTAGGCACGTGTTTCAAAAAACTGGCTAGTTGTGCCTGGTTTAAAAAATAAATAAATAAATAAAAAGATGGTAGAAACATAGAAACCCGAGTCTTATAAACTTATAACATCAACTGAATCTGGGTTGTTTGATTTCTAAAATGTTTTCATTTCTTTTCACATGTACAAACTAACAGACAAGAAAGTCTTAAATGGTATAAAGATAATGTTCTTGTATCTGTATTACGTTTTATAGTACCTTAGTAGCCCTTATACCAGAGTGTTTTTTGTTTGTTTGTTTGTTTTTTTACAATTTTCACAGCTGAAAATTGTAATTTATGATACTTTGTTTGACATTTCATGCTTTTTAACCATTTATAATTACATGTAACATTACAGAACCTCTGTGAGACAAGTTAACTCCTGTTATCACTTACTTTATAACAGCTAGTAACATTCATTCCCTTACCAGCCTCTTTTTTCATCTCTCTCTTGAAGTTAATATGACATTTAAAAAAAAAACAAAAAAAACACAGCTGGTCATGTTACCAAGAAATGAAAAAGTAAGATGGCATTTAAGGGCCTCTTATTAAAAAAAAAATAAAAACACAAGATTTCAATAATAATGTCATAATATTTCAATAATAAAATCATAATATTTAGAGAAAAATGATATATCTATAAAGAGTCATGTAATATCTGATATTACTAGAAAAACATTGCAATATTTTGATAATAAAGTCATAATACTATGACAAAATCATACTTAGATATCAGAGCAACATTCATATGTTAAAATGAGGGACGTTGTCATAATCTCGTAATACGAGTTTTTTCCTGAAATATGGCAACTTTTTTTTCGTAATATCAGATATTATGACTTCTTCCCTCAAGATATTATAACTTGTTTCTTAAAATATTATGAATTACAGTGACAAAGCACTCGCACTAGAGACTCCTTCCATAAATGTTAAGTAAATGTCTCCAAACAGAATATACTCATGTATATATATATATATATATATATATATATATATATATATATATATATATATATATATATATATATATATATATATATATATATATATATATATATATATATATATGTCACCAACGAGTATACTGTATGTTGTTAATCTGTTTATTATTAGTCTTAGATTATGTGGCGCATCTACCATACAAGTTCCTGTAAATGATTCAGATTCAAGAGTTCAACACCACTGTGGTACAAAACGTGACATTGCAGTATCCAAGATATTATATGAAGTATGTGAAGTACAGTATTGCCAAACATATAGGATATGTTATTTAATCTCAATTTACAGTCCCTTTAAAAACACATGGCTATATCCTTCCTTTACAATGGCTTCAATAATTAGACTCTAATTAGAGCCTCCCACGCTCGCTTCAGGCATCAGGAGCTTTAATTAACAGAGAGGTGATCAGAGTGCGGCACATCACTTTCCCAACCCACCTGCCAAAGGGACCAAGGGATTGTGAAGTGAGAGGTAGGAAGAGAATGGAGAGAAAGGCAGAGAAAGTGAGACAGATGGAGAAGAGGAGGTTGAGGAACAGAAGAATGAATAGTGGGACACTGTGCGTTTTATGTACTACAGCTGTCCATAGAGCTTTATGTTAATGAAAAATAAACCCTTTATTTACAATGCGTGATGTCAGAGGACAGCCAAACTCCCAGGCAGTTACAGATTCAAAAAGGAATACAACAGCACTCCTGCTAGCAAACGACAGACAATCGATAATTAATTCATGGAGCCATGATTGAAAAAGCAACATTTCTCAGTTGACACCACAAAGCAACAAATCAAAATAAGTGGCTCTAGTAAATTCCTCAGACCATTTAATAATATATAAGTACGATTAATACAATTCTGCACACAGTATGGTGAAATATTAGTTATTGCTTTAAACACATGTTTCTGTGGTGTAACATCTGAAATCAGATCAAACCTGTCTCAGTGTGAAACAAAAACTCTATTACCTGCACAGCTGCATTTTTTTCAGGGAAGGATAGGGAACACGTGTGAAAGAGAGAGAGAGAGAGAGAGAGAGAGAGAGAGAGAGAGAGAGAGAAGTGAAGACAGAGAGAAAATCTTTGTTTTTATTTCTCTGACAAGAGTAGAATTGATAATGGAGAAAATAAAATAGAGAATGGAGAGAAAAGGGGGGAGGGAGAGAGAGAGAGAGAGAGCAGGAACACTTGCTCTTTCTGAAGGTCAGACACAGACACTGTGGTGATCAGCATTCCTCTCTCACACTCGCTCTATTCCATTTCAAATACACACACACACACACACACACACTTACTCTCACACTTACTCTCCATGGCACACTCATAGAAGACTCAGACAGAAGAACTACAAATACAATGATGTGACAAATAGTAGGAATGGGCATGAGTATTCGAGTGACAGCAGCAATCATTCCTGACAACACAAGCAATTATTACTATTATTGCTTTTATTTTTCTAACTTTGTTAAATCCAATTTACTTGAATTGACATCCGTTACCAAACAACAAAACATAAATACTTCCAGAAATGATGATGTTTTTAGCTTTTTAATTCCAAAACACTGCACTCTCATCCATTACATTTGTCATATTCCAAAAGAATTGCACTCTCATTGAATACAAAAGAACTGTCTTCTGAATGGTTACAGTGGTACTGTCCAAAACAAATGTGTTCTCACTGGTTACACAGGCCTTATCCAAAATTATTATTATCCAAAAGAACTTTGTTCTGATTGGTTGGTGTTATTGTCCAACTAACTGCACTCTGATTGGTTACAGTGGCATTGTCCAAGGCAATGTGTTCTCATTGGTTAGATTTGTCATTTTCTTAAAGAACTACAGTCGGATTGGTCTACAGAGGTATTGTCCAAAAGAACTACACTATGATTCATTACTATGATCATATTCAGAAATTCATCTACAGAAAGTGCACATATTTCAGACCGTCACTTCAGAATCAGCAGCACAGAGTGATGTGGCAATGAAATGGAGCGAATTATCAGGTCACATTTAAACACATGTTGAGCAAATATGCCAGGCAGACTAGAATAACTATTACATGCGATCCAAGCGATGCTAAGAAAAAAAAAACAAAAAAAACATATGACACCAAATGAGTAATGCCCCAGTGCTGGCCCACACTTAACACTTCATCTGGCCCACATGCTGCTGAGAAATGATGGCGAATAACTCATCCAAAATCTAGCTCCCAGAACACACCCACAACTCCACCTTGATAAAAGAGTATGCAGATGAGGCACAAATTGAAATGCCACACAAGTATTAGCTGTCTTCGGTCCATTTGTTTGGTCCAGATTCTAAATGCTAATACTAAAATTTGGCACACGATACACTTGCAGTTACCATGACCTGGCCTCACTTGCCTAAACTAAACTAGCCCAGCCCAAAACGTAAAATTATAGCTTTACCTATGACTGTTACAAAGCACTAATACTGGAGACTCCTTCCGAAAATGCATAATAAAAATCTCACAGAAGCCTTCATTATATCAACAATTACACACATTTTTAAAATTTATACCATGCCAAGTCCTTGGTATGTAACAAGTGTAAGTTGTTACTATAGAAACAATAATGTATTAGAAAGATTGCATTAATATGCAGAACAGCTGTCAGAGCTATTATAGAAAATTAATCCACACAATCCAAAAATTCGATTCTGATCAGAATTCAACAGTGCTATGGTATGAATAGAAAATAATTCATGAACTTAGTAATTCCTGTTTGTAATGTGCACTGCACTCAGTGGTCTGTTTGATATAAAGCGAGCCAGATAGCTCAGTCCCTCACGTATCAGAGTGAATTGGCCGCTAGCATCAAGTCAGTCCTATGCAAATGAAAGAACTAAAAATAAATGCGAGAAGGCAATGCATATGGGGACAGAGCAACCAAAAGGAGAGCATATGAAAAAAGGCAGGAAGAAATTGCTAAGCGAGGTGGATGGGGAGCCATATGCTGAGTAGGATGTCATGGATCGATGTGTGGTATTCTTCCTGGGGAAAAAAAAAACGCCTTCGCTTTACTAACAATCTCTCTAACTCTCCATCACTCCTTTGCTCCATCTTGCCCTTCCTGAGCCAGCTGGTTAGGAGGCAGTAGGCCAAAAACAGACAAACAACCTTGTACAGCATAAGATGTGGAGTGAATGGGATATGCCATGCAAAAAGTCAGCCATCCATTTATCCATCCGTCCATTTATCCATCCATCCATCCATTTATCCATCCAACGTCACCATGCCCAGTGCTTGAATTAGAAAATAATAATAAGTGCTGGTTCTCCCATTTATGGCATGCTAGTGTGTATGTTACTGTTTTTAACAAAGCCTGTGTGTATGTGTGTATGTGTGTGCGCGTGTGTGACCAGAGACGTTGGTGAAACTCTGAAGGACATTCTGACTTTCTGTCCACCTCATTAATTCTGTCCTCCTGCCTGTCTTTCTCTCTTTCTGCCTCTTTCTCCCTGTCTCTCTCTTCACCTTTGCATTTTCTTCAGTCTTTCTCTACCTGTTTGTTGTAAACTGATTTTTTTAACGTTTTTTTTTTTTTAACAAAGAATTAGTAAAAGCAATTAAATGCGAATTGCATCTTTGTGCTTTGTGAAATGAAATAACGGCCTATGCGTTTTCCATTTGACGGGAAAGATATGAATGTTGATTTTTTTCTTAATTGGTTTCTGTGAAGAAAGCAAATAATAGGGCTTTAATTTAATGCCTGTTGTCAATAAGACTGAAATCTCCAAAAGTAATTACTAAAGAACTGCATCAAACATCCATATTTATGGACTTATTCTCACTTAATTAGTACAATTTGCCTTGTAAAATTGTGTGTGGGTGGTTGTGTGTTGGGATTCTGAGCATGCTCGGTATGACTCACTGGTCCGCGTCGGAGACACAAACACGTAGACAAACACCCAAACATAACATATTTAGGGGGTGGGGTAGGGGTTGGTTATAGGGGAAAAGATCACAGAGAGAGAAAGAAAAGGCGGAAAGGGGAATGGACAGCAAAGGGAGACAGACAGATGTGAGAAAGGGGGAGAAAAGGGAGGCGAAGAGGGAGAGATAAAGTGCTATTAGGATGAGACGATGGTTAGAAGTTTGCCAAGGTGACTGCCGAAGATTACCACTGCTCCATACAAATAAGATCCACAGACACACACACACACACACACACACACATTGCCGGCAGCTGGCTTATCTTCAAGTAGGTCCTGTAGGTTCTGTTATTCATATCGTGTGTGTGTGTGTGTGTGTGTGTGTTTGGGTAAGAGCATCTGATATGGTGGGCATGGCATTCCTGCAGTGCCTACAGTGAAAGCGGTTGAGTAATACAAGTATACAAGGATATAATAAATCATAATGCTTTGTTATGAATGTAGATTACACTTTCGTGCATTACGCAAACTCTCTCTTTCTCTCAGATCTGTTCAGGAAGCATCTGGCCTCTCCCTGTATGTAATGATTTAATGCATGTTGACTTAACACAACAAACCCTTCAAGATTAATTAAGTGAGTATTTAAATGAGGCACAGAGAAAGTCTTAGTATCCTCAAAAGAGCCTACCTAAAGACCTTTTTTGCATCATCAAGCCAACTTTCTCATTTACTCTTTTAAAGCTTCTCAGTCTAATGGACTAACACTACATTTTTCTACATGTATGCACACAAACACACACACATTCCATCTTTAAAATACTGCCTCCTACTCAGTGGTTTTCTGAAAGGTCAGTTGAAAAATTGAATTGAAATAAGTAAGTCATAAAACACCTAGGGGCATGCTGTTATAGGAAAATAATCAACGATGGGGTGGTGTGATGTGGCCCTACACTAATTTTGATTAACAGCATATTTTTATTTATTGAAGAATGATGAATTGAAGAATTAATAAAGAATTATGACCAGAACTGCACTCAGAGCTGTTGTTATAGAAAATCAACAATCAACACCTTCTAACCAATCAAATTTGAGAATTCAATATCGTTGTGCTATATCTTTATAGTATATACATTTTATCAAGTGGATAAGAGAGTAAACTAGAATGTGACTTTAATTCAGAACACGTAAGATACTTTTTTTTCCCCCATATATCAAGGACCTCACGGTGTAAGTTTTTGTTCCAGGAACACTTTAAAGTTGTGCTTTAATGTGTCGCTCAGCTGTCAGAGAGATGCCTCATTGGACAGAATGAATGAATGAAAAACTTTCTCAGTGCTTCTGAGTTTGTCTTGGTCATGCCCCATTAAACACGTTTTGCTTAACGTCAATGCCTCATTACCACTCACTGGGCAAATTGTAGGTTTTTACTTGAATAACAGAATATTTCTAACCAATCCTTTATTGTTACTTGACTGTGACTTAGAAATACTGCAAAATCCTGTCGCTTTCAAAATCTGCAGATGATGTATGATTATTGGAGAGTTTCTTAAATAACAAGACCAGTAATACTGGTTTATTTGCCTTTTCGGTTATTTCACATTGTAAAACTTTTCGAATATTGCTGTTTGATGAAGAATTGATACATGTTGGGTGAATGTCAGTGTTGGATGGTGGATGTTGTTTGTTAACAGTAAATATCAGTAGGTGGTTGAAGAATGTTAGTGTTTGTTGGAGAAAGTTGGTGATTGATGGTGAATGCTGGTGTTTAAAAAGAAAATGCCATTGTTTGATAGTGAATATTAGTGTTTGCTTGTGAACGCTAATGTTTAAAGGTAAATGTTGGTCTTTGGTAATGAGTATTAGTGTTTGATGAGTGAACACTGATGTTTAATGTTGAATGTGGTTTGATGGAGAATGGTAGTGTTTGAAAGGTTATAGGTCTTTGATGGTAATAATTCATTTATGAACATTGTTGGTGATAAATGTTGCTATTAGTTGGTAAATGTTTGTGTTTGACGGAGGCATTTGGTGAACATTGATGAGTGTTGGTGTTTAATGGGTGAATATCAGTGTTTGATGGTGGATGCTGTTTGTTGACAGTGAATATGGCTAGTGGGATCATTTAATGTTTTGTGCCATATTTGAGTGTTGTAAGATGGAGAATGATGGTTTTTGGTGGTGAATGCTGGTGTCCAGTGGTTAATGTTTGTATTTGATGGAGAATTTCAGTGTTTGATGTATGAACATGGGTGTTTGATGTTGAGTGTGGCTTGAGGGAGAATGATGGGGTTTGATGTTTGATGGTAAAAGCTGGTTGGTTGTGTTTGTTGGAGGAATTTGGTATTTTTATGTTGATACCTAGTGGTATTTAATGGGTGATGTTGGATGGTGCATGCTGTCTATTGACAGTGAATATGGCTAGTAGAATGAAATATTCGTGTTTATTGGAGAATGTTATTAACTGATGGTAACTGATGGTTTGTATATGGGGAATACCGGCAATTGATTGGTAATATGAGTGTCTGAATGTTGTTAGGTGGAAAATGATGATGTTTGTAGGTAAATATTGGTATTTGATTTTAAAAGTTGGTGTTAAATGCTACTGTTTGTTGGTAAATGGTTGTGTTTGTTGAAGAAATTTGCTATTTTTCTGGTGAAGGTGTTTGTTGACTTAATTTGGCTAGGGTGATGGTTAAAATTAGTGTTTGTTGAAGAAAGTTGGTGATTGGTGGTGAATGGTGGTGTTTAAAATGGGACTGCCAGTGACTGATGGTGAATATTAGTGTTTGATAGTGTTTAAATGTTAATTGATGTAGAATGATGGTACTAGATGATGAACATTGCTCTTTCATGGTTAATATTAGTAGTTGAATGAACAGTGGATGCTGGATGATTTCACCATAAAAATTTAGAGGCTTGGTGTTGAATGTGTGTTTGAGTGAATAGATGTTTGTGATTGTTGTCTTGGTGTAAACTGGGCCTAATGATATTGACTTTTTAAGTAATCACTGCATATTATATAAATCTAATGCTAAAGCTTTACATTACGTTTCAATGAATTGACATTTTTAATGCAACAGTTATCATGAACAAACCATACACATTAGCAAGTATGCCAAATAATCACACATTCATAAACCAAAGTTTAACCCATCTAATTATTTATCAAATTTACATACATGCTGTAATTTAATCATTTATGTGGATTTATTTTTTCATAGATTTAGATAACATGAGAAAATCCATGTGTGTTTAATTAACAATTAAACAAATATTAATTAGTACATGTGCTAAATGACTTTGTTTCATTGTCAGCATTACTTAGATTTTATTAAATCTAAGTTTAAATGTTAATTAAATCAGTAAATAATGTAAAGTGTTACCAATCTGGTAAACTGTCTTGTTCCAACACAATGGTAGTGCTTTTGAAAATGAGTTTAAGGTCATTTGGGGTCGATTCGAGGGTAAAGAGGCATTAAAATGTCATGGTTTGGGTAGTAAGACCAGATTTAAAACCCTGTAACATGGAGAAAAGGAATTAATGTTGCAGAACACAAACGAGAATTATGTAAATCTCTTTCTCTTCTCTCTCATATTTTCTTTATTTCTCCCTCTTATTTCCCTCCTCACTTTCTCTGTCTCTTACACTCTCTATCATACTCTCCTCCACTCTATCCTATAGATAGTTTTCCTTGCAGGGTAGGATTAACTCTTAAGGGAAAAGCAAATGTAATGAGCCAGACTTGCTGTGTGCTTCTGGGAGAGTAAGAGCTGTGCTTTCCTGCCGTATGTATGGGTACAGCACAACAAACCCATCTATTCTTACCCAATAAAGCTTTCTGAGCTTCTAGATAAGACAGCGTTACTTTTACTGCTGGAAAACTAGGAAATAACTAAAGCTCAGCTCTACTCCTAGATCATAACTGGTTGCAGTTTTTCTCTGACAAACAGTAAATCACTCCTTATCTAATGCTTCTACATTATCTGTGAGTAGCAGAATTTATATTTATCCAGGTAATGTTAATGACAACTTTCTGGAATTCTACTGTAGAATTTACTAGAATAAACATTTAACTGTACTGGAGTATCTCTTTGTAAGCAATGTGTAGGAGGATAATATGCACAAAATACCCTGTGATTAGGTTCATCACTAATTTATCCAGCAACCTCTGCTTCCATTTGCTCAATTAAATAACTTTTTAATCGCTTTAGCCACTTTTTCATTCCCTGAGAATTATTTCATGAATATTTATGAACTGCCTAAAGGCCACACTTTAACTATAAAAAGTAATGTCTTGATGTGTCATGGTTTATGAATATTGCTCATTTCATAAAATGGACCAAGTAATATCAATAAGAGATGGGGTAGACTGGAAACTGTGCATTTTTGATGTACAGATGTACTACAAAATCCTTAGTGCTGTCTGTCGCCTTATGGAGCAATGAAGAACTGAAAGTGTTGATATTTTCACATCAAAATCATCATCATGCATCAGTAACTAGCAATAACTCTCTAAATAAATTTAAATATAAGACTTTGTAAAACTTATAGATAATTAGGAGCCAACCCACATAAGAATCTCTCTCTCTCTCTCTCTCTCTGCCTGTCTCTGTCTATGTATCTGTCTATCTATATCTCTCTTTGTATCTCTTGTCTTCTTCGTGTCTCTATCTATCTATCTGTCTCTCTCTGTCTTTCTTTCTGTCTATTTCTGTCTGTCTGTCTGTCTGTCTGTCTCTCTTTCTTTCAATCTCTATCTCTGTCTATCTACCTTTCTCTCTTTCTGTCTCTATCTCTCTTTGGCTCTCCTTCTCTCTGTATAGCTCTCTCTGTCTGTCTGTCTATCTCTCTCACTGTGTCTCCCTCTGTCTGTCTCCTGTCTGTGTGTGTGTGTCTCTCTCTCTCTCTCTCTCTCTCTCTCTCTCCTCTCTTGATCTTTCTGTCTCTCTCTGCAACTCTGTAAATGACTTTGACCTTTGCTGACAGAAAGGGCAGAAGCACAGTGAGAAGGAGTGAATGAGTGGAGGAGAGAGGGGGAAGGATAAGATAGAGGGATTGGAGGGAGGGGGAAGGAGGGAATGAGAGTAAGTAGGAGACACTATAATGAAGTGTAAGCAGTAGGTGGCTGTCAACACTAATAGATATAAAAAAGAGTCGGTCTTCAGTATGCTGAGAAATATTCATTACTGTTGAGTGATTTATACAGAACTTTCAGTAGAATATTAAGAAGCTTGGGTAAGTCAAATCACAGCTTTACCTGAAGCTTTTTACTCCAGTGAATTGTTTGGTTTAAATATCACTAATCAATACAGCAATACATTCTATCAAATTCCACTCAGTTCAGTTTGAGAATGAAAGACAAGAATGGGGAGAATATGGAGAGAGACAGTGAGAGGGAGAGAAAATGAGAGAGACAGAGAGAAGAATATAAAATTAGGGAAACAGAAGGAGGGGTAGAAAAAGAGAGATTGACAGAAATGGAGTAAGAGAGAAAGAGAAATTAGAGAAAGACAGAAAGAGGGAAAGAAATGAAGAGATTAACAGAAATGGAGCAAGAGAAAGATAGAAATGAGAAAAAGACAGATAAAGAGAAAAAAATAGACATACCATTACTGTCCAAATGTTCAGAAATGTTATGATATAAAATTCTGGTGATATTGCAAACTTATTCTTCATCCAAGAAGAATGGGGAAAGTTTGGCCAAGCTGAATATTCTATAGCCATGAATCCTTCTTTAATCTGCCTTAACGTCCTCCAAAGGGGACACAGCCTTTGCACTCGATTCTATATCCAGCTATAAAGGTAATTTAACCCGGATTTGTCTTTCTCTCTGTGACTCAGGAGCGGGGGAAGATCGGCGTCATCTTCAACGTGGGAACGGACGACATCGCGATCGAGGAGAATGGAGTGGTGGTGAGCGATGGCAAATATCACGTGGTGCGCTTTACTAGAAGCGGCGGCAACGCTACACTGCAGGTGGACAACCAGCCCGTCATCGAACGCTTCCCATCAGGTAGGGAGCACACACACTTCTATACACACTTTTTTTATATCAGGTTAAACAATGTAACAGGAAATTTTATAAACAAACGGTGGAGAAATTCAAACTAGTTTAAGGCCAAACACTAGAGGTAGAATCAAACACTTGGGTTTGGATAGAATTTTAGAAAAATGTTTATTTCACTGGTTTTGTCCACTCACATTTAATATGAAATTTTGAATAAGGCTTTAAGCTCCTCCCACTTGACACAGTCATGTCATGTCATATATATGATAATATAAGTGTCATTATGATATAAATGTCAATTTCCTTTACAAGGCATACGTACAAGCGTCACTTACTCCAGAGGAAACATATTAAACCACATTGTATTTTTAAAACCAATTTTTTTCCCTTAAAATGTGTCTTTTTCACTATTTGGTTTTTAGATGACCTACACTATTCACGTTTTACACGTTCATTCCTATCCATATTTAATGGTATATTATAGAGGTATTTCCCAAAATGTTGTGATCATTGGATTTATGTTAGATTTTATACTGGAAAAATGACATGAAAACTTTTTTTTTTTAATAACAGCACATACTATTTTCTTGGTTAAACAATAAAGAAATGGTTTTCCAACAAAATTATCTGTAAAATTATTCATCTTATACATCATATTATTCATTCCTCTTGACAGTGAAATAAACATTTTGATTTGAACTTCATCCAAAGGCTTTGATTAAGTATGCAAATCTATGCATATTTATTTAAATTAACCTTCACTTGCATGAATAAATGTAACAAAAATCTGGACTGATTGGTTGTGAAATCTATTGTTTAAAAAAATTCCCTGTTCACCTCTAGTGTCTTGTCTTAAAATTACAGAAAGAGAGAGAAGAAAACCTTTAATTCTCTGTATACATCACAAGAAAGGTTTTAAATGACAAAATCGGTTAAGATTGCATCAGTCTATTGATGTCACAGCTGTTTTTTCCCCAATAATCAATGATCATACTATAGCTATAAGGGAATGATGCGATCAGGATGGATTTAATCCATCTTTTCCCTTCCATACAGCATGATATTAGCGAGTTCTCAGTTTTCTGACTACTCATACAGCTAGATAAGAATCTAAAAGATGCAGTGACAGGTTACATGTGTCACGGACAAAGCACATTAGCAGCTACCACGCTGCGGAGTGTTAGATAGTGGGCGGGAATTGGAAATGACTAACATTGCACACCGAAAGTATTAATAAACAAATAAATACTGTTGAACGCAGCCTCAGGGGAGACTTTATATGCATGCTGTGTGTGCATGAGTCAAGCTGTGATGGTATAAATCATCCACATAAGCACCTGTAAGCAAAACAATATGCACCCACCTAAACACACACACACACACACACACACAGTCCATCATGCTGTAGATGACTCCACACCACACCAGTGCACACCCTCCGTCTTGTTTTTTTCCTTTTTTTGCTTTTTTATTCTTCTCTCTCTCTTTGTCTGTCTCTGTCTGAGGCAGTAGCTTTACCTTCACCATACTGCAGAAAAGGAAGATATTTTCTGTCTTTTTTTTTTTCACTTTCACACCAGGTCTTAATTGGAAATATTTTGAACTGTAATGGGAATATAATGTTATGCTGCTGTTGATTGTTATTGAAATGAGTTTTCCATGTTACCACACCAAAACTGTGAAGAAAATTGGAGTGTGTTTGCCGCAAAATGAGGGGTTTTTTTTTGTTTTGTTTTTTCACAAATTGTATTACCTGGATAATGAAGGAAGCTTAATAAGAGAATCCTGTCTTGTGTGTGTGGGTGTACATTTTTAGCCCTTTGTGAGGACCAAAATTTGGTCCTCAAAATTATAGGATACTACAGAGATGCCAATATTTACAGTTTAGCCATAGCCATAGATTTTGAGTCTTTCATACAGTAATACAGGAGACTATGCTTTATAAAATATAAAATAAAAAAATAAAAGACAGATTTACTACTAGTAGAGGTTACTTTCACTTCATGCAGACTTTATATAGGTGATCACCGACATGTAAATTTGAAAATCCTGGTTATGTGAGCCAATAAAAAAACAAGAAGGACGCAGAGGCATGCTGGAACAGGTTTGGGCTTTGATTGCCAATATGTTTTCCAGCTTTGTGGCAAACATAGTTTGGGGAAGAACCACATATGGATGTGATGGTCAGGTGTCCACAAACCTTTGGCCATATAGTGCAGCTTAATGCAATAGCAGTGTAATTTTAGTCAGATGTCAAACAACCAGGCATTAGTGAGTTCCATGTGGTTACTCTATATTTACCTACTAGATACTGTGTAGTTACAGTAAAGCACTGCCAGATTTTTAAAGTTATCCATGAATCTATAGAATATGCATTACTTTAAACAAAGGACTGTATAGATCAGGGGTATTCACCTAATATTTATTATTTATCCTTGCATGCAAAGGTCCAAGTTAGTTAGTTAGTTTATAGCTATATATAAGTGGTTATGCTTTGTTTCCACTTCTAATTAGTGCCATAGACTCTAAACAGATGAGATACGTGATGCACGGAGAATCCATTCATACCTCTTTGTCCATTTGTCTTTAAACATTGGTTCCTTTGTTGCCTTTAAACAAGCCATGTTGTCGGGTCAATGAAATGAAATATCTGTGAAAATCTGTGAAATCTCCCCTCTTTGAGCTAATGTCTCTAGTCCTATAGCTCGTCTCTGGTCTGATGAGCTGATGTCTGCTAAATAATTTAAATAAATGCAATTTTCCAATGTGGTTGGAAAAGAGGATCTGCTACAGAAGCTGTGATGGTTCTTGTTTAGAAAACTAGAGTCACTGAACTATGTACAGTTTGTTTGTCGTGTGGCTGTCAGCACTGTTACAGTAGTTTTTCAAGTACTAGGTTTGGTCAGGTGAAATACTTTGCTGGGTTGACATCTGGAATGCACCCTGATCAGATTGGAGTCTGTTTTAAATCCAAGCTCTTTAAGCTTGTGTTAATGTAGATTAGACCAGAATATTCGCATTTGTATTTGAGAGAGAGAGAGAAAAAGCAAGATAAGCAAAGCAAGAGAGGAAGAGGAAGAGAGAACGTGACAGAGATAGGGCAGAGATCTTCCTTATCTCAGCCTGTCCACACTCATTCTCTCATTTTGTGTCTGGAAAAGGTCGATCCCTCCATCATCCATCATTGCTGAGTAGCCAAGCTACACATCTCCACAGTAACAGTGCAAGTGTAATGGCAGGCACTGGCTGCCCGGGCTTTGTGATGTTAAACATGGCATTAGGAGAGAATTAGGGATGAGGAGAACCTCGAGGCTGAATTTACAGCTCTTCTACCGTCACCTCCGGTTCTCCTGAGAGCTTTGATGTTTTTGTTGTTCTCCATTTTGACATCAGTAAGAGTGCATTTGCATTGTAATTCTCCAAGCGTTCCTGCATGTTTGTGTGTGTGGGTTTGGGTGGGTGTGTGTGTGTTAGGGCGATCAAGGGCATGTATGTCTTCGGTTTGACTCGAGTCAGAGCAAAAGGTGACAGAGTTGAAATGTGTGTATTAATTGGAAGGAACTAATAAGGAGATGAGTATAAAAATGAAACCGTATAACAGTTATGTGTATGCTTAGAACAAAAGGGGGGGGGGTCATTTTCATTTGTGGCTTTTTTTTTTGGTTGGTTAACAGTTCTAGCTTTTCAAATATGTTGTTCTTTTTCTGGAAGGGAGACTCCCTGTTGTCAGGTTCTCCATAGAACCATTGAATTCTTCTAAAGGTACAAACCAAAAAACTTTTAGGCTGTTAGAAGAAACCTTGAGTGTTCTATCAACTCCAGATGACTCTTTAAAAGAACAGGCAAAAATGAGAACCTTAATGATTCAAATTCTCCCAAACATTTAAAGAAACTACTTTGCACTCCAGAATATCTTAGTTCAATAACTGCTTGCCTCTTCCAGCAGGTTAAGCCTTGAATATGTACAGAATAATGAAGCAGAGGTCTTTAAAATTGGAATGATTAAACACTGACCCAGTTAGACGGGTAGAAATCACCCTAGGAATGGAGCAGATGGAGCACATCCAACATTTAACACTGACTGATGGAGTGCAAAGTGCCTCCTTATGGTTAGCCTCAGAAATGTAACATATCTGTAGATTTTCTTTTATAAATCAATAGTGTTTTGTCATTCAGTAAATTATTTAGCATCAAGGTTTAGAGTCTGTAGAACAAAAAGTTTGTTTGCAAAAGAGGATATTGGCGAATCCCAGTGTTGAATATCAAACAGAAAAGACAAAACGCTTGCCAGACGTCAGGGCTTTGAGTGAGCTTGCTGTATTGCTTTGTTTGTCCAATGCATCCTCTTGGGTCTTTCTTCTCTCATAGAGTGTTTGTCTTTCTGTCCGAAGCTAAGCTGAAATGGTTTGCTGCTTAGGTCACCTTAATAAACTGAGGCAGATGG
Source organism: Pangasianodon gigas (assembly GCA_022758105.1). Lineage (NCBI taxonomy): Eukaryota > Metazoa > Chordata > Actinopteri > Siluriformes > Pangasiidae > Pangasianodon > Pangasianodon gigas. Next base: position 3,955,241 of record CM040481.1, read on the forward strand.
TTCCCCAGGGACATGCACACTATTATTGCCTCTCTCTTTGCTTTTCTCTCTTTGTAACTGTCTCATTCTCTCTTTGTCTCACTTTACATCCCTTTTTTTTCCCTTTGTCTTATCTCACTAAAATGCCAAAGGCTTGACTGTCCTTTATGAATGTTTTCAAGTAAATAGATTAATTTGCTTTTGTATACAGATGCTCATAAAAATGAAAAAGTATTTTAAAACACGCACACTTTGAAAAATGAGTTTGTCAAGGGGTTTTGGGTTGGTTAACAGTTTTAGCTTTTTAAATGTGTTCTTTTTTTTAAGAGTGTTCAGTCAACTTCAGAATCAACACCCTTTACAAGAATGGGTAAACGTGATGACACAATGATTCAAATTCTGTTCTCAAACATTTAGATAAACTACTTTATACTCAAGAATATCTTAGTTGAAAACCTGGTTGCCTCTTCCAAGAAGTTAAGACTTGGCCATGGATGGATATTTCCACCCCAAATGTACAGGCCAATGGTTGGAGAAACCCAAAATCAAATATTTCATAATGGCTATATTAATCTCAGTCATCTTATTATCAACCCTGGTGAAAACATGTAAAAATCTAAGAATATTAATGGGGAAACTTTATAAAAATTGTTAATTTATGGGTTGCCAATAATTTTGAAAGCAGTGTTTTGCGGAAACATGAAAAGACCATGTTTAAATAAAACTCTACAACATACCTATATGTTAATATTTATTTTTCTACAAGTATACACTCACTGAGAACTTTATTAGGAACACCTGTACAGCTACTCATTCATGCAGTTATCTAATCAATCGTGTGGAAGCAGTGCAATGCATAAAGTCATGCAGATATGGTAATGTTCATATCAACCATCAGAATGGGGAAAAATGTGTCTCATTGATTTTAACCGTGGCATGATTGTTGGTGCCAGAAGGGCTGGTTTGAGTATTTCTATAACTGCTGATCTCCTGGAATTTTCACACACAGTATTCTCTAGAGTTTACTCAGAATAGTGCAATAAAGAAAAAATATTCAGTGAGTGGCAGTTCTGTGGACAGAAATGTCTTGTTGATGAAAGACGGTAACAGAGAATGGCCAGACTGGTTTGAGTTGTCGGAAAGGCTACAGTAACTCAAATAAACACTCTGTACAATTGTGGTGAACAGAAAAGCATCTCAGAATGCACAACACGTCAAACTTTGAGGCAGATGGGCCACAACAGAAAACTGAGGCTGCGGTGGGCACAGACTCACCAAAACTAGACAGTTGAAGACTGGAAAAACGTTGCCTGGTCTGATGAATCTCGATTTTTGCTGAGGCACACAGATGGTGGGGTCAGAATTTGGTGCCTACAGCATGAATCCATGGACCCAACCTGCATTGTGTCAACAGACCAGGCTGGTGGAGGTTGTGTAATGGCATGGGGAATGTTTTCTTGGCACTCTTTGGGCCCGTTAATAAAAATCAATCATCATTTGAATGCAACAGCCCATTTGAATATTGTTGTTGATCATGTGCATCCGTTCATGGCCACAAATTACCCATCTTCTAATGGCTACTTCCAGCATGATAATGCACCATGTCACAAAGCAAAAGTCATCTCAAACTGGTTTCATGAACATGACAATGAGTTCAGTGTTCTTCAGTGGCCTTCCCAGTCACAGGATCTGAATCTAATAGAACACCTTTGGGATGTGGTAGAACGGGAGATTCGCAGCATAAAAGTGCACCTGAAAAATCTGCAGGAATTGTGTGATGCAATTATGTCAACATGGACCAGAATCTCAGTGGAATGTTTAACATATTGTGGAATCCATTCCGTGAAGAATTGAGGCTGTTTTGAGAGCAAAGGGAGGCCCTACCCAGTATTAGTATAATGTTCCCAATAAAGTGCTTGGTGAGTGTACGTATGTGTGTGTGTAGCTGGATATATGGATGAATATAACTAAGCTGGGTAGCACAGAGACAGTGGGGATGGATGAATATGGCTGGCAGTGTTTTGGTAATCAGCAGTAAGATCCATGGATTAATCTGGCCAGCAGAGTGCTGCTCACACACCACTGCTTTTAATTCACTACTTTATAATACTTACCAGCTCAGAAACCCATCAATGCTGGAAAAGTCATAAAGAACAGTGTGAAGCTCAGTGAGGGAGAGAGATTCTGCTCTTACTCTCTATGGGAATGTGTGTGTTTAACATCATCTCTGAGACGGCTGCACAGTCTGTTATCTGAAATAGCCTGGCAAACAACAATAATACTCTATTTCACACTGGTCTCAGAACCTGTTTCCTCTCAGTATATAAAGCAATACTGTGCAGCTTTTTCCATGAGCTTAGCTTTTTCAATAAATGCTGATTTCTTCAGAACCATGGACAGCTACTGACCAGCGTATGCAGATGACTTCTGCTGAATTTGTGGTTATAGTATATTACGTTATTCAGAAGGACCAGGATTTGTATTGTTTTGGTGGGTGGTGGTGGTTGTTTAGAGCATCTGGTCGAGACTGGAGGTGTGCATCAGGACTGGGATTCTGTGGGATGCAACACAAAAGTACTACAAGCAGGAGGGGCTTTTACTTTCCTGTGGGCACAAGCCAATGGTCAAATATGAAGCTCATGGGACAAACAAAAACCATGTTCATTTACAGCATTTATTCATTCATTCAGATTTGGTCACTAGTGTGTTTATATTGTGGAAAATAGAACCAACTAAATTAGTTACAAAATATCAGAGGCAGGAACAAATAAAAAATAATAGCTAAACAAGTGGGATTAAAAAAAAACAGTCCCATGCACATCCCTAGTTATAGGCTTTCTCGTTTAAGCCGCTCCCACTTCAGGTTTAAATCTGAATACATAATATATGGCCAAAAGTATATGGGCACCTGACCATCACACCCATATGTGCTTGTTGAACTTCCCATTCCAGATTTAGTCCACTATATATATATATATATATATATATATATATATATATATATATATATATATATATATATATAAAAATACACACACACACACACCGATCAGCCTTAACATTAATACCACTGACAGGTGAAGTCAGTGGTACCTATCATCACCTGAACAGTCAGTTCTCAAAGTTGATGTGTTGGAAGCAGATATAATGGGCAAGGGTTAGGATCTGAGCAACTTTGACCAGGGCCAAATTGTGATTGTTAGAAGTCTTGTGGGGTGTTCCTGGGATGCAGTGGTTAGTACCTACCAAAAGGAAGGACAATGGTATCTACAGTACCTACTTGGTCCAAGGAAGGACAACCGGTGAACTGGCAAAAGGTCATGGGTGCCCAAGGTTCAGGCGTGGGGAGCAAAAGCTAGCCCATCTGGTCCGATCCCACAGAAGAGATACAGTAGCACAAATTGCAGTAAAAGTTAATGCTGGCTATGAAAGAAAGGTGTCAGAACACACGGTGCATCGCAACTTGCTGTGTATGCAGCTGCGTAGCTGCAGACCGGTCAGAGTGCCCATGCTGACTCCTGTCGACTGCCGAAAGCACCTACAATGGGCACATGAGCACCAGAACTGGACCATAGAGCAATGGAAGAAGGTGGCCTGGTCTGATGAATAATGTTTTCTTTTACATCATGTGGATGGGGGAAGAGATGGCACCAGGATGCACTATGGGAAGAAGACAAGCCGGCAGAGGAAGTGTGATGTTCTGGGCAATGTTCTGCTGGGAAACCTTGGGTCCTGTTATTCATGTGGATGTTACTTTGACATGTAACACCTACCTAAACATTGTTGCAGACCAAGAACACCCCTTCATGGCAACGGTATTCCCTAATGGCAGTGGCCTTTTTCAGCAGGATAATGTGCCCTGCCACACTGCAAAAATTGTTCAGGAATGGTTTGAGGAACATGACAGAGTTCAATTTGTTGACTTGGCCTCCAAATTCCCCAGATCTCAATCCGAGTAAGTATCTGTGGGATGTGCTGGACAAACAAGTCCAATCCATGGAGGCCCCACCTCACAATTTAGAGGACTTAAAGGATCTGCTCTGTATCTTTGTGCCAGATACCACAGAACACCTTCAGTGGTCTTATGGAGTCCATGCCTCAACGGGTCAAAGCTGTTTTGGTGGCATGAGGGGGACCTACACAATATTTTATGTATATAAAACATAAAATGAAACATCAAACAATGAATCTTTACTGTTAGCTGGCTAATACAGACAAGGAGGCCTTCTCCAAAACATTTCAAGGGTGTATCTTTGAGCATGCACAATTTGAGCTCAAAGACAGATCCAGTCCACAGTCTGTAAATTCTGAGAAATGTACTTATGTAAAAGTACATTTAAGAAAGCACACTACATAAGCAAACCTGATCAGAACAGGTGGCCACCAAAATATCCTGAATGTAGACTCCATGATGGTGCACCAAATGCTTTTACAAGGTTGTAATTACCTGCTAATGAAGTACGCTTACATGGAAAGATACAGATGATACAGCACTGATACATGTGGCTGCCATTCCTGGAAGTCAGCCAGGGACTCTGGGTAGCTCCTTGGAGGGGTTTTGATTAGTTCGTTTGCAGTCAAGTTGTACTACCAGTTAAGGAGTCAGTGGCAATGGAGTGAGCGACTTCATTAGAGACAGAGAGGGAAAGAGGGAGATAGAAGAAAAGATTGCTTCCACTAATTAAAGAACTGACAACTTTGATTTCCCAACGTCTCCCGTTCTCACTGCCAGTGAGAGTGGAAAAGAAAGAGGGAGAGATGGATAGAGTATAATAGAGGTTAAAGGACAGTCAACACTGCAGTCATTAGAAGAAATAATGAAATAATTCTCTGTCTATATAGACACAGATCATTAAATGTTTGACGTATCATCTGAATTTGGACCAGAAAATGGAAAAGCAAATCAAACTGAGTGTGAATTTAATTGCCGTGTTTCAAACTGGTCGGTTCTAGACAGAGAAAATGAGTACTCAAGTTTATGGAGAAGTAATACGTTTGGCAATGGCTATGTATACAGTTCAGTGCAAAAGTTAGCATACCCTTAGGCCAAAATAAAGAAATAGAACTTAAATGTAGTTTTCATAGAAGTTTGTTCATTATCATAAGTATGTTATGTTATAGTGTTACAAATAATTTGTATATATAATCTTGGTAGCACTTTCTATGAAGACCCTATCTATAGTGAACTATGAACACATCCATAACATGTTATATTGCATTCATAAAGCATTATACACATTGTCATATTTATTTATGAACATGCACTACACTTTAGAACAAGCTTCATACAAACTATTTCTCACTTTACTTGCTGCTCATAAATACTTATAAGGTATTATTACTATTACTGTATTACTAAAATTATAAGGCACTATAATTAGGTTATTTTGGTTATATATTGGTGATACAATGTGTCACAAAACCCTACTTATAACCATTGCTGTTATAATGCATTATAACCAAGTAATTGAACAGTGTGTAAAATACCTTATAAAACATCATGATATGATTTATGTGTGTTATATTCAAAGGTCATAAAACATATGATCTTCATAGAAAGTGTTATGACTCTACACTACTTTCTTCAAATCAAAAATGGCAAAAGGGGCATGGCAACACTTGTTTTCTAACCCAAGTTTCCAGAATTAGAATTTCTTTTTTTGAGAAAAGTTTATTTATTTGGTTATTTATTTTAAGAGAAACCATGGGGATTGAAGTCAGCTTGAATGTAACTTATTGTGTTTGTGCCTTAATGGTGTTAAGTCTTTGGCTAACATTTTGGCTCCCAGCTGTGTTCAGTCACCTCTGCTGTTATTCCGCTGTAGTAAAAGACATTATGCAAGCTTCTTCGTTTTAGCTTGACAGATTGGGGCGGTGTTTGGTGTGGATTTAGATGTGGATAGTGAGGATTTAATACCAAAATTGTGCACATTGGTATGCAGAAGTTACACAAGAGTTATGCACTTAACTTAAAGTGAGATGTAAGTATAGTAGGTAAATCATCAGATCTATCAGCTTATCCTTTAAACCATTGACATGATTTCTTTACAAGAGTGCACGTCGAATTACCAGAAACACTTTTATGATGTTATTTTATTAATTTGCCAACTCAAAATAGCAAATTGAAAGTGTGACAGAATAACGCGCATCCCACACACATTACGACTTCATGACCTAGATTTAGTGGCGCACACAGAAATTCGACTTAACAACGTGTGTAACCCAACTCTGCATATGCATAACTTCCCTCCATAAATATTGACGCAACTTTTGGACTTAAGTTGTCCACTGAATATGGCTCTTTAAGTTAAAATTTGAGCTGATAGTGGTACAATTACCTGTATTTTGCACATGCCATGTTCAACATCCTAGTGGTCCAGCTTTGGCCTAGAATAAGGGAGGATAGGAGCAGTGTAAATTCTCAGTGAAATAGTGTGTGTGTGTGTGTGTGTGTGTGTGTGTGAGTGTGAATCAGACACTTATCATGTATTAAAGTTTTCTTATCACTTTTTTCCTTGACAGCTATACCCCTTGTTTAAACAGTTTTGGTGTGGTCAAACTGAATCAATATTTAAAATCAAATTTATGTTTGATGAGCTTCACAGCAGCACGGAATCTACTATTCCTTTTGGGTTAAATTATCAAAGCTGTGGTTTGAAAATTGAAATGTGGTTTTTACTCTTTTCATTTCATAGGAAACACAAGACAGAAAATATCTTCCTTTTGGTGAAACTATAAAAAATGTTCAACATTATATATCCTCTGCATTGTATATTGTTTATTATGATTGTTTTTTTTAAGTGAACATGTTGAATGTGTTTATAAAATAAGCCTTTCCTGTAACTATGAACCAGTAATAACTGAATTTCTAAATTCTTCATAAATATATTTAACTCATTACCTCATAACTAAACTACTATTTTAAAAACACATGGTAACTAAAGCTTTGTTAACTTCCTAACCAAGAACAAAAAAATACATTTAACCAAAGAAAGCATAACATCTTTTTCGCAAACACTAAAGCTGAATTTAAAGTTAATAACCTGCTAAACTCCTGTTTATTTCTAACATTTGACCTCTAATCCTTTGACCTATGAACACTGAGATTGTAAGATGTTGAATTTGTTTTTTTTTTTTTGTTTTGTTTTGTTTTGTTTTGTTTTCTCCAAATTCTCTAAAGGGAACTTTGATAATGAGCGCCTGGCTATTGCCAGACAAAGAATCCCATACAGACTTGGTCGGGTAGTAGACGAGTGGCTACTCGACAAAGGTAATAAACTCCATTAATCCCACTTAATGAGCTAATCATCTTATTGACTTAACCATATCTCTGAAAGAGGGGCAGACCCATCAGTGCTTGTTGTAATTCCCAGGCATTTGGCGACAAACAGACAACAGAATGGTTAAAATGAGAAAACTATCCAGTTTGTTAATGTGTACTAATAATAATGGTAATTGCTCAGCCTATTTAAAACAAGTGCTACATGGATCAACTGTTATTTTATTGAGAATCATGATCTATTTTTATGCAATTTTGTAGATGAATCTTGTAGACAAAAGAAAAAATGGAATATTAATTATTTTATATTGATACGTAAGTAATTTTTCTTGGACATTGGACAGCACAACATTTTTACTGCATCCAAAAAAATGATTATAAAAGGTGTCTTTTGCACATCTTGATATGGGACTGCACCTCTTCGGAGTATTAACCCTACCAATAACAAGCACATAACATCCCCCTAACCTCCCAACAACAGCCAGCATACAACCCCTCCCAATGGTTCTTCCCTTCTTACTCTACATCCCAGTGTACTTGGCTGTTGTGAATTCTTCTCATTCATGTTAATTATAGAAACGTTATATATAGAAATCTTGTTTACAAAAAAATTATCCCAGTTCACAACAGTTTGAGCAATTGAAACCTTATGCTCATAATCATGAGCATCTTTAAAAGTTAAAGGGACTGAACTTTAACAATTTGCCCAGTCAAATTGACTCAACTTTAACCCTTTGAGTGCCAGACACCCCACCCTGCGTGTGCGCTATTGTTGGTGATGCCGTAGGTGGTTAATTTCTAAAGACGTGTGAACATTTTTTCTTCTTCCTTTGCCCCTTTTACCTTCCCTTTCTCTTCAATGGCAAAAGCAGTAGCAGTATTCGGCCAGCAATACTAATCAGATACTAGATAAATATATAAAACTCAGGAGTATTAGATTTGTCATTTTCACATAATGAGAGAGATGAAGTCCAAATTTTGAGTCAGTCGTAAAGCTCTAAGCAATCTGTGAGATGCTGTTAATTATTAAGCACCAATTCAGGCATGAAATTGTAAACCACATTAATTTGTTTGAAATGCTGAATTAGAGATTTCTACGATGTCACACTGACACATTTGTCATCTTAATGGAATTATCTAATTATATTTTTTTCCCTCATCTAGTCAAGCATTACATATGAAAGATATCTAAATTATCTGTGATGTAAAGTCTTTTAGACTCCTCCGTAATTACTCCTCCAAATGAAATATACCAAGGCATTGAACCACATATTGTTTAGAAATCATTAGCAAGAAGGATTTGTTTTGTAGACACACTGGATATTTGGATATTTGTCTGTGCCTACAGTAGGCATAAGTATGTACGACCATTTTAATAGGTACATTAATAGGTCAATTAGTGTTATAATATTAGTTCAACATAAAGAGAAGTAGAAGTAACTGAAGAGAAGGGAATAAATGAGGGAGAGGCAGGAAGTGAGAAAGGAAGGGGCTGTTAATTTGTTTCTTTCAACTCAAAGGGTTAAAGCCATAAGCCAGAGTGATAACCAGAAAGATATCCAGAAGAAGAAAGAAAGACTTCCAAGGACAAGGAGAATTTAACCACCTAACAGCAAATCAAATCCAACCTCAATCTAAACTCTGAGAGCTGCCAGTTCGGATTGTCAAACCAATCCGAATTTTATGATTTTAGCCAACGGGCAAGCTCTCAGTCATAAACCTATTTCTAAACGCACATAACCTTTGAAAAATTTGGATAAATATAACCGTAATTATATCCAAGACATACCTAAACACACCACTAACCAGATTTAAACCATTTTAAACCAAAATTAACTAGTCGTGTACTATTATCATGTACATGCCACCCCCAGTCTTACCTCCCTAACAGACTGCAAACTCAGAGGGTTAAAACCTGACACAGTTTGTGGAAAAGCTGCACATTTTAATAATCTGATGTCTAACCATTGGATGACTAAAGGGTTTAAGAGATTTTTGTAAAAATGAGGTCCCTTTAACATTTATTGTAATGTGACTACATTGATGTCTGTGATGTATGTTGAGACTCATATCATGAATCTTATTTGACTGACTGAAAATTGATAGATTTTTATGTCAAATGTGGCCGGTATTTCACAATTTACTGTCAAACTGAATAGCGTCTATAATTGTGCATGTATGAATCTGCACCCTGTGTATTGGTTCAAATGGAATATTGAATGTTTAGTATTGATGAATCTCTCACACTGCATGGTCTCTCTGAAATTACAGTAATCAAATCTCCCGCCTCGGCTGTCAATGGGAATTTGGTTGCATATGGCTTTTTCTTTAATGAAAGTACCAAAGGAGACGATCCAGCAAAATCACGGTACTAAAGGAGAAAAATTTTCTTCTCAACCAAAAATTTGCTTTTTTTTTTTATTTCGAGAGCCGCATTTGCTCATTCGTCCTCCTTTTGCTGTGGCACAGATTTTTCCTCCCTCTCCGTATCCCCAATATGACTCCCGACATTGAGTTAGATGAGAGAGAACGTGTAGGACATGTTACAGTGAGGGAGTTATAAATCCAAAACGGCAGCAGTTATAGCAGCTCGATGGAGGGGAAAAAGAAGTCCCTAAACTTTGCAACCGCTCGATTCCAGTGAAACCCACTCAGTCGTATCATCTCGTTTTCTAAAGCTGCTCTCCTCTGTTCCCTCATCCCTAGCATCATCCCATTGCTCCATATCTCATTACATTACATTCTTTGTTCCATACCTCCTTCCATTTTCTTGCTGCCTCTCTTTTTAACTCTTTCCATCTCTCAAATCCCATTTGTTTGTCACAGTTGTTACTTTTCACCACGCTTACTATAAACACATTATAGCAGCTCTGCCTAATCAGGCATATGCTTTATTTTTACAGTTTTAGAATGTAATAGTTGATTTGCGGAAACAATTATACCACAGTTCTGTTGAATTCTCAAATTTTGTTGGTCAGAGGTGTTGATTAATTTTCCATAACTGCAGCACTGACAATAGTGCTGGCTATAATTTAAATCACAAGTATATTAATGCACTCCTTTATTACATTATAGTTTCTGTAAGTAACAACTTATACAGGGACTTGCATGGTGGGTGCTCCAAAATAATCAATGGCTAATAACAATAATAATAAAACATGTTGCTATTTAACAAAGAAAAAATGTGTAATCGTTGTTATGGTGAAGCTTCCTGAAAGGAAATGTTTGTTTAACATTTAAGGAAGGAGTCTCCAGTGTCAGTGCTTTGTTACGGTCAGTATGTTTTCCGCCACGGGAAAGTCTTCAGGACCTAAGGCTTTTCAATATTTTTGTAACATAAAGAATTGCTTTTTTTTGTTTGTTTTATTAACTTTGAGAGACAAAAGAGAGGTTGGTGAGGGAATGAATGTTTATAGCTGTCATAATGTAAGCGATAACAGGAACTAGCTTGTTTCACAGACATTCCACAACATTACTAACTAATTATAGATGGATAGTGTCATTCATTAATAAATTAAAATTTGTAAATTGCTGTGATATAAGAGGAATAAAACACCACGGGACATGCGGTTTTTGGAACCTAATGAGTTAACATGGGATTTAAGGTGAGAACACACCTTGGATAGGAGATCATATACAGTATATACAAAGACAAAGACAATGAAAGCAAGTGAAAGAATAGAGCAGTCTTTCTAATCCTGCTCACTGGGAGAAAAATAAAGCAGCATGACGTTACAGATAAGCTCCGAAAATTGGTCTTTCTTTTTATGTTTCATCGCAGTAAACATGTTGCCTCGACTTGATGAGGAATATTCATCCACACTCTCTCCGGACTCATCCAGCGCCCACTGGTATAGAATGAAAGCTTCATCTGAGAGGCGTGTACCATTGGTTCAGAAGTTTGGCATTTTGTATGCAAAACACATTTTTTGCAGTCTAACAATTCTGATTAAGCTCATGAACAGCTTTAATTATGAGCACAATTCATCTGGTGTGTGTAGCAGAGTAGGAGAGGAAATCTACAGCACAGGATTATGAGCCACTGTGTTGTAAGTATGCTTTATGGTTACCTGGGCATCCAATATTTGCTTCTTCATTAGTGTAATGTTGCTAACATGAAATAAAAGTCTATCTCACCCTAGCCTAACAAGCCAAACATTTTGTTTCAACGTTAAACATGGCTGAATGTGTTTTCACAGGAAGAGACCATTTAACTGACCAACCAAAGATTTGTCCTATAGCTTTTTGCCAAACGTGCAAAGATAACTTTTACAAACAAAATCCTATGAATACTGTGGACTGTATATTGCTCCACAGAGCTAATTGCGCAATTCCATTTGTTTCTCGTCAAAAAAAACAAAATTGAGGCAACACACAAAAGCAAATAAGCAATCGGATTGCAACATCCTTCTCGATTCTGAAGCTCATGGCCAGATAAGTGTACAAAAGATATCATATGCTCCAAGGTTGCTTAATTTATTATAATCCTATTTTAATTAATAAATACGTGACTGGATGTTTGTATAGCCTACTTGGCTTAGTCTTATTTTTAAATAAACATTTTTGTAAAATGGCAGTGAGAGTCCATATTTGTGAATTTAAGCTCAGAGTGGAACTATATTATTTGTGGAAAAGGTAAAGGAAAACTCTTCAGCGGGTAAATTTTTGACATTTTCTATTTTATGAAGTTCTGAAAACTATATATTTCCTAGTTCAAATCTGGGTTTAGAGGGCAGAAAGAGTCTAAACTCTGATGGTGGTCCCCATGATGTTACATGGTTGTTCATGTGTAAAGATCTGAAAGTTCATGTTTAAAGTCTGAAACCACATCAGTCACAAAATATTTTTCAATGAGATAGACTTCCGTTACATGATTACAAGAATTTCCCTCATGGGATCAATAAAGTATATCTATCTTTCTATCTATCTACATGATAGCTATTTTTAACTTCATAGCGTCAGCACAAACCTAAACATCCAACACTAGTTATTTGTAAAGGGGAAATTGTGCAAATTTCATCACCATATATTCTTCTCAAATGGAGAAAATGAGAACAAAAATGGAGGCTGTTTGTGTGACATTGAGTGGTGTTTCACTCTGAGACTAACCCTTTGTAACAATGATGCTAATTTAGATTCTAGTCGCGCTAATTGCTAATGAACAAACCCTCCCACTCAATTCAGTGTCGTGAAACATCGTCTCAAACTAGGGACATGTCAGTCCACCTACACAACAGCTCCAGCTCACTGTTTTCTACTTGATCACTGATTGCTTTATTTCTTTGATATCTTTCTTGTTAACATTTGGCATTGCCCTCTCTCTCTCTGTTCCTCTTTCTGCAGTCCAGCAGTTCTCTTATCTGATGCAATTATGCTGCCGTATTTCTGTCCCTGCTGACAAGCCATAGGATGTAATTTGCTTGTCTGCTATTGCCCTGGTAGGACAGGCACAAGCAGGGCTTTGATCTTGGGAAATAGTCTCTGCAGCAACACATATGGCAAAGGAGCTCACACAGTCCACCCTCGCCAGTCCTTGAGTTAAACTTTAGTGTCCATTTTCCTTCTTGCTTGTTTTCTTTCCTCGCCTCCAATCCTAACTTTCTCCTGTCATGAGCAATTTTCCTCACGCCTTTCTTTCTCAAACACTACTGTTTCACGGCACTGGAAAATCGCCTACTTGTGCTGTTAGAAAAGCAGCAAAAAAGAAAGTTCAGCACTTAATTACCAGTACACGCCTTGTGTTGAGGAGATAACTGCCACCCACTTCCATAATCAACTCTGGCAGCCTCACCCAGCCACTGCAGGAGATGAGGAATACTAAAAGAATCAAG
>CM040481.1:3969348-4042797 GCA_022758105.1 Pangasianodon gigas
TGTAACCTAAGAATCATTGAAGCTGGTAATGTAATTTGTAGCCTGCGTAAGTTCATTGTTTTTCTTAGTCCGTCTGTTCATTATTCATCTATGATACCGGTTCTTGATTTCATAAGTGTCAGCGTTTGTGTGACAGTTGAAGTGTAAACTAAATGGCTGCCACTTTTATCCCCTGCAGAGAGACACCCTAAAGTGGAGGGCATATTCATTGCAGGGAGTAGGAAATACTTAAGATCAGCAATAGTCAAGACCACTAAGTCATGTCCTTGGATCCTCTGTCATGAGACTGAGAATCTTTTAAGGAATGGCATTTTCCATCAGTGGACCTTTCTGTGTTTGGGTAAATTGGCATGAGCGGCCACTCACCTGGTACACCTGGTGTATAATGATATCATCAGAGAACCTCCAATTTGCCACATTCATACCCATTCATCTAGGTTAATACCTACTTAACTCTGCTGGATTTCAGGAAATCCATGCAAACAGGCTAATACACACATGTACATGCAGCTCATATTCCTGTTAGTCCCAGTGGCAGATCTGCAAGCTGTGCATTAGTCACTGAAGCATAGCAATGCTCTGCCCACACACACAAAAAAAAGAAAAAGAAAAAAAAACACACTTCAATAGCCCACGGCGTAATTATAGGCAGCATTTTGGAGTCCTGCCACGTGCCAGAGGAGAGTTTATGAACGTCTGTATGGTTTTGTCTATCTGTTTTCTCACTGCAAATGACATGCCAGACTATAGGAGAAAAAAAATTCAAATGGAGCTAAATTTCTTGATAAAACCCGGAGGATCAGTGGAAATGCGAAGAAAATGCCATTATATCTCATCTTCCTTGTCATAAAGCCACCATTTGAGTTATTTTGTACACATTAGCCATATCGATCATCATCTCCAGCATTGCTCACGTCCTCTAGGAAGAGAAATGCCATTCTATCTTACACGTTCTTATTCTGGTATCCTGGTTTAAAAAGGATAACCTCCTCCTCCTCCTCCATGTCTTATTCTGAAGAACTTCACCTGTGATCAGTGAATTCATTTCCTCAGCAGGTGTAGAGTGATACACATGTCTCTCAGTTAGAAGATCAACCCTCCTTCATCCATCACTCTGTCAGGACATGAACACATTGTTCCGCTGTACAATACACACACACACACACACACGCATTTCACTCCAAATTAATTTACAGTAAGCAAAGTAGTGTCCTTGGAAGTTGAGAATCGGAGGCATGCTGTGTCTCAGAATGCCTTTGAGGTTATGAATTAAATTACAATAGGCACCATGTGAATGATTATACTGAAGGCTCATGATAAGCCCTCTGGAATGGAAAGTTAGTTCAGACATTAAAAATTAGATGTTAATAATCTGCTCATAATCTCAAAAGATCAGTTGTCTAGACGTAATAATTATGTGTATAAATATCTCCTTAGTATTAAAGAATTCAGTGATCAATTTTATATTTTTTGTCATCCAACTCACCACATACAATTTTTGGAGAAAAGTTGACACAATATAAGATGAACTCAATCTACATTTTCATATCTATGCTTCTAGCACCCAAAAACACAGAAACAAGGGATGTTGTCCCACAGTTTAAAAAATGACAAAAATCATGTTCCTTGTAAAATTGCCATCCTGTATTTTTCTCTTTCCTTCACTGAGGGACTGAAAGGCTGGCAATCCCTTTCCTCTCTGGACCATGTTTCTGGATGAAGTGATGTATGTAATTCCTGTGCTCCACTGATTCCCTATGGACAGTTCGAGGTTCTCTGGCCTCACAGAGCACTTAAGATACTGTACAGTATCTTTACTCAAACACCATTCATTGGTTTTCTGTCTGAGCCATCTAGCTCACCTCTTCCTGCTCACCGCTTCCTTTTTTGGATGAGAGGAATCAAACTGCATACCCATAATGGAGGTTTTACTCCCGAGCCTCTTCAGATTTGTGTGAGGGATTGAAGTGAACGTATTCTAGCTAGCTCAAAAACCCAAGTACCTCCCCAGATTGTTCTTCATTTTTAATACAATCCTCTTGCTCTCTCTAGTCCATTTACTCTTCTCTCTCAACTTTTCATTTTCTTGCCTTTTGTAGCATGTCAGTCTGCGTGATACACAAGAGCCACTGTGAAGGATTGAAGTTAGCAATGCTGGTGTTTTCTCTTGGGTAGATTTTCCCTCTTTTCATGGGTTTGACCCCCCCCCCCCCCCTCTCTCTCTCTCTCTCTCTCTCTCTCTCTCTCATAACTCTGTCTCTCTTTATTCAAGTCAGTCTCAAACCCCTTTGCTCATCTCATTTCATCTACATTAAACTATGTCTGTATAAATGACATTTGCTTGCCCTAATTGCGTCTCTAGTCAGCTGCCACTTCTTATTTGACCAGGCAACACAGAACAGTTGGTTTAACGGCTAGGACTAAAGTGCACAAATGCACAACCACACAGCTATTAGTGTCTCCTTGAGGCATCTGCTTAATATAATGATCAAGACTTACAAAGTCTTGTCAAAAGTCTTTACAAAGTCGAGAGTAGCCCATGGTTTTGGAATGGGATGTTCATTACTCATGTGTCTACATGCTCATGGCCATATAGTGTACTGTAAAGTCATAAGGTAACTTTTTAGCATTAAGCAGATTTAAATTCCTAACAATTCTTTACCTAAACATATGACAAAGAATGATACCTAATTCCCATCACTGTAATCTATTTGTTGCTATGTATATTACCTAGCTATTAGCATCCAACGAGTTTGTATTGTCAGAGTTATCATCATGCTAGCTAACATTTAAATAATTAGGAATAAAGCTGTTGTGAGTTGGCCTTAGCTGATGTTTTCCCACAGTCCTTGGTTCCCTTGGTGAAAAAGGCACTAATTTACCATCAGTAACTAAAATCAGTGTGTGACTGTTTTTTTAAAAACAGGTCTCTTCATCTTTTGTGAATCTGTCTTCCACTTTTACTTTAATACTTGAAGTAAATTTAAGAATTTAGTAAATTTAAAAGTTTGCTTACCTACTTTAATATGAATGAAGAATTTGAAGTGCTTCACCTTTTATCACAGTATTTTTTAGATGAATAGGCACATAATTTGTATGCTTTACCAGCTCCATTTGTCCAGTGTCTTTTTCACTTTTTTCCCCTTCCTGATCTTGTTCTGTATATTTCTGCCTTAGTAGCTGCAAACTTTAAAGGTGGCAGCATTTTAACTGAAAAAGGTACCTCAATGGGAATCGTATTCTTAACTAAGGATGGATCTCAAAGTAGATAGATATTTTTTGGTTCTGAACACAACTAGACTACTGTTTGCTTACTGACACAGCTGGATAACTTGCTAGGAAGTTTTGAAAAAAACTATCCAGAAAGTTAACTACATAAGATGTGAAAAATTTCTGGAAATCTAGCAGTACAAATATGACAGTGATGGCTACAAGCTACAAGCAATTTATTTACATTTTGAAATGTAACAATACTCCTCTTTCAGTGACAGTTTGGCCTGCTATATTTGTCAAATACTTTCACAGCACTCTCATCTAAAGCATTATAGGATTGCCCACACCAAGTTCAGGCAATCCTATGTAATGTTGCCTCACAGATTTGGCCAACATTAGAGCCCATCAAGGGTTCCTCAAAGGTTCTTTGAATACTTAAGGGTTTTTAGCTTCCTAAAGTGGGTTCTTTCTGATAGTGAAACTATCTGTTGCAAGCTTCTTCATAGAACCTAAAAGGACATACAAAAGAACCCTTATAGTTGCTTATGGGAAGCAGTTGATTTTCAAATAGGAATCGAGGGTTCTTCAAGGTTTCTTGGGATGGTTATCATTTCTAGCTTTCTAAAGAAGTTCCACTTGTGCTTTCCTAAGTTGTTGGGCTCTAGAGGGACAAATCAGAGTCCTTTAAGGTGCTAGATGGAAACCTTTTTCTAAGATTGTACCCAGGTCTGGGTGGCTGTCTTGCAATTGGAATATAAGCACCCTGTTACTTCATCTCTTCAACCGGTGAACCCGTGCAAGCATGTTATTATGTTTTATATATTATTCAGAGAGACCAGAAATGTGAGAGATAACATAGTGTGTGCTTAGGTGTTGTTTGTGTATTCTCCTTTGCCTATATCAGCCATCTATAATGGACCATTTGTGCACTATCCTCTTTTCTCCTCAACATAAGTTCTACAAATCAGTGCCCCTTCTTCAAGATCCTTTAGCTTCACTTTCCAGAACTGCTTATGCCAGTGAGAAATTAACTCATAGAAAGATCCGGTTCATAAGTCATCTGTGTAGGCGTCATTATAGCTTAAAGTCATCAGCAGCCCTCCTGGGGTTCAGGCAGATGGGCTGATCTGTTAATGATCCTCTAATGCTAATGTCAACCTAATGGAATAGCTTAGCTTATTCTGTCACTCAGACACGCACACTCTCACAAGAGCAGTGAAATCAATGTAGTGTTACACACACACACTCAAATCCACACATGGACACTAAAATCAATGAAGTGTGATCTGCACAAACAAGGCTATTAAGTAAATAATAGGCTCAGTCAGCATTAATTGAATCAAAAGAATGGACGTCTGGTGTATTTTCACATTCTAAATCAAACTGGAACCACACTGGGTGCTTTATCCAAGCATGACTAGAGGGGAAGCAAATTGGCCACCGGAATCATATGAGCAGAGAAATTTGCACACACACACAGATATCGGAAACATTATCAAATTACTTCCTGTGTGGCCACTCTTGTTGTATCTCTCATCAACTAACAGTACAATCTATCTTCCATCGTCCCCTACTGATCTGTCCATCACTCACTCTGCAGGGGGACACCTCGTCAGAGGTCATTCCCTCACTCCCTCTATTAGTTTGAGCTGTGAAGTGGACAGGAATAGATCGCTGACATCGGCAAAGGAGACAAGGGAGGAGAAACAAATCTCTCTTGTCTTGCTAACACACCTGAGGCTTGATAGGACAAGTTTGTAGGACGTAATATTTGCACATAATTACAAGTGCTACCTTTAGTTGTCTCCATGTCCGATCTTCTTAAGTGTTACCAGGACAATCCAGAGAGATTTGAGACTCTTTGCTGTATGAGCCTATTTCATGCTGTGTGTGTTGTATGGAATGTCAAAACTCAGAACTTACTATTTCCTCTTTCTTACTTTCCTTCACTATCTCTTCTATATTCAATCCTCCTTCTTTTCTGACCTTCCTCTTACCCCACAATTTTCTCTTATCCCCCTCTTTCTTTCTCGCTCTTTCTTTCTTTCAATGTCCCAACAGGTCGGCAGTTGACAATCTTTAACAGCCAGGCATTCATAAAAATTGGCGGTGGTGAGAAAGGCCGCAACTTCCAGGGTCAGATCTCGGGCCTGTACTACAACGGCCTGCAGGTCCTAAAGCTAGCGGCGGAGGGAGACCCGAACGTGCAAGTGCAGGGCAACCTGCGTCTGGTGGGCGAAGTGCCCTCGGTCCTCACCACAGACACCACATCCACCACGCCGCTTGCAGACATGTCCACCACTATTATGGAGACCACCACCACCATGGCCACCACCACCACCCGCAAGCAGCGCTCACCCACCATGAGAGACACTGTCACACAGGTGAGGGCTAAAAAAAAACAGTCAGCACTACATGCTAAGTGGTAAGGTGTAATTTTCCTCCTCTCTTAAATTATTATTATTACAGTGGAGGAAAAAAGCTGAATTGCTGGTGGTAAGTATATAGTTGCTAATATTAGATGGCAGAAAGGGGAGAAAGAGGGTGAGAGTTAAATAAAGAGTAAGAAAATGTACAGACAACACTGACTAAACATTTCATAAAGCCCTATCTAATTGAATATTCACTCTTGTTTTGTAGTTGTTAGTTTTAGATTTACCCCTCGTTCCTTTTCTCTGTTCTATGCCCTTTGCTTACGGCAGTGTGAGAGCGAAAAACTGTGACTATTGTCCAAATTGAATAAAGGAAGGAAGGAACACTTAATTATCCCAAAAGGGCATTAGAAAAAGCGTTCAAGTGTGAAGTGGCCATTAGCCTGTGCCACACAAGTGTTCAGTCAATGGGACAAAGACGTAGCCATGCCAGCCCCTTTAAATTCATTATTATAGCTTCATGCCACAATACAACTCCCTTATTTAGAGCAGGGAGATTTTTAAATATGGCATTGGCAGTCATAACAATGCTCACAGCAAGCAGAACAAGTCTGCTTTGAATTCATTATTTAATTCTAGCTCAAAATGAAGGTGAAATTTTGAATGTAAAATGCGCCAGGCTGTATTTTTAATGGTGCATAATGTCGGAGAAGCTGATTATTGATTATGCAATAAAATGTGCAAAAAAAAAGTAAAAATGTAGAGACAGTTTAGGAACATTACTAATATTAGCCAACTGCCTCTACATTTTTTGAATATTTTATTGCATTAATAGACTAACAACTGAATTAATAGATAGTGTTTGAATATTGACTAAGTACACAATTGTTAATATAAACTAATGTCTTAATTATTTTATTGGTGAATAATTAGAGAAAATAATCAGCCTTAAATAAGCTTGTTTACACAATTAGTTAACATGAACAAATCATTAATACAACTTAAATTTTTTTTAACAAAGTAATTAACACATATGAATCGATGTTTAACTAAATGTTAAGTAAGGAATAACACACTTCAGGACAAGTGTTACCAATTTTATACTATCAAAATGATGGCCATTTTTAATTCTTGGTAAAATAAACATAATCATATAATCAAAACCATTACGGTGACAAGTTTGTATCAAGACAAACTCTCTTTTTAAACCACTGGTGTACTTTTATCAAAAACACAGATGATGTTTCAGAATCTATTCTCATGGATACATCCACCTAAATCTCAAAACTGAAATCTATTTGATTTATTATTTTCAGAAATACTTTTTGTTGACAGTGTATTATATTAAGCAGTTTGGAGCACAGGAGGACGTGATTGCGTTGTAACTATAAATACATCAAATGAACTCATTTTCCCCTCCTGCTTCTTCAAGACAACAGCAAACAGCTGCCGTAGTGAGACAGACAGACGCAGAGTGAGACAGAGAAGGACTTCAATCATACCTATCTTTATGGCAGAATAAAAGTACAGGAGATCGAGAGGCATCATTTGGCTTTGATCTCATCATCTAACACTTTGATGGTTAAATAAAACTTTGATTGTATGCTTTGATGTATTTTTCTCTCTGACTCTGACTCAAGTGAGCAAAGCTATGCTGCTGATGCTGACAAACCAAATATTGTTTTCTTATGTGATGAACCTGATGCAAACACTCAGGTGAAATAAAAACATGCGGTTATTTCATCCTGTTAATCCTCTTGTTGGGCCCCATTTATCAATCTTTTACTGATACTTTGTGTAAATGTTTTGTAGGTCAAGCCCAACTCAAAATACCCACCAGATTTAGAAAATTTTCAGTACGTATTTGCGTGCATAGGTTGATATAAGCCAATAAGCCATAAATTACCAAGCATGTTGACAGCACATCATTTAGTTACATTTAGTGACACCCACAAAATTCCATAAAAGGCAAAGCTCACAGTGAGCTAAAAACAACAAAATGATGACTAAATGGTGAAAGAGCTCCTCTTAAGCATAGTGTGCTTCCAACAGTGCAGCTCAGCCACTGCAGCGTGTTGGCTAACAGACACACACTAGCGCACACACACTCCTTTATAGGGAGCCATTCTTATGTCCTAATTGAACAGCTAGGCATATTTGGCTTAATTTATGGATTTGTTTTTTGATTGATTTCTTTCACGTCTTTAAAATGAAATGAATTGAAATGTGATTTAAACTTGACAGCGTAATTTGTATATAAAATTACAGTGACTCATCACCAATTATATGATCTGTCAATCAATATTCACATTAATATGTCCTTATAGGTATATTTACACAAACTCAGGAGTTCTCACGGGATACAAATGTTTTCCTAAACTAACTGGATTTTCATGAATGCCAAATTTGTTGTGTAGACAATTGTTCGTATCCAGCTTCATAAATGAAGCCCATTCTACAGAAAATATTAACTCCGTTGTGCTTTTTGCACCATGCCATACCACTGATATAAATTTGACACATTTGTAACAGCACAACTAGATATACAAACTGTAGCCACCCTCCATTTTCTCTAGAAAACATTTTTGGACAGTATAAAACGAAAAGAAAAAAAATACAGTGCTGCGTAGCTCAAAATTGGGAACTGAACAGCTCAATATCACAAGGAGATAGGATTTCATAGTGACAAACATTGAGATTGAGGAGTTATGTAACGTGTCAAAACATCTCTAAACACAGAGATATGTGTTACAGCACAGAAGCTATTGAGGTCAACTCAGATCAGTCATTTCACAGCATTTAGAATTCCTAAGACCAGAGTTCCACAAATGTTTAAAAAATTGTTACTTTTTTGCTATACACTGAAGGCATTGGGGTTTGAGATGAATATAAAATGATAAATGATGAGAATTTTAGCTTTCATTTCTTGATATTTGCATCTTACATTACAACAGCTTGGAATGTAGCACCTTTGGTGGCAGACCACCAAAGTTTTAGGTGAGCAAAAGTATTGGAACAGATAGTCTTAAAGTAAATTTAAGTAAATAACATTTAATATTTGGTTGCATACCCCTTGCTTGCAAGCCAGTGATCTACTGACATCACCAAATTGTTGCATTCTTCTTTTGTGATGCTTTTCCAGGCTTGTGCTGCAGCTTCTTTCTGTTGTTTGTTTTGTAGGGTTTCTCCCTTCAGTCTCCTCTTCAGGAGGTATAATGTATGCTTGATTCGGTTAAGGTCTGGTGATTGACTTGGCCTGTCTAAAACCTTCCACTTTTTTCCCCTGATGAAGTCTTTTGTTGTGTTGGCAGTGTGGTTTTGGTCATTGTCTTGCTGCCTGATGAAGTCCCTCCCAATTAGATTGGATGCATTTCTCTGTAAATTGGCAGACAGAATGTTTCTGTAGACTTCTGAATTCATTCTGCTGCAACCATCATGAGTTACATCAAGAGCAAAGATTATTGAGCCCGTTCCAGAAGCAGCCATGCAAGCCCAAGCCATGACATTACCTTGTTTTTGTTTTGGATCATGAGCAGATCCTTTTTTTTCTCCACACTTTGGCCTTTCCATCACTTTGGTAGAGGTTAATTTTGGCTCCAGAACTTTTGTGGCTCATCTCTGGATTTCTTTGTAATATATATATATGAGATATATTTCTGCTCTCAAAGTCT
Organism: Pangasianodon gigas; assembly: GCA_022758105.1. Classification (NCBI taxonomy): domain Eukaryota; kingdom Metazoa; phylum Chordata; class Actinopteri; order Siluriformes; family Pangasiidae; genus Pangasianodon; species Pangasianodon gigas. The sequence continues at coordinate 3,978,605 of CM040481.1, forward strand.
TCTTCAAACGCTGGATGGTCATACCTTCACCCCTGCCCTGTGGAGGTTGTTGATGTCGTCACTGACTTGTTTTTTGAGATTTTCTACACAGCACTGACACAATGTTTCTGTCATCAACTGCTGTTGTTTTCCTTGGCTAACCTGTTCGTTGTTTGGTTGTTAGTAAACCAGTGGTTCCATTTTTTTCAGTACATGCCTATGCCCAATGCTTGTGCAATGGTTCTGATCGATTTCCCCTCCTTTCTCAGCTTCAAAGTGGCTTGCTTTTCTCCCATAGACAGCTCACTCTCATGTTGGTTTATCATTTTTGCAGTCTTCACAGGTGAAACCCAGGGCTCAGATCAAGAGTAGACATTCAGAACTATTAATTGTTTAAACAATCAATCTAACGTTGCACACCTGGGCAAGATGAAACACCTGTCAGTCACATGTTTCAATATTTTTGCCTGCTTGAAAAATGGGTGGGCTCAAACAAAAGGTGCCAAGTTGTTAACACATCTAGATGTAAATAGCAGGAAATGAAAGCTTAAATTCTGATCTAGCATTTCATTCATCTTTTTATCTTAAACCCAAATATATTCAGTGTATATCAAAAACAGAAGAATTGGCTTTGCCATTCCATTACTTTCAGAGGGGACTGTATTTGTTTATTAAGAAAAGATTTATAGAAAAAATCATGCATAAGTAATACCCTTTCATGAAAATTGTACAATATAACATATAAGCCTCATTTTAAAAAACTCAAACAAGAGGGTTTCTAGTTAGAGTTCAAATAAGTTCAATTTGAGAAAATTTCCATAGAAGCTCTAAAAGCTTGTGACTTAATCATTTTGTCTTGCAAATGAATCTCCAATGTCTGCACTTATTTTATTATTAATGTCTAAATGGTGGTGGATTTATGCTTAAAAATACATTTCCTATTATAAATCAAAATGCTCTCACCACCATGGCCCACGTTTCCCGTCCAGGAAACCAACCCCAGCCACTGGGGTTGCACACGACAGTGCACTCACAGTGCCAGTCCCAAGCCCGGATAAAATTGGGGAAGGATGCATCAAGAAGGGCATCCAGCGTAAAAACTGTGCTAAATCAAATTTGCGGACCAATGATCCACTGTGGTGACCCCTAAAGGGAGCAGCCAAATGAACAACAACAGCAACAATTATTGAAAATTATCATTATTGAAAATTGAGGTGCAAAAGCTACTGTAGCTCAAATCATTGTTTTTTGCTAAATAAGACCATTCCTTCACCAGTGTGTTTCTTTACACACTTAAAGGAGAATTTCTGTCTGAGGTCTGCCTGAGAATATCTTGATCTTTGGTGTTAATTATATTATAAATTGAACAAAGCACTACTGGGAAAAAATAAGACAAAATAAGAAAGGCAAGTAATTACTTATTGGTCATTTCTGCTATTTAGAGAACCTATGGATTTGGAGGAAAGAACATTGCTTGAAAGGGATTTAAAAAGTGTAAATGAAATTAGAAACAAGTTCAAAAGGTGCTCACTAAATGGTGAAATGCCCCTCCATAAAAGTGTTGACCCCATAAAAGAGAATGAGTGCGAAAACTTTTCTTTCTCAAAAAAAAGAGCAGCAATCACTTTTAAAGACATATTTTCTTGAGACTGATATTTTTTATTGAAAATTGGTTTGCAAAATCAGTATAACTGGTTTAATACCAGGAGTCCATGATGCGCCTCATGCTCATGAACCTCATGCCACCGTAGTCCCTGAAGTTCCTGTACTCTCCAGGCCTGAAGTACCACATCCTGCCTCTGTAGTGGGGATGCTCATACATGAGCCAGTGGCCGTCCATCACATGGCAGGACATGCAGCCGTTGGACCAGTGGTAGCGATCCATGAAGGAATCACAGTCATCCCTCACCTCCATCATCTGACCCATGAAGTTGTCCCTCTCATAGACCCTCATTCTGTAGGATCCTCTGTACTGTTTGGGAAATTTAAGGGTCAGTTAACTAGGAAATGCACCATATATCCTAAATTAAGACTGAAATGATAGGCAGATCCAACACCATACCATGGGGATCATGCGGCAGGACCTGATGCAGTTGTTGCCCCAGCCCCACATGTTCATGTAGTCAGCGTACTCGCCCCTCCTCATGAAATACTGGTTTCCCATGAAGTTGGTGCGGTCGTAGACCATCCAGCAGCCGCTCTCCACCCTGCAGGAGTGGCAGCGGCTCATGTAAGTGTGCATATCAGAACAATCACCGGTGCACTCGTAGGAGCGCCCCATGAAGTTCCTGTCCTCATAGAAGATAACCTGTTTAAACAAAAATGACAAATTGTACGTTAATGAATTGACAAGACAATATAATTGTCTAATCCCTTCATCATCTTTGATGATTACCTTCCCCATAGTCATGATGGCTGGTTTGGTTTGTTCAAGCTGTTTCCAACTGGTGAACTGACATCCTGCCTTGTTTAACCCTTGCATTTATACCTGGACCAAGACTAAAGAACATGTGCCTCCTATTGTAAAAACTCCTGACCAAGCAACATAGCACAGAGGCCCATAGAGAGCTGAAGAGCTTTCACTACATTTCCACGTGACACAGTCTCCAGAAGTTCTCATTGGCAAGTCAATAGTTTCATGGCTTTCAAAAAATACATTGTTTTACTCTTTAAATGGCATAGGCAGCACCTATGAATCACTGTTTTCATCATTAATGGTATGTGCTATTCAACTGTACATATGTAGCAGAATTATCTGCTTGCAAAATAGCAAAATTAGAAGTTAAGCACTGCTATCGATTTCTGAACTGGCTCTGAAGACAAAATACGTGAATGCATTAAAAACAACCATGCAATGTAATGAATTTTGGAGAAGATTGATTCATTTATCATTTCATAAAAGTTTAGAGTTTTCATTAACAGGAATAAAGTAAATATACAGTATACACAGTCACATAACCTGGAGGTTTGATGCTCTAACAATGCTTTCTCACCTCTTAGTCCAGATTAGTGTTGACACCAATTTGACAAATTTAAGCAGCAAGAATGAAATAGGTGAAAATTGCTGAGGGCAAATGAGCATTTTCTAGACTACAGCATGGTATGTTACTCATTTGGCTCCACATAAAATACTTCCATGGACCTAAGGATATGTTCATAAATTTGATTAAATGTTTAAAATTGAAGGTATTGTTGTCATTTCAGTGCATAAAATAATTTATTTTTCATTAAAAAAAGTGTTGCCTTCACATTTTTAAGGGAGTGACATTTAAATTTTTTTTCTTCTTGTGGACTAATGCAGCAGGGCATTTTTTTGGATTTGAAAATTAATTGTGTGTGTGAAAAATACCCATGTCAAACATATTTGAGTGCACACACACACACAAAAAAAAGTTATTATAATTATTATTATTATTAAACACAAAATATTTGTCAAATTTATTTATTTATTCATTCATTCATTTATGAATACAGTACATAAGACAGACAGGTACCCTGGAACTGGGAAAAAAAATTAAAAATCTGTCTTTCTCTGCTTATCTCTTTCAGAACACAGATGATCTGCTAGTAGCATCAGCAGAATGCCCTAGTGATGATGAGGATTTAGAGGAGTGCGAGCCTGGCGGTGAGTACATTTTTCTAAATTGGGGTGTATTAATGGAGATTAATGGGACACACACACACACACACACAGATTATTCAAAACCTGGGATTTAATAAATACAGCTGTGATTGGTCAGTATTGTTGCCATTACTTTAACATTATGCAGGTCATGCCTGTAACCTTTACATGACCTCATGGGGCAGAGTGAGTTATATAAACTGAGGATTTGGAAGTGAAATGAAGCTGGGATGAATTTACAGCTTTAAGTGTAAATCAAGTGAGAACAGCCAAGATAAAGTTTATTAGGCTATATAATCTCAGTACTTCAGATGTGTATTGTCCTTTGGGTACATCTACTTGTTTTATGGCACTGCTGTGGTATTGTCTAACCACCAATGTGGACAGAAATCCCATTAAAACAAAAGTGTAATTTGTTATTTTCTTTTTTTTAAAAAAAGTGTCATACTAATTAAGACAAACTATGGAGTTTCCTGAAAATTTTTCTTTTACTCAGTGGAGCAGTGTTGTAAGGAATCAAAGTAGCTGCTATGACATTATGTAAGTAGGTGGGAGTAGGAGTATTGTATACACACACACACACACACACACACCCAGCAGCAGAACTGAGAGTTGACACCTTATAGCGCTTTTCCACAAAACAATGTGGTACAGCACAAATTAACAAATCCATTGTCCTACATTTTCTTATTATTTCAATTGTCAAGTGACCCGTAAAGTAGCACAACACCCATTCTAAATTTAGTTTCCCTTCTTGACTAGAAAAAATGTTTAATGAACAGGGCCTTGTGGGTGGAGTTAGAAATAGTGCTAACTACTGATTGGTCAACTATCACATAATATCTCATAATAAGGCAACTATCACAAATTGTCCTGATAAAATACACCACTACTGTGGTCAAAAAAAAAAATAATAATAATAATAATAATAAATATAGCTCTGAGCAGTGATTAAAGGGGCCAAGCATCGGAGGAAGACCAGAAGCCACTGGGACCATCAGTGCTTGTGCCCAAGGACATTTACTAAAGAACATGTCAATTTGAATGCAAAACCTTGAGCTTTTGATGAGATATTGTCTTACATCCTGTTTTCAGTAGGCCTCACAGGTTGAAAATAAACTTGAAGCTTGTTTGTTAACTTTAGGTAATGTTGTTAAATACTGTGTATGTGACAAGTTTATTGCAAAATGTAAAAAAAAAAAAAATGTTGCTGAGTAATGTTCTTTCTTCCTGTTTGATGACTTAGGGTTAGGGTTAGTTTTGTTCAGATTGGTATCACAATTCTAAGCTCCAAATTCAATGATGATTGGACAAAATTTGTTGGAAAAGAAGTTTAAAAAAACTGTTTTTATCAAACAATATAGTGTTTTAGATTTGTTAATATTTATTTACACGCTGATGTTTGGCTCAATTGTACATGTCTTACCAATAATCCATTTAGGATCCGCCATGCTAAAATTAGGGCTAATCTCAAACAGCATCCTATGACCCTTTGTATATTCACTAATAGTAAACTATTGGCACCCTTGACTTCAGCCATGGCTTTGATTATCATTACTGCTTGTATGTGTTTGTTTTTCTTTTTTTTTTAACCAATAAGTATCAGTATAATACTAATCATATCCATCACTACTGTGGTGAACCTTACCACCTCCTCCTATATTGACAGGTACCCTTACACAATGGGAAGTTCAGGCATTGAACCCCACAGAGACAGGGGCTTAGAGAGAGGGTGGGTGAGATGCAATCCCAGCTTTAAACACTGCCGATCGTTGTCATGTGTGTGCTGTTGTGTTGCGCCTGAGGAAACAGGGATTGGATTTAAAAAACGAAGAGGCGGAGAGAGGATTGAGGAGGAAAGTCTGCATTGTGATGATGATCTTGGGGTCTTGTGAAATGTTTCATGGATCTTCACTCCTCCCAGTCTATCTCAGTGGACTAATTAATCTCTGCCCTTGTTAGACATCCCTAATTACATCATCTAATGAAGCCTGGCTTAGGGTTCTCTCCTTTCTAATGAGCCGAAAACACAATGTAGTTAAACACAAACAATGGCTTCCTTCAGACATCTTACATTAAAGGCAGACAGACACGTCTCACACACTCAAACATGCACACTATTCATATATAGTCCAGAATTATTGATGCTTTTTTATATAAAAAAAGGGGTAAAAGTGGCTCATTATGGCTCATAATTCCGCTTACAACAAGAACAAGGACATTTTAGACCAAAACTCTGGCCTCTGCCAGAAGGTTTAGAGGTGGAAGATGGAGCTTTCGACAAGATAACTCATAATGTATACACAAATATATATTATGTTTTGCAGTGTCCTTCTCAAGCTATGGATTTCAACCCTAATTTAAACCTGTGGTTTTAGTTGAAGAAGGAAGTCCACATGCTCAAACCTAAAGATATATAGAAGCTTGAAATATTCTGGACAGAGGAGGGCCCAATATTTTTTGCCTCCAGATTTGTTAGACATGTGCACATCTAAGAATACAAAAGTGCTGTTGCTTCACCACAGGAGACTCAGTAGTAATTGTGGGGTGCCAATCATTTTAAAACCAGTGGTTACACCAGATTTTTTTCTTTTGTTTATGTGTGAAAACCTTTTTTTTTTTTTTTTTTTTTTTTTTTTTTTTTTAATTAACACCAGAACTATGTTTAAGCTCGGAATATTACTCATTGCATGTTTTTCATTTTTATTTCAAAGGGTGCCAATAATTCTGTTGTTGACAGTACATAGTAAAATGTACAGATGTGAATTGTCCCATCGACTTCCAGATCCTGCTTAGTACTGATTTGATTTCCTGGCAGGCATGTATACAGCATCCATATTTTATTGACATCATAACGTTTTATTGCATGTGAAGAGTACTGGCCCTTCAGTGTTTTACTCTATTGATTAGCAGATGTCCCTTTTTTGGCCTACTGACACTTTTAATAATCTCCCAGTACCTCTTCCTAGCCACAGATTCAAATGGACTATCGAGCTAATAATAACAGGATGTTTTGGCTACACACCCAAACTAAGTGGAAATTAGGTTGATTACTGTAGAGTTTCCACTTTGTTTATGCATGTGACAAAAAAAATGTAGAGATGGCAGCAATTGTAGTGAGACAATGGGCTTACATTTTACCTGCCTCTAATGCAGCTGATTGAGTGAACACTTAAATTGGATGCCTTACCTCCACATGGTTTCAGTTGGCCTGAATGGAGCCAGAAGATGACATAACGTCAACTGTGAATCAAAGAGAATCAAATAATCAAACACACTGACAAGCCATATGAGCAGTCAGCTGCACTGATGGCATTTTACACCAAAAATTATGCTTATTTATTTTTTTAACACTTCCTAATTCTTAGAGTAATATACAGTTTCAAACATTGTCAGTTTAGTGTCTTATTCATTCTAGATCTTCAAAATTACTTAATTCTTTGCTAAAACCATTAACACATACACTATAACATGCAAAAAAAAAAAAGAAAAGAAAAGGGGAGTATCTCAGTATCTGGACTTTTTCTATTTCTATTTCAAGAACTGCAGTAAAATAAAGCACCAGCAGGCCATAAACTCTCAGTCATAAACAGATCGATTAGGGTAGAACAGTAAAACACTTTTGATTAGAGAGCTTTACCTAAGAGCCTTGCAGCACCATTACGACTAACCCTAAACCCCCTTGCTCATTTTCTTTAATCCGATATGCACATTGTGCACTGAAGACCTTGTGGCAAAATGTTAATTGATGCTCAATGAACAAACAATACTTGCTGAACCATCTACATTTTTTTTAAATCTGAGATTTTTGTTTGGCATGCATGTAATAGCAGGTACCACTATTGAGCTATGGAGTAATTGCTAGAATAACATCCAGAAGTGCATCATTAAATTGAGGGAATGCGTGACATCGTAATTTCACCCTGTTGCAATTACTGAAACAGTATATTTATGACTCTAAAAATAAGGGTTGGGTCAATTATTTTTGGCAAGTGTGGAAATGACAAGGAGAGAAAAGCACTTGGCTCTTCTTTATTGAATGTGAAATGTGCCACTACAATCTAAATTCAAATCTGAATTTGTATTCTGCCTTTATTTAAATTTGTAAGTGAATTTTTGTAGCCTAATAACATCAAGTTGAAATTGCATTACATGGCTTGTATTTGTATGCAAGGCTTTGAATTAAATTTTATAATAATCAGTTGCTTTCAAAAATATCTAGATCTGATTATTCTAAAAAAAAAAAAAATGGTGTTTCAAATTCAGATTCTGATTTTCAAAACATTACATCATTGTCTCATTGGCTGGAATTGAACATTTGAACCTGAATTAAATTTTAAATTTGATTCACTTACAAATTCAAATAAAGGCTTTATTTCAGATTTGTGAATTTTAAATTCAGATAGCAGTGACCTGCTTCTGATTCCATAGGGTGCTAGCTAGTATAACACTATCAATTAGTATACTAATTAGATTAGATTAGTATCAATTAGAACACTAAAACTTCATACCAAGAAAGCCCAGGAAAATTAACATATAATAAATAAAACTCGTACCAAGAAATAAATTAACAATGGCAACAGAAATATATGCATTACATTATCAACCGAGTTGAATCTGTGAAATAGGTTCAAATAAATAGCAGGCCTAATTAGATACTGTGTGCAGTTCTTTATGTTTGTAAATGACTTACATTTAAATTAAGCACCATACATTTTAACTTATGTACAAAAGTGTTCAGTATTGGGACTAAAGTTACAGAAGAAGTACCTTTTAAATCATTCAAATGTTCAATGCATTTTAATATAGGAGACATTCTTGGTGAGGTGGTCTGGGAAAACCCATCGGATGTTGCTGAAGCTAAATTCTGGAAAACAGCCAAAAATGGCAACAAAAAAAAAATCTGCTATGCAAGTGTGATTTCCTCAAACTGTGAATGTTTTGATTGAGTTGTTGGATAGCTACATGCCATATCGAATTGGTCATAAGCCTAATCAGTTCAGTTTGTATTCAGATACTGACTGTTAAAATGTCAGTGATCCTCCTTGCTATCACATCAGAAAAGAGAAACATGCTTACACACGCTGTGCAGACAACAGTGGACAATCTTTTTAAATGATTATATGACCTAATAAAAAGATATTAATAGAAAGAAATTCTTCCAACAGAACTGTACTGAATGAAGTAATCAGCTATTATTAACCAGCCAGTGTTCGCATGACATCAGACATCAGTTAAGTGAAGAAACAACAATGAGGCTGGTGTTAAAATGCAAACATTTATTTCAGGAGAACCTGTAGCTTTTAGAACTACTGTACATATGTATGCAAGAAAATGTCACAATTTGACCATGTGAAGGGTTTTTCTCAGGCTCACACATGACTGAGAATTAGCTCTCATTGATGGTCACTTTTTAGGATGCACAGCCATTATGCTTAGATTGTTCGACTTAAATTAATGTGCCTATATTTATTAAGATAGCCAACATGTGGCATCATGTGGTTATGCTTAGGCTGTGTAATCTATACCGTATTCTGCTCCTTAGAACTTCCTGATTGGAACATGTAAAATTGCTGATGTCTATCATATTATATCATAGCCGACAAACTGGTTAGATAATGAAAGTTATTATAAAACCCTAGAAGCAAACTAAGCAAACTCAGCCACCCACGTTGTGTCTATTACAGAGTTAATTAGCTTTGTTCATCTATGGAACAAAAATGGCAAACACCTTCCTCTCCGTGTGATACAGCCGCACTGTCTCAGTAACTGTTGTTGTTGAACCTGTTGATGCTGAACGCAAATAACACACAGCGGCAGATTATGGGTTAGGAAATAAATAAGAAAAAAAGAATGTCATGGGAGCTAAACAGCATAGACAGATTCATAAAAGAAACTAATATAAACAAAAGAAAAGAAAGAAGCGTGAAGTAACTGAAAGAATAGGACATCGCAGGACGTGAAAGAAACGAAAGACAGGCTTATTTTATCTGGAAATCCCTCTTATTTTGTCTGCGTGTTGTTTTTTGTGTGTGTGTAAACCTTGAGGCCAGAGCGAGAGAGAATTTACACTATTAGTCAAAAGTCTTTAATGCAAGAGAATTTTGCCTTTGACGAACATCTGTGTCTGTCAGTAAATCCCAGGTTAAGCCTGTAGTAACATTTAATCTCTAAATGTGTGGCATCATGTGTGCTTGTGCCATAATATGGTATTTTATACATTTTTTTAAATTAATATGGAGGATGTGTTACTATAAATCTGAGTAAGTTACTAGTTGTTTAGGGATTTTTAAAAATTCTATATACCTTATACTGTATATCAATTTAATACAGATGCTGGATCAGCTTGTTTTCTCCATCCTCCAAATTTTTTTACATTAAAATTGTGTAGAATCTGTAAAAAAAATAAATAAATAAATAAAAAATATTCTAAATATTCTATAATCAAGACTTACTAAAATAGGAAAATTTGATATTCAGACACAGAAAAGGTAGCAGAAAAAGAGAACCAAATTTAAAACAATAAAAAGTACATTGTAGGCTTTACTCGAGTAATGATTAAAACACCCCAATTAAAACTACTTTTAGAAGTACAATGTATTTTTTTAAAAGGTCATTGCTGTTCAGCATGTTTTACACAAAACTGGGAGCTAAGATCTGTTGAATTTCATTACAAAATAAATCTTGGATATATGAATCAATATTTGAAAGGTAATATAATTAATAAGATTAATATGCAAGTCATTCGGGGTGGACTTTTCCTTTAATGTGCATTTGTGCTCCGTTGGCTTTGGTGTTGAGGTAACAGTACTGCCATCAGCATTAAAAATACCTTTTTGGGTAATGTCTGTGCTCAGTAGAACTCCCACACTTGTCTGATATTAAAAACATGTATACTTCAGGAGATAGAGTACTTATTGCTTAAAGGCATGAAGTGTCTCTTTATTTGAGGTTCAAAGCCTTATGCAATGTAATAAGCATATACTGTACCATCTGTGTGTTTCATTTTTTATACATTCGATACAAACTTAATTCAGTTATGTGATTTTAATTAGGCTAGCTCAGCAGCTTGAATAATTCAGTATTTCTCACATTTCCAGTCCATTTATGTTGATCTCTGACTATTCTAATTACCATATTCACCAACCAAAAGCGGAACATAAAAAGGAACATAAAGCCATGAAGAAAAAAAAGGAATATAAATTTAATTTAAATAAAATTAAAAATTATTATTATTAATTTGATTAACAACAACAACAACGACAACAATAATAATAATAATACTAATTCATATAATTTAAAATATTTTAAAATATAAAAAGTAAACAAAGGTAAATAAATAAAACATAAAATTTACAATACGCTATATGACCAAAAGTTTGTGGACACCTGACCAACACACCCACATGTGCTTTTTGAACATCCAAATCCAGAGTTATTCCCCCCTTTGCTGTTACAGTAACCTTCCACTAGATTTTGGAGCAAGGTTGTGGGGATTTGCCCATTTAGCCATAAGAGCAACACTGATGTTGGGCATTCCAGTTCATCCTAAAGGTGTTCAGTGGGGTTGAACTCAGGGTTCTATGCTGAATTTGAGTTCTTCACACCAACCATGGCAAACCATGTCTTCATGGAGCTCGCTTCGTGCACAGGGGCATTGTCATGCTGGAGCAGCGTTGGGCCTCTTAGTTCCAGTGAAGGGAAATTGTAATGCTACAGCATACAAAGACATTCTATACAATTGTGTGCTTCCAACTTTGTGGCAACAGTTTGGGGAAGAACCAAATATGGGTGTGATGGTCAGGTGTCCACAAACTTTTGGCCACAGTGTAGTTGTGTTTTTTTTTTTTTTTTGAATGAAGAAAATATGAACACGAGCCATCAGTCGTTGGAATTTGATTCTTTATCTACATTGTACACTTGTGACAGGCTGTTCACTATATCCGATGTTCTATGAGACTCAGTGGATGTGTGTTTGAGGCTTGCTAACATTGGTTTATAGGTCCATTCCATTCATATTTTTTGTGTGTCAGACTAGAGCCCTATATGTCTTTACTGGCCCATAAGAAGCTGATATTACTTCCCAAAGCTCACCAAGGGAGCTGGGGTGGATCTGCTGCATTAATTTGTTTTTTATTAATATGGGTGTAATGTTCTTCAGAGCCTAGCCATCACCCCCTCTTCAATCCCTTTATATCTTATGCAATCAGTGCAGAGTCAGAGAATGTCCAAATAAATTTCCACTCATGGACTTTTTTAAAGTGATGTATGTATGGAATAAAACAATTCTCCATGCTGTTATAGGAACATAATCAATTGAGTGGTGTGATGTGCTCCAACGTGGAGCGGAGTTACTGTTACCACCCCAATGTTAATTATTTTATTATATATTTCATTATTATTCTTTTTATATCACAGCAACTTTCAAACAATTACATTTTTATTATTAAATAAAGAACAATGTGCTGTACTTTTATTCATTTATGGTTACATTTAATGTTGTGAAACATCCACAAAAGAAGTTCCTTTATAGCAGTAATGAACAGTTATTCCTTCACCAGCCTCACTTTTTCCCCCACTTTTAACATTAATGAGACAAAAATGACAGCTTGTCGAGTTAACGAGAAACTAGAAAGCACAAATTCCTCTGTTTCCAAAGACTTTCCCATGATGAAAACTTAGTTACAGCTTTACCACTGACTGTTACGAAGTGCAAACATTGGAGACTTCATCCAAAAATGCTAAATAAACACCTCCTCACATAAAAACATCATGTCAATGATTACACACATTTTTGTGTAATTCTGGTTGTCATGTCCACTGTACTGTACTTTTACTATAAGTTGTTACTATAAAAAATAGCAGGAACTATTTTCAGTTGCTGTTATAGAAATATACTCAACATCTTCTGACCAAGCAGAATTGAGAATTTGTCAGTGCAGTGTTGTGTAATTCACATAAAGAATGGGTTTTATCTTGGTTGTTCTGAGTGTTTCTGAATTAACCTTGTATATAACTGAGCCAGTATTATTTTATATTATAACCAAACAGTGTTTCATGGGGCATTACTGACTACCAGCTGTTTGTTCTTTAGAGCTCAGCTACACACTGAGGGCAGTCTGTGTGTGTTGTGTCCTAAGGCTGATGGTCCTTTTGCTGCTCCTTTTATCTCAAGATCTATTTCCAGATATATTTCGAAGTGAATAGTTTTTTTTTCCTGTTCCAACCAAATAATTAACTGGAGGCCATGTATTAAGTGTGACGTCATTAAGTCATGGGCTCAGGTTGCACAATCGGTGGCCACTGCATAATAATTCATGGTTCTGAGTTTGTGGCCCCGAAATATTAACTTGTGGCCTCAATATATTAATTGGTGGTCATGCCTTATTAAAACATAACATCACCCCAGAGGCTCCATAGTCTGTTAGAGAGGGACTTTATATTTTAATTTTACATTTATCGCCTAAAACTAAGGTTTCTGTCCTTGGAATAATTGGAACGTCTTTTTTTTTTTTTTTTAAATAAAACCCAGTCATTGATTTGTGTTCATAGTGTGTCTATTAGAACTGTAAAATTTTTAAACAGTAAATCAATTTAGTAACCACTAATGTAATATCTGATAAATGGATTCTTTTCATTACACCCCAAAAGGCCTTTTTTTCTGAATTATTGAATGCTTCAAGCATATAATTGGAGACTATCTGCAAAAAACTAATCCCTTAAGTACTGGATTATAAGTTTTTGTATTCATTCGTCTGCCTAAGCAGTGAATAAATGTTCACACAATGTCTCATATTGGCTGTGATCACTAGGAATTAAGCAAATAAGGCATTCAACCTTAGGGCACAAAGATGTAACAATACAGTTACTTTATATATATATATATATATATATATATATATATATATATATACACACACACACACACACACACACACATACAGTATATAAAAACATACATATATACATACACACACACACACACTACAGACATATAGATATCTAGGCCACATGGTTTTGGTAGAGGTGTGTGTGTTTGTGTGTCAGTCAGGGGAGGGTGGGTATTATCCAAAATTGGTAATTGTATGAATTAATGTTTCTTTTTTTCAGTTCTTTCAAATATTTACAACCTGCATTTCATAATTGCTATCTGTATTTGTTCTCCTTTGTGGGTTTGCAAAATATTTGAGCATAATAGACATTCATGTATAATGAAAGACTGTGTATTGGGGCAAAACATGATGTCAAGGGCATGATCGGGGGAAAACATTTCCCTGCACATTAAATTTCCTGGATGTAATTTCTATTCACACTAATTCACCTTATCAAAATTTTGACAATATTCAGAGATGTTTTACATTCTAAACAAAATTGCATTTGAAAATTTATGCATTATTCTAATATTTATTGAACATAGATTGCATATTAAATGTCAGATATCTGGTCCATATTGCAAAAAGAAGTGTATTAGGACTAGAGTTCTGTTAGGTTAGTTTTATTATTTACAAGCTGAAACTGCATGGGGAGTAGGACATTAATGATATATTTAATAATATGATCGTTATTTTGGGGTAAAGATATGGTGGGAATATGAATTAGAAAATATCCCAGTAATGTTCAGTATCCTAAGCTTAATCTGAAAGATTTGCATATAGATTGTAATAATTAGTAAAATCCCTCTCCAGTCATCATAATGCTATCGGGAGGGGGGATTATACTTTATAATCTCACAGAAAAAAAAAAAACACACACACACACACTGAATGGCTGATTAAAGAGATTTAAAGACTCTTTGAAAATTGGGGTGAACATTGTTTATCACTATCCAAGAACAATCTTACACAGCTTTCTTTTTGTAATTTTTTTTTTCATGCAAAAATCATGCGGCCAATTTGTTGATGTAAGTGACCTGTACTATGTGGTTTGCTATCTTATTTAACCCATCCAATCTGTGAAAAGAGTGAGTAGTGGTAGGATAGTTAGGCGCTTGTATTTAGAACTGTTTAACATATTTTAGAGAAACAATAACGTCACTAACACTTTGGCTTCTGTAGCTTGCAGCTTAGGATAGTTAGTAAAGTTAGCATAGATTAGATTATTCAGATTGTACATAATGAGCCAATTTTATCTGTATATGTGTACTTTTAACTTTAAGTTAGGTTCAGTGAAGAGAGAGTTTAGATGATTCAGATTAACATTTTAAATAGATTACAAGTCACTAACTAAACTTGAACTAACCTCATTCTAAGTCATAGTGTTCTAATAATGGTTTTAACTGTGTTGCTATTGTTTTTCTTTCACTGTTTTTTGGATTTGATTTTAATGTAGAAAACAGCTTGCTCAGATTTTTACTAATGCTTCCCCCCCTCGCCCTGTCTGTTTCTTATCCTAGGAGGTGAATTAGTGTTGCCCATAATAACCGTGGATTCCCTAGATCCCCCTTCAGTCGCAACAAGGTACCCAGTTATCCCTCCACCCCCTACCTACCATCCCTTCCTCACACTGCTTGAGACCACAAAAGAGTCCATGTCCCATTCCAATGGCCACGTGCCATGTCCAATGGACCAAGAGGACTGTGAGGAGGCCATGGAGGTCTCGGCTTATGGTTCGGGTGAGATGACCGAGTCAGATGACGAGGACTATTACAAAAACTCCCCCCTCGTCACAGATCGAACCGTGCTTCCGCCTCCTCCGGCGGTAGCCGAAAACCCACGCGGTGATCGCCACTTTTCTCGGCATCCTCCCAACTCCCAGCGGCCCCTGCTTCCATCCACCCCTACGACCTCGCCGCGACTCAAACCCAATATCAACAGTGGCCCTAATATTCCAGCGGGCAAAATGAACACCCGAGATCAAGTGCTCCTGCCACCCGTCCAGCCTTCTGGGGATCCCGAACATGGCGGGCGGCACAGGCACATTCCTGGTATAACCAACTCTCCCAATTTTCCTACCGCAGAGCCTTCATCTCCTGACCGAGGCCCCCCAGGAGCAGTGGAGGTGATCCGGGAGTCCAGCAGCACCACAGGGATGGTGGTGGGGATCGTCGCGGCAGCTGCCTTGTGCATCCTCATCCTCCTGTACGCCATGTACAAATATCGGAACCGAGATGAAGGATCTTATCAAGTGGACCAGAGCCGCAACTACATCAGTAATTCAGCCACACAGAGCAATGGGACGCTGGTGAAGGAGAAGCAGTCCGGTACAACCAAAACAGGCACCAAGAGCAAGAAGAACAAAGACAAGGAATATTACGTCTGAGCTCAGGCCTGACAGAGACAGAGACAGAACAGAGAGAGAGAGCAAAAGAGAGAGAGGGAGGTGGAATACTGAGGGAACAGGGATGGTGAAAGTTCTGGGTTTTGTTGGCAATCATATTTCTTGTTCACCCTTCCCAACTGTTGTTTCCATTCCCAAACAAGCTCTATGAAATAACAGAGATAGAGAGACAAAACACATGAGGTTGAGATTGCTTTCTTTCCTTCGACTTTTTGATAAATATTCCTCATAACTTTTGTACTGTTGGGTAAATGCACAGTGGATTTGTTCCGTTGTAACCATTCTACACTCTTGCTTGCTCGTTGTAAATACTATGTTAGTCGTGGGTCTTCAGGATCTTCAGGATCTCCTAACCTATTGTTGCAACACCAGTATGTGCCAAGCCCAGAAGATTCCTTCTTTATGAAGACGTTCAAGTAAGGCTAGCTATACGTGAAGTATTTCTATGAGCACTGCTCAAAAACCAACCGAGTGTTGGACAAATAGAAGGGAAAAAAGTAAACATGAATGTTGGAAAGTTGGTGATATTTGAGAGACAAAGAAGATCAAATAGTCGTGCCAGTCCAAATTACTGCCAAACCATCTCAGTGTCAAATCTGCCTCCCTTTCTGCTCCAAGTATTCATGTCTTATTTCTCTCTTATCTTATTCAATCTCTCTCTCTTCTCATTCAATCTCTCTCTCTCTCTCCCTGTTTGGCTTGTACTCTTAAATTCCTCTCCTTGTCTTCGGTGCTCAGGAGCTGATGCAACATAACTTCTGCTGTGTTTCAAGCATGTAGTATTCCTTAACGAAAAAGAGACAATAACCTGTTGAGTTTCTGTGGAGTTTAAAAAAAGTATAATCAAAAAAAGTCGCAACAAGATTAACCATGGAAATTTGAGAACTCGACATCCGCGGTTGCTGTTTAGCCACCGAAACGCTCTGAGGCCAAACTCTTGGTTGTCCTTCATTCCAGCAGATATCCGCCACTTGTTTTTGGGGTTTGATGTTGAGCCCTATCAAAGGTTATGAAATCATATATGAAAAACCAGAAAAAAAAAACATCTCACAGCAGCAAAATGACTTTGTTCCCTAGAAATATATATATACACGTGTATAGACGACTGAGTAACTCAAGGACAACCTCATGGAAAGGGAGTTGTTAGATAATATCCGTCCCCTGCTTTGAGGTGATAACAGGTCGTCAGTGTGAGTCAGTTTCCTTCTTTACCTTGTGCATTTCTGGAACAAGCCACAATGCAACATGTCCATGAAAAGAAAAAAAACAAAAAAAAAAGAAAAAGAAAAACTACGGCCATAAAGGACACGCTGAATCTATGGACCAGAGTGCTTTTTTTCATCTTTCTTTTACATTTTGTCATAAACAAAATGGGAAAAGACTTTTATAGGAAAATGTGCCGCAAGTCCCTGGTGTTTTGGCATCGGGGAATGCGAAAGTTCATAGCAGGTGACCATGTTCTCAATTTTGCTGCTGCAGCAAGTAGCAAGCAAAGATGGAAAGACTGTATCAGTGTGAACTATAAAAAAAACACTTGGAGGAAAGTGGAAGTCTCATTCTATGAGGATGTACAACTTGAACTTTAGTATTCCAATATTCTCAGCTCTACTACAAGAACTATGAAAAGAGAAAATCAAAAAAAAAAAGTTTGTGAAATGTCTAAATATTTGAAATTCATCCCACTGCTACGATAAAAAAAAAAAAAAGATGTGTTTTCCCTACTTACAACCGCTGTTTGGAGAAAAAAAAATTATAATGATCAGTGATCTTGGGACGTAAATTTTATTTGTTGAACAGAGTTAAATCTGGTTTACAACACAAACATCACATTGCTAAATTCCTCTGCATCACAATGTTTTTCATTTAGAATATTTTTTAATCCATCATCCAACATGGCAGACCTTCCAATGGTTCCACCAAACTTTTTTTTCTTCAAAGCATCAACGTGTGAGTGTGCGTGTATGCGAGTGTGTGTGTGTCACCTCTTTCATGTTTTTTCTCTCATTTTTTAAATTTTACACCATCACCAGATAACCCACCCAACCCCCCGACCCCGAGTGCCCCCTGTTCTTTCTAAATGTTCTTGTAAAGTGTTCCAGTGAGATGACTCTAAATATGTGTATATTAACAGAAGGGAATAAAATTGGTTATATACTTCTTACTCTTCGGCATCATGTCATTATTAAAACAGTGTTCCTATTTGACAATTTGTGTAAATATATTCTTAAAACTTTAACAGTTTAAAAATGATTCAGATTCTTCACTAAATGATGTGATGTGTAGGACTGAACACTTATACAGTACACTTCCTCACAGATCAGTTTAGAAATTTACATCTACAAAAATGCTGCTTGCATATAAACAGCATGTTTGGTTCACTTCCTGTAGCTTAGTCAATTCAGAGTCATGTCACATTTTCACCACAATCAAACTGTTACGGGTCTCGGTGCTAGGATATACAATAGCATCATGCAGAACCCGCTTGTCCGAGAGGACAATACATGGTGTGGAGTGGAACTAAGTGCGGAGACGGGCCACCAAACAGCTCCGCCTAAAAACCAAGCGCCTCGAGCAGGGTAAACCAGGTAGGTTATGTACACTGAGCTGCAGCACTAACCGCTGAGCTAACACCGGGGGTAGTAGTATGTGGTACTGTGAAGGGTACAGGATTGGGAAAATCAGAGCCTACAGCTCAAAACAAAAATAATGCAGCATGGTGGGAAAATAACACAAAATGGCCCTGTTGTTTGGCCAAACTTGAAAGAACTAAATATTTCCTTAACATTAAATATATCTAGTCCTGAACCTCAATATTCACTTTTCTAAACCTTGAACCTATATTAACTAGACAGAACAGCCTGCCACCATTCTGCTGACTGGCACAGAGCTACGTCCGCACGCGGGGTGTGGCCATCGGAGGGCTTATGAAGAGGCGCGTCCAGGTGCTGCACGTTTACCTGCATGAGAGCGGCACGTTTTAAAAGCCCGTGCAGGTGGCTGTAGATTTGCCTGAGAAGGCACCTGTGGCATTACACAAACTATGCTACAGTTTGGTTATTGCTGAGGTTTATGTACTTTTTTTTTGATAATTATTTGTGGTCCATATCCAAGTGCATTTACTGTATTACTAAGATGGAATCAAGAGTCCAGTCCAATGTCAGAGTCCAGCTCCTACTGACCACTCAAACATTTCAACCCAGAAATTGTTATAATAGGACAAAAAAAATTGACATAATAACTCAATATTTTGAGGTATTTAATAAATCTCAATCTCCACATAATTAATAACTGTAATAACTTGCTTTGAGAAGTCAGATCTAAGAGATTCTGACTTGGATTTTTGAGTTTGAGAAAATAAGTCAAGAATTTTAAGATGCAAAGCATACATCATTCACAAAATATAAAGAATACCGAAAGGTTATTTGAAGCCCAAAAATACCAAAGAAAATGTGTGTGCATCAAAAATCTGCAGATAATTGATTACTTTTTCATGAAATTTGCAAAGATTTTGAGGCTGGCTCAAAATGGTGGACAGTGTAGCGGGAAAAAAGCAGGGCTGTGTCTTCATCCAAGTATACAATTGATACAAATAAAAGCCAAACTACTAACACACAAAAATAGAAATGGATAAATTGAAACATAGTAGTGGAAATAAAGTATAAAAAAAAACACACAAGTAAAAACTGTGGAAAGTAAATCTTTAAAGACTCCAAACTGATTAGTCAGTATATTAATAAAATGAATTAACTTAAGCCTGATATTCATTTAAGAGCAAAATGCAGCCATTTTCAGAAACCAGAAACCTTGTTAAAATGTGGTATTGTTGCCTGAGATGGGATAACACCCTTTTACAACTGTTAAATGTTTACTCAGATTCCAAGTTGAAAATTGATGTTTAAAAAGTTAATGTTTTTAAGAGTTACAAGAGTTTTTGGAGTCATTTGAAACCATTTAAATGTACAAGCTTCCATTGGCTCTACACCAGGCTTCTGAAAGCTGAAGGCACACAGTGCTTCTCTAACACACCTGATTTGATTTAGTAATTAACTGACCCAGTTGTGTGTTTTAGGAGAGCAAACATGCAACAATTGGAATTTGAAAATCCTGCTCTACCTACTGAAGCTTTTTTCTTGCACTCTCATCCAGTCAGTGTGATATCAGTGGAGTCCATGTGATGTTAAATCTGTGTGGTCCAACAAACTGCTTGCACAGGGGAGATTGGAATGTTCATTGACGCGAGTCAACACCGTCTCTCTCTCTGTCTCTACTTAATTACACAAGGTTTTAATTGAATTTCCAAATCCCAGCCCTGCCATGTGAGCTCATGGTTATTAATGATCTTCTCATCGATTCTCTCTGGAGAGAGAAAGGGAATACCTAACTGCCTCTCAAATGAAAAGCTTGCAAGTTGGAGTGCAGCTCTGTTTTTAATCCTGCTGCATTAGTAAGATGTCTCTGCATATTAAGGTGAGTGGGGAAGTTTGTTGATTTGTTGTGGAGTTGAAGATAAAATTTACAGAACTGGTAAAACTCAGCAGCCCATCAAATGAAGAAAAAATTCAGCAGAGATTAGGTTACAGATGAAGTGAGAGCAAATATAATGCAATTTGCTGGACAGTATTAGGGCAGGCCTTCTAATCTTTCCATCCCCTAAATCCCATCCATCTGTTCAAGTGGAAGCCAGAGATCAAATTTCCCAAGCTACAATATCCCTCCATTTTATCATTTCACCTTTAACATACCCTCAACTGTCCTCAATTTAATCAGAGGTTCTGGTGTAAAATGGGTTTCAGGGCGCTTTCAAACCTATTAGTCCCTTTGCCAAGTCTGTATCAGAATGAAATCCATACTTTTAGTTCATTTGCTATTTGGCTTGGCTTGGTTTCAGGTTGCACAGTAAAAACAAACCAAAACTTGATTAAAAAATTGGCTGAGGGGTGTGTATTGCTGAAAGTGTACTCGTAAAACATGTTCATACATTGGTCACACAGATACTGTCATTTGGCTCAGTTTAGCAGCTCACATCTACAAAAAAAAATCATGTGCAAAAGAGGATGTTAAAGAGTATGTTTGGTTCAGATAGTTATTGAATCATAAGTAATGACTGAGGAAAAAGAAGTCCTCATTTTGACTTCATATTAGAAGTTTATTAAGAAAAAAAATCAGAATATTAAAAAAAAATAATTTTTTGAAATAAATTGTCAATCCAACAATTTTGAATTATGGGAAATTTTCAGGATAAAGAAAACATTTCCATACTGCTTTTCCAAAAAAAAAAAATGGTTTTTTTTTTTCTTCTTTTAATCATTTCCTCTTGAACATAGATCCCATTAAATGAATAAATAAGATTAATTAAAACGTGTTGTAGCCATATTTTAAGATTACATTTATTGTCTAAGATAGCAGTTTTAAAAGAATAAAAATAAAGTAAATAAATTTAAGATAATATTTATATACAAATGTGTATACCTGCTAAGTCTAAGACTAAGGTGTATCTTTATAATATATTACTCAAATTGGATACAAAATGTTACTGTATAAATTATGTATATTTTGCTTACTTTTTTTTTACTACTTGAAATATTGACTTGTTTCCCAAATTTCTAAATTGTTGGATTTGACAGTTAATACACAACTGCTTTCATATTTGATGCTTTACAAAAAGCTCCATTCACTAAAAACATGGCGCAATGTTACTTTATAAACCCTTGAGTACAGTTGATTTATTTCTCAGTTAGAGCAAGTCCCAAAGTGTTTTATTCCTCTCATTCCACAGCGAATGGTAACAATTTTTATCAATTAAAGAATGACACATCGTACTTTTTATACATTTATGGTTGTTTCATGTTGTGGAATGAATGCAAAACAAGTTAGTTCCTGTTATCACTTACATTACAGTTACAAGTTACAGCTTTACCTCTAACAGTTAGAAAGTGCTGACACTGGAGACTCCTTCCAAAAATGTTTAACATTTCTTCACAGAACAGCACTGTGGTATATAGTGCATTGCACAATGTTCTTATAAACAGATATTAAAATGTTATGTAACACAAGTCAATTATGCTTTATAAAGTGTTATGCAAATGACTACATACTTAAAGTTGCTTCTTTAAGGATTCTTTGTATAGCAAAAGGTTATATGCCTCTTAAGGAGGTTCTACTTATAGTTTTATACATAGAACCTTTAAGATTTCTCCCCTGAGACACAAACTGAACAAGCCTAGTTGTAGATGGAACTGTAGATGTATAGTCTTTCAGGTATTATAGGCCATTATGTATAGTTTATAGGACATTATAAATGCATTTGTAATATTATAATTAGTTTTACCACATTAAAAAATATGTACAAAACTGAAAGCTCTAATATGATTTGTAGAGTTGGAACTACTGTCAAGCCGACCACCAATTTTAGAAATTCTCCTCGAACATCTTTTGCTCACAAACCTTTTCATCTCACTTATTCTCCTGCTTTTTGTCATCCAACTCCATGCAGTTATCATGCGTCAAGACCGATCTCAGATCATCATTTTTAATTTATATCAAAGCCTGCTGTGGTCCAGAAGCTGCCAGTGTTCTTGTGCCAGTCGCTGCAGTATGTGTCTTGCTTGATGGATGTAAGAATGCATCCTAGTGGGCATGACACAAATCCATCCCTTATTTACAAGTCAAATATGAAGCCTTACTGTCTAACTCAGACTGGCAGGAGTGAAATCATATACTGCAGTGTGTGGTATAGAAACTAAAAGAAAGCCTTGTCAGAGTGTGTATAAGTAGGAATAGTCTCAGTGGACAAGTGTATGATGGAGAAGTGACAGAGGTGGAAAGGTGACGTCTTGCGGAATAGAGGGAGGCAGTTCAAAGATAAAAACAAAGTGTGAACAACAATGCAGAACCCCGATCCCAGATGTATTCCAGCACACATGCACATGCAAACATACACGCTTACATCAGTGTGCTCGCTCACTCCCCTTTTTTCCAGCTCGGTTGCCATGGAAACAAGGTCCTGTCCTCTGCAAGCATGTGCTTGGGTCGAAAGAGTTCTCTGGTGAGCACTGGTTGGAAAGGCTGGTTACAGATAGAGAGAGACATGATGACAGAAAGACAAGAAGCCTTGCTCCTGCAGCTGCTACTGTTCCTCCTTTTTCTATGAATTAACCAACAAAAGAACAGCCAAACGGACTCATCCGTCAACACCCCATTTACACCACCACTGTCCCCAAAGCTGAGTGATGTGATGTAGTATAGGGGTTCAGCTCAGCAGGGTTATAATGAGACCTCTAGGGTGTTTGGCTAAATGTGAACCGTGTATACGTTTGTCCCACTTCTGCAGCACAGCAGTCAGACGTTTCAGCTCGGCGTGCATCACGGCTGCTGTAGTGTCTCCGTACCTGAAGACAAATGCGCCGCCTGAACAGTGAGGCGTAAACACGGGATGGGGATGTTTAACAGAAATTACTTTAGAGTACATTATCTATCAATGTTCAAAGTCTTTTAGGGCTATAGTAACGTGTAAAATTTCATGCCCCTTTGGTTTTTGAATGAAAACCACATTTCTATTTTACAGTTTGCATAAAGCAAACATAGAACTCCAGTATCTTAAATAAAATTGAAAATAATTTGAATAGTTTTGACATGTCTACAGACACTTAGATTTATCCATCTATCATACAAGAAGGAAATATTATAAATGAGAGTATCCAAAAGATGTTTCAATGATGGACATTAGAGTCAGTTATAAAGGCAACGGGTGGTCTTGGCCTAATTTGTTCTTTGCCAATTGCTACCCTCCAGCCAGGCCTCTCCTATCATATGACTGCTACTAACTGGGGAGGGTGAAGGCTCACAGATGCCCATGATTGGCTAGTGTTGCTGTGATTGACAGGGGAGAGAGGGTATGCCATCTAATTTTGCCTTCTTGGACTCCTGCCATGGATGGCTGTGGTATCGCAATATTTCTTATCTTGTAATTGAGAAGTAAGGATTTGACATAAAACTTGCACACAGAGTATGTGGTAGAAGTTTGAATGGTATATGGCAGAAGTGTGTATTTTTAAATAATTTAATGTTTAGACCAAATATTTCATTAAACACATTTTAGCAAAACCAAAACTTTAAACTAAATGTTGTATTTCCATCATCTGGCAGGTGTACTACTGAACTAAGCCTGAGCTCTTCTTTTTTTCTATATTTGAAGAGAGATTTCTTGAAGTTTGAGAACTTTTGAACTTTAATTCAATATGAAATCTGCATAACACAGAACATAACTATTTCTTTGAATATTCTGTTTGAATAACTGTTAAGTATGGTATGATATGCATGAAAAATCCATTCATACTTTTAACCCTTAGAACTCTGACATTTTTAAGCATATTTTTCTTCCTACTATTATTACTAAACTTCTAACATTACATGAATTCATATAGTGATTGCAGTCATAGCCCACTTACCCCTGACCCCAACCCCTGGGGTAGAGAGATTATTCTCTATCATCAAGACTGGATCACTTGTTTAGAAAAGGTGCAAATCCTTCCTTATCTAATGATACACATCTTATTTCTGAGCTATAACTGAGTTATGAAACTGAAGATTGGGAGCAAATGATCAGGTGGTAGGGGTTAATGGGAACTGTTTGTCAGCTTTTGAAAAAATAATGAAATGAG
This sequence comes from Pangasianodon gigas, assembly GCA_022758105.1. Lineage (NCBI taxonomy): Eukaryota > Metazoa > Chordata > Actinopteri > Siluriformes > Pangasiidae > Pangasianodon > Pangasianodon gigas. The sequence goes on from CM040481.1 coordinate 4,003,142, forward strand.
ATTTTATTCAGAGATTGCCACAGGTTCATGTTGTAATGCTTTGCTTGGGAAATGCTGATCAATAGGTCTGGGTCTAAAATGAACTGTGTTGTTTTGTTTCTTTTAAAAAAGAAAAAAAGGAAGGGTCAAAAAAGAAATGAGTTTCCAGAGCAATGGTTCTTGTTTTTAATGAGGCAGTAGTTTTTTTTTGGGTTACTCTGCCCTTTCATCATCAGCTAGAACTTATTGGCTATAGTCACAGCCCTTCTGTTTTATTAAGTATCTTTGATTAAGGTCAGGCCACCACAGGCAAAAATGATTCTATTTCATCTGGTTACCTCCTTGTGCAAATGCCAAGATCTTCCAACAGTCACTCAGTCATGTATGACAGTATTTGCATTGAACACCACCATCATACAATCGTCATCATGATGATGTTCTCATTTCATGTGCATGTCAGACAAACTGTCCACTCAGCAGCTCGTAAACAGTGTTAGAGATGACCACCAAAGCTGGGGGTACGCTCCCCAGCTTTCTTCTATATTATGAGCATGTTTTTTGTAGACTACTCATTAGTTTTCCATGAGGAGGTTTTCCCTAATTAGCACTGCAACCCTGCATTTATTTATTTTATTCATTCATTCTCTCCTGAGGCCCTTGATGCTGTGGGGATGAGTGGCCCCACTGAAGAGCAGGCTATCTGGTGCACATCCACCGTCTTCCCCCACAAGTCTCTCAGTGAACTTCCCTAACAGTAAAGCAGACCATGGTTCATTGGTTTGGGGCTTGATTCAACGAAATGCTGGCCATTCCATCACCACAATATGTGGTGGATGTTACTACTATAAAATAGTTCCCTGAAAACAATATTTTTGATTCACTGTTATGTGATGGTTTGACCACTGAGTGTACACTATATGACCAATATTTTGTTGGACACCTGACCATCACAGCCACATGTGCTTGTTGAACATCCCATTCCAGATTTACTCCCCTTTTGCTGTTGAAATGAACTCTGTTCTTCTGGGAAGACTTTCCACTAAATTTTAGTGTGGCTGTGGGGATTTGTGTTCATTCAGCCACAAGCGCATTGGTGAGGTCTGTCATTGATTTTGGATGAGGTGACCTGGGGTGCAGTCGGTGTTCCAGTTCATCCTAAAGGTGTTCAGTGGGGCTGAGGTCAGGACTCTGTGCAGGCCACTCGAATTCTTCCACTCCTACCTTGGCAAACCATGTCTTCATGGAGCTCACTTTATGCATGAGGGTCTTGTCATGCTGGAATAGGTTTGGGCCTCTTGGTTCCACTGAAGGGAAATTGTAAAGCTACAGCATACAAAGACATTCTATACAATTGTGTGCTTCAAAATTTATGGCAACAGTTTGGGGAAAAACCACATATGGGTGTGATGGTCAGGTGGCCACAAACTTTTGGCCACAAAGTGTATCACCTGTATCACCCAAAGAATCTATTTAATTCATATTTAGTGATCTATTGCATTATATAATATTTTTAAAAAAATGTTTTAAATGACTAATGTATAATCATAGATTTTCATTCTGATATAAGTAAAAGAAATAATAAACCTATTAGTGTGTGGTACTTCGCCTTGGGATTAAACTCAACTTTAGCATTCAACAAAAGTTATTCCCTTATACCGTATGTTTATTATTTTGTATTCATAGTGTGCAGTATGCTATCTTGAACCAGGAGAGAGAAAATTCATTTTTAAAACAAACTATACTTAAAATCCTATATACACTACATTACAGTACAGCATATTGTACTTTGCAATGCTTTTCAATGGAAAACCCTCTTTTTTATATATATATAATCATATATTCATTCATGGGACAACTTGTAATTCCAGTAATGTGCAGAAACCCAATTTTATTTTGTTCCTGCAGTTTAGTTCGAGCGTGGTGGGTATCCGATGTACAGCGTGTACATCGGTCTACAGTGAGGTTATATAGCCCCAATACAGAGCAGCATGTTTCACCATCATTCAGCTGAATGGATGTAAAGTGAAGGGCGATTTGAGAGAGAGGGAGGGAGAGAGAGAGAGGAGGGAAAATTACCTCACCATAACATCACTGTGGACATGTGGAGTCATTTCATTACTTGGTGGTAAGGTGGATGAATGCACTCTGCTGATCTCATTTGGATAAGCTGAGCTAGCAAGTAGAATATAGCCATCTATCATTATCCACAGCAACAGAATACGAGTAGAGCTTTGGACCACCATTTATTAGACCATGTAACTGTAACTCAAGTGTATTCAATAGCACCACAGCAGACTGTGAATCACAAAGGATAAACATTTGAAATGTACAGGCACTTTGAGAATAATACAGTTTTATTGGATCCCATATGGAGAATATGAGGTATCTTTACAGCCAGCTATATTAAAATACAAAGTTTTTCAGAAGGTTTTTGGGAAAACAGATTAAACTTGTATTGCTTTTGTTTTCTCTTTTTGCCTATATCTTCTGCCATAATGTGTAGACACAGAGCTGCTTGGTTTGTTTTCATACCAATGATGAAATCTTCAATAATAAAAATTCTTGTATACTTGTACTTTTATAGGTGTACCATTTAAATCTGAGCTTTAGAGTCCTCAGCCAATTGGATTTAAGAAATGCAAATATTGTTAAATAACTAAAAAAATTATCTATTTAAATAAACAGGAGAAAAAATTGAGTGAAAAAACAATGTTTGTTGGGGATATGGAGGTTAGGTAGTTTGACCTCTAAGATTAAAAAAAAATAATAATAATTGGACCCCTAACTAAAATGTAAAATCGTGGACTTTAAGGACTAATTTATTTGTACCTTGGGACTCTGAAATTAGGTGTTACACATTTTAAGGTATTGACTGTGTAAAAATATGGTTCATACCAAGAGTTTTGATAAATTTCACTAAAGTTTCTGGTGGATTAGGTATTAAGATGAAAAACATGTCAAATAATTGGAGTAATAAAAACTTTGAATTCAGTGTTTTTAATGGGATAATTTTTTTAAACTAAGTACAAACATTAAATTTCATTGTAGTACCACAGTTAAAAATAATGTTAAGTACAAAGACATTGTCAGTATTACTCATCTTTTCTTTCCTCTTCAGCTTGTCCTCAATTTAGCAGAATTGAAACTGTAAATCATTTAAGTGTAATGATCCCAAATAATTCAAAAGAAGAAATTAGATTTTAAATTAGATTTACTTTACCTGGAATATATGACCAGAGTGCTAAATAACATGTCATTAGCGTGACTATTCTTATTGCGGTTTTATTGGATCCTATTCAGATCAATTTGCTGTGCTTACAAGAACACAAAAACAGTACCCAGTAATTGGAGTTAATACATTTACCTGGATAAGAACTGTGTTTAAAAAAAGTGTTGTCTAAAAATGTATTGGCAATGTAACCTTCTTTCTGTGTGTAGGAAGGACCTACTACGAGTAAGTATGAGTGGATTTTTCTGCTTGTACTTGATCACACGTAACGTTGATTAATAAAATTTTTCTCTGAAGGAAGAGTGCTCTAGTCCGGGTCTATCATAAAGAGACCTAAAGTGACTTGTTCTGTCTTCACACAGCTCCACTGGCTAGTAAACCTGTCTGGGTTGTAAATTAGATTTTATACCTCAAAGACACTGTGACTCAGTTGTAGAATCATACAAAATATTTCTGTTCTACTTCATTATGTTTTGGACCATCAGGGTACCGGGGCGTGGCTAGGACATTTCCAAAGGGGTGGCCAGGTTGAACCCAGTGATTTTATTGGGGTGGCAATGTTTAGTAAAAATGAAAAAAACCTCATGTCCAATATGTCCTTTAAAAGTACTTAATTTACATATGAGAAATAATGACAGCATTCAACATTAATTTTCTTTGCATTAAAAATATGACCAATTTCAATTTATTAGGAATACAAAGTCGATCCTGCTTAGAGTGCTGTGAAACAGCATAATAAAAGCAGACACAAAATCATGCCTCCTTCCAAGAACAAAATGCAGCGTGATATTAGAACACTTTAAAGTTAGTAACTGTTGTATTCTCCTGTTCCTATGATTTCTCACAAATATTTACAAAATCATTCAGATTTAGGGATTTTACACCACTACACTCAGTACTCAAAATCCCCAGATCCCTTAGCTTGTCATCTGCCATTGTAGATCTAAGATGAGCTTGAGACAGGAGAAGCTCCATGCACATGAGGCTATACTGACAGGAATTGCAATTTTGCATAACCTGAAGAATTCCTGGGAAACATCCTTATATACATAGTTCAGTGAATACAGTAAGCTCCAATATGCTGGAGGGTTTCTGCATGGCATTTCTAACCTTCCCATCCAAAACTCTTAACTTGGATTGGCTTATGTACAAGGTCTTCAAGATCAGATCCATACATCCTTGCAAAGGCTAACAGTCTCGTTTTTGCAAAATGCACCACTTGTAGGATTCAAAGCTTGGATACCCCTCATGTCACAGTTCTGTATTGAGAATTGATTCTTAAGCTCATTTGGCAATATATCAAGGACAGGGTTTAAAAAAAACGCCTGTTCAGAAACTTGGTCTTGGTCATCTTTAGATGCCTGCCCATCTGTTTTGTAACTTCTAAACCTGATTTCCAGAGTTCATCAAAGACACGCTTACTCATGTTTTGGAAAGTCTGAATGAAGGCTTCAACTAGATTCTACAGCTTGTGAAAGATCAAGAGATGGAGACTGGAGCATATCAAATAAGAATTGTGAATCACCCATTTTCTGGACATTTTCTGAAAGTAGCACAGAGCCGAATAAACTGGAGCAGACCCCGCTTATCTACTGTCCTCTCCCCACAGGGTTCCTGATCTATTTACTCTAACACACACTGAACTGCTGGTAATCTGTCCATTAACTTACTACAAGCCAAGTATCTGCAGGCCCAATGGGTGTCACTCAATCTCTGAAGCCAAAATGCTAAAAGTTTAAAGTTCATAAAACTATCTTTCATGATTGAGGAGTGCACCATCTCTGCTAAGAATGAAAAGCATTTCATTTCGAATATGAAGACCTGTGTATTTGGCATTCCTTTTTTTTCCATAACATTTGGATCATGTTTGGCAATTAAGTCTAATAATCCTAAAGTTCTTTTTTTCTGACATCTTTGTTACACTGTGTCCTCTTTGGGGTAAAGTTTTATGTTGCAGTACAACACAAAATCTCAGGTGAAGTTTCAGTGTAATCTACTGTGTATTTTAGTTGTCTGTTAGTGAGTTGTGCTTTTCAGCCATTTCAAACTCTTTCCATGTCAGCATTGCCGGCTTGTACCGTTCTGACCTATAGTGTATGGCAAATCCTACATCTTGAAAGTAGCTTTTTTTTTTTTTTAGTTTCTAAATCCTGACTTTGTCAACACAGATTCTGTGTTGTTGGGTTGTCTAAAATGACTACACTTCACTTTTTGAATACTCTAGCTATGGGTGAATTGAGTACCATTCATTTATGAAGATTCTTCTGTCTTTCTGAAGTGTTCTAGGGAACAGCTTCAGACATGGCGGCACAGGAGCTTCACCTCTGGACTTAGAAATATCAGTAAAACAAAACGAAAATGTCATGCACTGTGATTACCGACAGAATGCAGCCTATTTTCATTTAAATATTGCTTTTCCAACAATATAGTCTGCTTTAAATCTGGGCTTCTCAAAAATATTTAAACTGAATATCGATATCACCCTAATTCTACAACTAAAATATTTACATATTGAGACTTCATATTAACTTGACCAACTAAAAGTTATGTAACCTGCATAACCTACTTGGTTGACCACAACTGACTGCATAAGTGGGTTGGCATTGTACTGGTTCGTGACTTTGCTGTCTCTAGGGCTCTCTCTTCTTCCTTTGTTTCTGCGAAATCTCTGCTTGTTTCATGCTCACTTTCTGCAGACTTATTCCTTGCTTCTTGGTGCTTTTCTACAGACACTCTGCCTGATACTTCATGCTCTGGTTCTCCAAACTCTCCCCGTTTCATTACCCTCCTTCCCTGTTTCTTGGTCCTTTATTGCAGATGTTCTCTTTGCTTCTTCTTTCTCATTTTCTAGATTATTTGTAATACCTTTTGATTTATTTATCTTCTTTGTAAAGAAAGTAAGTATATGGCTATTTGACTTCCTTTTCATGCTCGGCAGCCCAACTCATATACACCTATTAAAAAGACACATTTATTGCACTTGACTACAAATAACTTATAGAATGTGATTTTCTTGATACACTGCATTTAGTTACTTGACAGGTAAACCTGATGTATGATAACATCAAAAAATCATTTTCTAGCTAACCAACAATATAATCAATTTAATTCCCCAAACCAACCGAACATGTTATCTAAGCTAATATGACTGAACCCCCATAAATCAATTTCTTTTCAGCAAGGGCAGTATTAAGTTTGAAGCACCAACTTTTTCAGTGATTTTACTGTTAGTTGGGTAATGTTAGCCAGCTAGCTAGTGCCATATGCTAATACCAAATTGAATAATTGAATGTTAGGTAGTAAAGAATGGCAATTCATTTTGCTAGTGGAAGCAGCTACTATAGCGAAAGTTATTAGACAGTGTTTTTCCTGACCAGTTTTTACCAACCTATCTGGACAAAAATTCAGCAGTATTTTCACCAGTATCTCTTCAAACTGGCATCGCTCCCTCCCTCTGTCACTTGCCACACAGAACACACACATCATTGCAGTGGGTGTTCCTTCTGCAACAGCTGCATCATCAGATTCTGTTAAGTTAATGGTAACTTTTCTTTTTTTTAATTCATTACATAGTGCAGCAATACAAACTTACTCCGATCGTGATGCATCACTGAGTGACAAGACTGATTGTCTCACTTGGCACAACTGGGGTGGCCAGCAGGGTGGCCATGCTTCATACTAGGGTGGCACTGGCCACCCCTTGGCTCAGCCCATTTCAGGGCAGTTTCCTTCAGAACTAGAAGAGGCTGTGTATCAAAGCTCTCATGTGGGTTCGTAATACATCTATATGGCCAACACCATACTTCTTGAGACCGAGAGAAACTGTTAGTGCTGCTTCATGTTGAGGACAGGAATCACTTATGATGATATTGTTCTTTAGGCTATTAAGGACGAGAAACACTGTAGTACTACTAAGAGGCACTGATCTCAAGCGTAAAGTCTCTGTATCTGTTACTGGAGCCTTTGTGCCTGCCCTTTTATCAAATTGCTGCTTCACTGTGCTCTTAAATGTGCATAAAAGCTCATTATTGAATTAGCACAGCACTGCGAAATGGATTAGGCACTTGTGCATCATATTGGGTGGAGGTAGCTTTAATTTTGCCAAGGCACTTAACACCAGTCTACTGCATGTTTAGTACTGCTGCTGTGCAGTGCTCCTGCTTTACACTCCAGAGGAAGAGCCAGCGGTATTTCCATAACCTGTGAGGCATGCTTTGTGCACTGCTGACGGCATTATGCAAGGAAAGTACCGGTCACAGATGTTGACATCCCAAACAATTTGGGCATTGATCATGTCATCCAACTCTATTGGGGTTTGGCAGAATAAACAGCTTGCCATTTTGCACTGAAATATACAAGAGAATGGGAAAGTTGAGTTTCATCAATTCAGGCAATTCTAAATTTATGAAATTGTATAGATTATAAAGATTAGTCACTCTGCATCCACAGTGAACTGCTACACACCAACTCAAACAACAGTCTCCATGTTCTGTTCAATTCAATTTTATTTATACAGCACTTTAGATAATGTAGAGGGAACCTTTTATAGGCTAAGGCTATAGGCTAGACCTTTTATAGAAGAAGCCAGTAGAGCCCACTGTTACATGGGAACCCTTAATAGTTCTAAGTATTTGAGTAGTAAATGACTCAATCTGCAAAGTTTTCTTTTTTTCTTAAAATCGTTTCTATTTGTTTTTCACATGAATTTTGTTGGTTGCTGGATCTCACATCAAGATCTGACATGATTTATCTTGGTTTCATTTTTTACATCTTAAAAACCTGCAGTTTTAACAGAGGTGTGTAGACTTTTTCTCACAGACACTGAGAGAACATTCAAAACTCCATGTAGACAGGAAGCCGAGCTCAGGGTCGAGCATTTGGCTTGTTAAAAATATCAAAAGAAAAAGAAAAAAACCTTGGTTAAATCCATCTGTAGAAAAATATACAAATTAAATTAAATGTTATATCCACAATAGCTGTAACGTAGCACACTTGTCTATCTTACTTTTGAACGCAGCCTGAAAGGTCACAGCGCTAGATTTACACACTGTTGTGTGAAATACTCAGCAAGTTGAAATGCCAGGTCCCTCTGGAACTGAAATGCATCTGGAATTGCCTTTCGTCTTGGGTTTTCCATTTCATCTGAGGGAATTCATGTTTGCAAACCAGCCTAGCAAGCTCAAATGCATTACCTTTGGCATCACAGCTATGTTAAATGATCTGTCGCTAGATAGCAATGTGGAGATCAGATCCAGAAAACCAACAATCTTTTGGTGCAAGGTCACTTTTTTGGTGTTATACTATTAGCCTCAAATACTACAGATATTTCAAAATTCATCTTAATTCAGAGATAACTGTTTATTTAATGGGATTTTCCCCCTTTCTTACATTGTGTCAAAACAAGTGAAGAAATTTTACACTTTTGCAACATTTTGATTAAAAAAGTTCACACCGAAAAATGAAACACTTCAAACGATAAACTTGTGAGATCTCTGAAGATGCAAATGAGGGCAGGAATTTGAGTGTTCTCTCCTTCTCTCTCACATTCTCCGTCTCCTTATTAATGATTATGCATCTAACCTCATGGGACTGAAAGAAGCAAGCAGACTTTGTTGGGCATTCGGTTGCAACCATCCTCTCGCTGAAGTCATTAAGTCTTAATTTGTCACTTGCCGTTTGTTCACAGCTTTCACTAATTGAGTCATTATTTTATTTGCCACTCATACTTGTGCAAAACTTCATGTACCCATCCTTTGAAATTGAGGATTTATAGAGCAACAATTTGTATATTAAGGTATTAATAATGAAACAATTAACCTTTTAAAGGCACACCTCAGGTCAGTAGTGACCCATGACCTCATTTCCCCTTCTACCTTGTCAATATTTATTTATTTATTTATTTTATTTTTTTTTTTAGTTAGGCTTACGCCCCCCATTATTATTTTTTTATCCGTTTAGCTTTGAATAAAAAAAGCATAAATAATAATTACATTCTGTATTTTTTTGCACAATCTGCATTTTATATATATATAAAAAATCTTTTGCTTAATTATTGTTATTCTCAACATGTCAGTTATATTTTATGTAGAAGAATTTATCCCACAATCTGTATTACAAAATATGAAAATGTATCACTTTTTGTTTCTTTGTTTTGTTATTGTCAATCTAAAATCTTTTACTTTATTATTAAAGTTTGTAAAAGAATTTATCTTGGATATAAGTACTGGTTTGATAAACAACCCAATATACACTATATGGGCAAAAGTATTTGGACACCTGACCATCACACCCATATGTGGTTCTTCCCCAAACTGTTTCCACAAAATTGGAAGCACAAAATTGGATAGAATGTCTTTGTACACTGCAGCATTACAATTTCCCTTCACTCGAACTAAGAGGCCCAAACCTGTTCCAGCATGACAATACCCCTGTGCACAAAGCGAGCTCCGTGAAGACATGGTGTGTTAAGGTTGGAGTGGAAGAACTTGAGTGGCCTGCACAGAGCCCTGACCTCAACCCCACTGAACACCTTTGGGATAAATTGGAATGCCAATAGTGCACCAAGTCTCCTCGCTTGACCTCACTAATGCTCTTGTGGCTGAATGAGCACAAATCCCTACATCCATACTCCAAAATCTAGTGGAAAGCCTTCCCAAAAGAGTGGAGGTTATTATAACAGCAAAGGGGGGGACTAAATCTGGAATGGGATGTTCAACAACGACGGCCATCAGGCGTCGACAGACCTTTGGCCATATAGTGTACATACAAACATGTTTTCACCATTTTTAATGTTATCCTTAAACACATTAATATGATTTATACCCTTCTCCAGCTTAATACGTTAATCTGATTTATATGAAATGTCAGTATTTTTGGGTTAAGGCATTTATATAGCAATTCTCCTCCCTATAAATTCATAACTTGTTTGCTCACAGCAAACTGCTTAATAGTTTTAGACAGCTTCAAAAGGCACATTTGAATAAATTAACTAAAGCATGTTAGGGAGCAGACAAACGCTTAAGCTTGCTAATAAATATAACTGTTGAGTCAGTTGTTTTTTGCTGTAAAACTATGTTTTAATAGCAAAAACCATTAAGTTTGTAGACTGTATACTGTAAAATAAAGGGTATTTTTTTTTCAATCACCCAGAAGCCGAAAGGAGTGCAAACTTTTGCCCCCAACTGTGTTCTTGAAATTACTTCAGACTGTAAAACAAGACACAGTCAATTTATAGTACATTCCTGTTTGTCCTCCATTATGAGATTTAATCAGAATTTTTATGGAAGAGTTTACATCCTGATGTTTAGGCGGTAATAATGCAATAAATATTTCTCAGTCCTGTCATGGTGTCCATGGAAACCAAGAGGTGGAGGCTGCCGACTCTTATTTTATATTCCGAGTGTAGTCTGATTGACGAGCGGTTATACCACCTCAAAACCAGTTCTCGCCTCTTTCTCAGTTACATCATTCATGTTCGGTTTGACTAGGTTTGATTAGGCAGCCCGAGCAAAGAGCTTTTTTAAGAACATTGAGTTGAGATTCAACAACCTTTCCAGTGATGAAATTACTATTAGAGCTTAGCAAGAAATGTCGATATTAAGTCAAGGCTGTACAACATCCATGAAGGACTTGATCGTTTGCTGGTTTGAAGCAGAGAATCACTAAAATGTTCATGCAACCCTTCAGGAGTGGATTTGGACTAATGCAAAATGTAAAGCTGCTGCAGAATCCAGCAAAAAAAAAAAAAAGGCCCAGGCTGGAAATCGAGGACATGGTGACACCTAGTGGTAACAGTGATGACAATTCAAAGGGAAAGTGACGCTGGTATTCAACAGCTTAAATAGTTGGATATAATGATTTACACAGAAGTGTCTTCCAAAAAGCAATGGCAAGAACATGAGGCTTGCTGTGATAACCAGACAACGAACACCAAAAGTCAACTAACTTGAAATTTGAAAAGAGCATTTGAGGTCTGCTGACAAGAAAATACTATTAATCAGAGAGAAACAATTTTACCACAAACCCCTTATCTCTGCTCTCATCTTCTATCGCCTTGATAGAGTTGGTGCAAACTGCTCCCCCATGCAAATGTATGCCTTTCACGTCCTGCATCCTTTCCCCTTTCAGTAATTTTTAGTTGCGTTTGCTTGAGAATATTAAAAATAAAATGTGGGTGTATCCTGTAATAATACAACAATCCAAAATGAATCTATCCAGGTATACATATAGACAGCTGTATATCTGTAAATCCATCTTTTCCTACTGCTGCAGGGAAACAGCAAATATGTTGAGAATCAGCCCACATTTTCACTGGTTTAATCCATTAAACTCTAAGGACCCATTGGTGCAGATTTAACATCCTTAATCTGATTAAATATTTTTTTCATTGTAGTTAATGAATATGCATGAAATATGCATTCCAAGGACGAACGCAGTGATGAACTAGGAGCCAAAACACTAAATAATTAATATCTAACATCATGAACATATTAAAAAGATTGTAAGATATACTGTACTGAATTACTGACTTTGACAACCTACTCTACCATTAAAGGATTACCATTGAAAGACCAGAGGCATCATCATAGACACCAATTATACACCAAGTTTTTCTATCATAGTGTGCCATTGATTCATTTGTTGCAATATTAATCTAGATTTTTTTTTAAATCCAACAATAAATCCCCAACACATCATCTAGTGTTGGTCTGGTATATAACTGGAGTTGACTGAGTTGTTGTCTCGGCATGTAAATGGTACTGAATTTGCTCCAGGTCAGCAGGCTTTTGGTGCTAGGGCCAAACCAATTTTGCAGAGAACTGGCTGTTTTGAGTTGGAAGCATCTGGCATGGCTCCAGATTAGACCCCAGATACAGAACCATGAACAGGAGGTTAAGACTTGGTCATAGGATCTTTCACCAAATCTTAAATCCAAATTAACGGAACTGGTTGCAGGATGGAAAATCAATGTTTTGCTCTCATAATCTCTGGACTGTAAACCTATTAAAAAAAACCTGAGGTCTGATTTGAAGGAGACAATCCACATGAGCAAACCTAACAATGTAAAGGAACTTAAACCTTGTTAAATAATACAGAAAGTCATTAGGAAGTGCTGTTATCGTTAATTGAGAGTGCCAAAATTTTTAAATCCTGAGCAGCAGAAAAACTGCACTGCCAATAATTCATACTTTTTAAGTGTAGGGTCTCATTAGGCCACACACGTACACGAACGCACACCCGAGGCAAAAGAGCCAAAATCTATAAAACCCTCTATTTAAAAGGGAAATAAGGGAGTGTTAGGGTGAGGAAATCCTGACACGGCCCAAACTTTCCACCGCTAACACAATACCCACACAAAACTGTTATAATCCCATTGAAGCATACAAGCTTCTCCACCATTAATATAAATTAACTCAATATAAAAAATGAAAAAACATGGATTAATTATACACCTCAGTTAATACTGTCCAGCAAAGCATTTTTAAAGTTGTGTTAAATTTTATTTGGTCTCATTTACTCTCCTTTTTTTTTTTTTTTTTTTTTTTTTTTTTTTTTTTTTTTAAACGTTCCACAGGTTAAAACATTACAAGAGGCAAAACACACTTGAGCACATTTGTAGATACATAAAAACATAGACTCTCTAAAACACCAAGTCATAGAATGATTAGGCCCAGCCCAGTATGTCATTTTGCAATCACAAAAAAGGCAACGTCACAAAGCCCAGTGGAAATCAAACATATCCATAATAGGAAGGATGGACAACATAAAATCTTATTCAGGTGCCACAAAATGGAATATCATAAAAGTCTAGTATTAAAAAGAATGAATTAAACAAAAGCAAACAGTTTTCTCAGAAGAGCAAAAGTCCAAGAGCACTTGTGTCCATTTGAAGTGTTTTTGTTTTTTTGGCTTCTTCTGAGTCATTTACTAACAATAGAATGGAGAAAAATATAAAGTAAAAAAAAAAGGTCATCATCCAAAAAGTCAGTCTGTAATTGACTATGAATGATCGTTAAGTATGAGTTTGTAGAATAGACTGATTTGTCCTTTTGCAGCACCCATACATCTCCATCACACACTCCAGTGACGTAAAATACAATACACAATGCATCCTGATGAGGACTCTGTCTCTGGCCCATTAAAATATCTTTAATCCAGTGTCTAAAAGGCCTTAATAAATATAATTATATCTCTTTTTTTTTAAAAATCTTTTTCTCTCACAGGGGAGTTATGCACAGTACTAGTTACTCTGTCGAAGCTGATTGTGCTTAGCACAAAATACAGTTTAGCCTATTTACTGAGGAAGCAGATGGAACAGCATTAGCACAGAGCATAAGCATAAAACACAAACACAATTAGTCTAATGATGTTATTTCCAATGCTAATTGTTATGTTTAAAACAATAGCCCAAGACACTCCCTCAACCTAAATGGCTTAGAAGCAGGTTACAAAGTTTCTTTGGCACAAGAAATGATAGTACATGATAAGTGTCTTCTGAACAACTACATACAGTATCTTACAGATTAAATCCACCACTGACAAGTCGAGAGAGGGGAAAAAAAAACTCAATGATAAAACAGCAGTTGAAAAAAAGAGGACATGGTGGTGCTGATAAATGAGAACTTGCTAATGATGGCTCATATGACAGTTATGATGAATGGCCGCTGGGCTTTCGGGCGTGAGCGCAGCTGTTCAGTGTGACCTAGAGATCCTGACTAGCATTCAAGAGCAGCCATTTTAAAAACAGATTCCCAAGCCCGGATGATCAACGTGAGGATTAAACATTATCGCTAAAACGAGCCCAGCAGATGTTGACTTTGGAAAATGCATGCAAAATCAAAGGCGATTCATGCTCATGTTCTAGAGACCACACTGAAGTAATAGCTAGAGGATTCAGTGACAGGATAAGGCTGGTATTGAAATTGTATTTATGGAAATTGTAATTTTTGTTATATGCACAATTGGAAATTATGCATATACTGTGTAAATTAAAGGAATTGTATATATGTGTGGTGGCCTGAGAAAAGTATATACAGGCTTTCCTGAGGCTTCTCTTTAGCTTGTATCTCAACAAGAAGTAAAGAGCCAACGTTTTAAAATCTGGTTACCACCCCAAAAGTGAAAAGGGAGAAAACTACATTTAAAGATTTCATTCTGACTGCTTTTTTTGACAGCCAGCATGCAATCATAAACGGCACTGATTGGGTCCATAGCTATCAAACGACTTGATCAAAGCCTGACATTCACCGTGTGAGGAAATCATAATCATCTCGCAAGGTTTTAACATGCCAAGATAAGAATAATAAGTCAATAAAAACATTTCCACATTGTTTCTTAAAGTTGAGGTGTCAAATCTGTTATAGGAAGAAAAAAAAAACAACTTTGACTAACAGGATTTTTCACCTTTTTTTTTTTTTTTGGCCAGAATTCAGCCACATTGACACCTCTCAGGTTTTCCCAGACTGCCGCACATACAGCTTCATTAAGGAAAAAGGTAATTTAACCTCTGCTCATCAGTCTGTCATGCTAACTTCTGGTTATCTTGTCTTCCTAGCTAGCTACAATACATAATATTAGCAGTTTTTCTAAACTGTTTCAATATTGGCCAAATTTTGGAACATTAATACAGTTACATAGTCGATTACTGTTTTAAACAACAGTAGAGACGATTTTTTTCAAGATTCTTGACCAGTTTCGATCTCTAGGCACTGCACTCTTGTCTTTGCTAAAGCTAGCATAATGGCTAATTACCTCAAAGCCTTATTGATCTGATATGTCATTGTAGCATATCTGTCAGACAGGGTCTGCTAAAGCTAGACATTTCAGGAATAGTCAATTTTCTATAAGAGTTGAGGATGGTGAAATATCAGGCAGGAGTCAAAAAAAAGGAAAAAAGATGGACTGCTGATTAAAAAAAAAAGATACAGAATCCTGGTATAAATGTGCAGAGCGCCATGAGGAATTAATGTAGGATTCAGAGATCTGAAATTTACTATAAAAGGAAAAAAAAGACAAAATATTCTTGTTGGTGCTTCATACAAAACTGCAATGTTGTTGGATAGAGAATGTAGCCTAGATATAATGATCGAGGCCTTCAATATAACCTTAATATAAACAGTCCAATTTTGTTTTGATGAATGACCACTCACCTTAGAACTGAAGACAAGAAACCAAATACCAACCCTCACAATATCTATGGTAGTGAAATGGCCACAGTACTAACCTTTTAAAAACCCAAAGGGATAAAGTTAAAAAAATAAATAAATAAAATGCTGAAGGGTCATTTTGAATAGGAGCTTTTGGAGGGCATAATGTCTATCTCAAGTTAAAAAAAAAAAAAAAAAAAAAAAAAAAAAAAAAAAAAAAAAAAAAAAAAAAAAAAAAAAAAAAAAAAAAAAAAAAACACCATAGTGTTAACCCACAGCGCTGTTGAATTCTCGTTGAGTCATTTTCTAAATCAGCAGCTCTGACAGTAGTTATGAGCGAGCAGCCACAACGACTTGTATAGTGGACGCTCCACGGATTTTTAAAAGGTCCTTACGAAGCTTTTTAAGCATTTTTGGGAGGAGTCTCCAGTGTCAGCTCCTTGTAATAGTCAGAGGAAAAGCTGTAATTTGACGTTTTACGATACAGGGATGTCTTCAGGGTGAAGCTTTGCTTATTTGAAAATGATCGACTTTGGGGTGGGACCAGTAACGTTTGCTTATTTTGTTTTGCACTGGAGCTACAAAAGGTAATGTAGCTAACTGCTTCAATTTGTCTCTTACTACATCTAGTTCTTCAGTATTAGACTTGCTTTTGTGGATTAGTACACTGTATAGTAAACTTGCTGCCATGTATAAAAAAAAATTTAACAAAATGTCACAGTCGGATGCTGTCATTTTACACGGGCTATCATATTGCTAAATTGGAATCACTTATTTTCTCATCATTTGGTATCCTTCTGCCCTGCTAGGCTCCGCCTCCCAAAGTCTGAAAGTGACACATTGTCGTAATATGTCGTCTACTACAAACTATCCCTTCTAATAAAAAAAAAATCAATTACTGACCAAATTGTCATTTTTAATCAAGTATATGTATTATGTCTTTATGGAAATATTTTGGGTGAGACAGAGATCCATTATGTTTTAGTTACATCAGCCTCATAGCTCCATTGCAAAAGTAAAGAAGAGTACAAGCTTGGGTTTATGATGTTACTTTCTACCAGGCATGAAAATTCAGAAGTAGTCACTTTTTTTAGTATTATGAACACTTTTCATCTCTCTGAGACTATGTAGCTTTGACAGCAAGCAGCTGTGACAGTAAGTTAACGCTGATGGTGTGGGATTTCTGCGTGCCTGTACGGATACAATTTTTGTACAATGAATGCACTTTCTGTACACTTTTTAGAACAGCAGTCAAAGCCTCCAGGGATCCTTTGGTGTTCCTAACAGATTTTTCTCCAGACTCAGATGAAGGCGTTGCAATTTCTGTGCTTGGATTGAAGCAGGATCGTAGCGCTGTTGATTACATGGTGCCTTGGAGATAAAGGGCCAATTTGGATTAGGTGTAACTGGATGGAAGAGTTTGTAATTATCATTAGAAACTCTGATATGTGGTAAATGTCACCATATATGTGTCGTATAGGTTGAAGAGTTGGTTTAAGTCAAACCCTGTCATGCTGGGCTCGCATAGACATTTTGTAGATTACATTACCAGAAATTTTTAGTACAGTACATGCACTTTATTCACAAGGGAGGTAGATGGCCTGCCTTATACATTGCTACACACGTTTCTCAGTAGTTTAAAAAACAAGATTTAGGGCACCATCTCTTGTGGTTCGAATTAGGAGAAGTAAGTCTGGCCTAAGTAACTGAGCTGTGTTTCCTTTTCTGTAATATTCTCTGATCTTGTGCCGCCTTAATCAACTGAAAACCACTTAGTGGTTTAGTTGCACTGAAAACCATGCTGTGGTGGCATGTGCTGTAACTCAAGCCACTCAGGATGAAATCTATTAGCTTCAGATTTCTAGTTTAATTAGTGGACATTTCTTTGCTGTGAATATTTTGTCTAAAGTGCTGATGAGCTATAACAATCCCTCAAGCACTACTAACGTATGGAGTCTGGGCCCTCAAAATTGTACACAGTTCTATATCTGTTAGCTTTTGCTCAGAAAATTAAGTGACGTTTTCTAAAGGGTGACTGATCCATTTTGAGGGAATTAACTTGGTATGCTAATGTACATTTTGCTACGAGTAGCTGTGAAGAGTTGATGGTGATGCTATGTGGTGGCCTGAGCTTTTTCTCATTCTTTGGTATGTGTATGGAATGATCAGCAAGTTTGTCTTGTTCTCCTTTACAAGCTTTATCTACCAGACTTGAACAGTCGCTCCATGAAAGAGAGAAATTTAGATCCTGTCAACACTGTGTACTGAAATCAACAGCTTAACTGTTTATACAGACTGTGCTCTGTGTGAAGAGAGAAGCAGACTTAAAGGAACCTTGCTGAACTCAAGACAGGCATATTAGAATTGGATCATCTAAAAATGCTTAAACAGCTGATGACAAAACCAAAGTCAATATTCAAATAAGACCAATACATCTGCTCGTTCCCATGCCTTCCTGGTCTTTAGCCATGGTATAACACTTAACTACTCATTAGCTGAAACAGACATTGCCCTAATTGAGATAACCAACAGAAAAAGGCACTTAAAGTAATGCAATGCATATTCCATAAGTCACAATGCTAATAATGTCAGATCGAAAATGCTCTGGTTCTGGAAGACTCATAAATCTGGAATAGTGATCGATGTTGATTGAAGAAAATACGCCACATCATAAAATTTCAAATATCATGAGCTTCCTTTTCCTTTTTTCAAAGGCAAAACTTACAATCCAACACTTGGATAGTCTGAAGCTTTTCAAAGGAACACAAACAACTCTAAAGCACCAAATACTGGGAGCAATTACTCCTTATGGGCTATGTTTTGAGTGAATTCGAACTGGTAAATGCGTGGCTTCCCTTAGAAGCTCAGAATATGTCGTCGCTTTGTTTCGTTGGCGACTTGAAGGGACTAAGACCCAGAGTCTTTCTCGGGAAAACTTTCTCTTTGGCAACACCTACGGGCTTGTTGACCCCTGCCCAACCCAGGTCTATGAATGGGGAGTCAGCAGGGTTCAATGGGGCAACCCTGAGAGAGAGGTTGGGACTCCCGTTGGTGGAACATGGTGCAGAGCGGGAAATGGGAAAGGGGGCAGAGAAGGGATCAAATGGCGAAGGAAGATCGGAGTTCATCGATGGGTCAGCCTTGAGACTGAAGGGATCGCAGTCAGGGGAGGGGAAGGGGTCACAATTCGTGAACGGGTTGGTAGGCGAGGGTCTGTACCCCAGTCGTGGACTTGTGGGGCTGCTGGTTGAAATGGCATGCCGCGAGCTGCATGTTTCCTTCCCGCCAGCTGAAATGAAGCTCCAGGGGTCTATCCGGGGTCGGTTAGGAGAAGGCCGAGGTCGCGGTATGATGTTTACCTCCAGGCGCCGTGTTTTAGGGCTCCAAAGACGAGGATCGGGGTAGAGAGCAAATGGGACCGGGGATTTCTCATCTGCTTCCATAGTATCTTGACACAATGGTAGATCCAACACTAAGGAAAAGGGGAATAAAGATTTATATACTAGGTAAAAATCAGCCAATAATAACATCTTAAAAATAGACTCTTACCTAGTTGCGAGGAAAGTCCATGACTAGATCTTCTCCTTCTGTCTCCAGTCTGGTTCATACTCTCACTCTCTGTCTCTCCATTAGCGATCCACTCAGCAGAGCTATGCTGGACAGTCTTTCGGCTTGACCTGTCTCTCTCTCTCGGGTTCGGAGGAGGTGGGGTCAACGGTAAAGGCTTATTCTCTGGGGGCTTCAGTGAGGCGTCAAGAATCTCTTGGGGCAGAGAGTCTGTACTAAATGTGATAAGGTCCCCGACTAAGGTGGGATCCGTGGATAAGTCCACCACAGCCAGTGGGGGGTGTTCTCGCCCGAACTCCAGAGCAGGTACATTAGTTCTATGGGCAGTTCGTGGTGGGGGTGTCGGTGGGTGCTGGGGCTCCAGATGGCGTCCCAGAGCCACGGAGGCGAGAAGAGTGGCACTACTAAGCAAAGCTCGGTGAGTGCTTTTAGTATGTGGGGGAACACTGGACCGACAGTCTAGGTTTGGCGAACTACGAGGGGACAAATATCCCTCTTCACTCCCGGAGTCCTCTTCTGGAAGAGCTGTCCAAGAAGGTTCCTTTACCGAGTTAGAGCCTAGAACGAGAAGACGAAAAAGTGAGCAAAAAGCAAGCAAGAAACCCAGGACTCTTCAAATTGCAACTGAACGACTATCAGTCCATTCTACAGTGTGTACAGCTTGTTCTTTCATGTTGTATAGAGTATACCATTTTGGCTTGGTTCAGGTGTGGTGGGTCTGTACTCCTCAAAGTCATCTTTGGAGTCTCCGTTCTCGTTGCTGTCCAAAGCCAATAGCCGAGCTCTCATAGACAGACTAAGAGACAGATACACAGATATCAGTGACAGAGCCAAAGAGTCAAAGGTGACATAGGTCAAAGATAAGCTGGAGTGGGGCATATAATGCTTGCAGAGTATACTGGAAAACTGTGGAAATAGTTGGTGTCTATGTAAAACAAAAAATTTTCTACATTCAAAGGCATTTCATTAAACTAATGGTGTTTCCTAGTGAAAAATCTTTTATAACATCCTAACCAGCCTAAATATTATAGCAACTGAGTCATTTATCTTTACTAACAAGCTCCAAGGTCTGCAACCCCCTTGATATTCTCTAGTTAATTTAATCAAATGTGTTTCATTAGGATGGCTAATGACCTAAAACAATCGGATACTTTTACTTTAAGTCTTAATTAAGGTATGAAACATTAAACAGTTTAAAACGGAAAAGCAGTTAAGAGTTAATGGGATGAAGAAAACATCAGAAGACCTACAAAGAGGAAAATTTTGACCTTTACACAGAGCAGAGAAGTGTTTAGATACCCAATACTACTAACAGTGATGAACATAATCTAGAAACATACTATTCAGATGGGATAAGTTTTCCAAGCATATTGTAGAACATCTATGCAATGTGCATGGGATAAGCAATCTCTATGATTTCTTAGTCACAATAATAATTCCACTTGTACAACATACACCTCATTTTGATGAAAACGTATTGCTTTGACATTTATTTTCAGTGCTTGTTGCACTTCACATGGCGGCAACGTGCAGGCTTTACCAGTGCTGGGAACTTAATAACTTGCCTAAAACCTCAGAAGTGTCACTTCTCTGTTATGTCCATTACAACTTATTGTTCTGTGTTTTATGGTTTCATTCTGGTTTCAGTATGAGACAATAGAAAAGCAAGCAATTCCTGGAAAGTATTTATACCGAAGAAACCTCTTTTCCCACAGGATATAATGAAATCTTTACCAACATATTAGTTCTGATGGGAAGTACACCGATCAGCCATAACATTAAAACCACCTGCCCAATATTGTGTAGGTCCCCCTTGTGCTGTCAAAACAGCTCTGACCCGTCGAGGCATGATCGAGGTGTGCTGTGGTATCTGGCACCAAGACACTGGCAGCAGATCCTTTAAGTCCTGTAAGTTGTGGGGTGGGGCCTCCATGGATCGGACTTGTTTGTCCAGCACATCCCACAGATGCTTGATCGGACTGAGGTCTGGGGAATTTGTACGCCAAGTAAACACCTTGAACTCATTGTCATGTTCCTCAAACCATTCCTGAACAATTTTTGCAGTGGGGCGGGCCCCACTATGCTCCCATAGTGCATCCTGGTGCCATCTCTTCCCCAGGTAAGTGACGCACACGCACCCAGTTGTCCACATGATGTAAAAGAAAACGTGATTCATCAGACCAGCCACCTTCTTCCATTGCTTCCATGGTCCCAGTTCTGATGCTCACATGCCCATTGTAGGCACTTTCCACTGTGGACAGGAGTCAGCACGGGCACTCTGACTGGTCTGCGGCTATGCAGCCCCATAGGCAACAAGCTGAGATACACTGTGTGTTCCGACACCTTTCTATCATAGCCAGCGTTAACTTTTTCAGCAATTTGTGCTACAGTAGCTCTTCTGTGGGATCGGACCAAACAGGCTAGCCTTCACTCCCCACGCACATCACTGAGCCTTGGGCACCCATGACCCTGTTGCCGGTTCACTGGTTGTCCTTCCTTGGACCACTTTTGGTAGACACTAACCACCACATACCGGGAACACTCCCACAAGACCTGCCATTTTGGAGATGCTCTGACAAACGTCGTCTAGCCATCACAATTTGGCCCTTGTCAAAGTCGCTCAGATCCTTAGGCTTGCCCATTTTTCCTGCTTCCAACACATCAACTTCGAGAACGGAGTGTTCACTTGCTGCCTAATATATCTCACCCCTTGACAGGTGCCATTGTAACAAGATAATGTTATTCACTTCACCTGTCACTGGTTTTAATGTTATGGCTGATTGGTGTATATTCCTTGGGGTTATTCCTACTGATGTTTTTATAGAAGGTAATTTACGGCATAATCTTTCCACACGCATGCAAGCACAGACTCTTAAATAACTAACACGGATTACACACAGATTAATATGCAGGTGTACATCATGTGGCTATGCGGGAAAGGTTTATACAGTCAACTCCAAAAATATTGGCACCCTTGATGAATATGACCAAAATGAATAACACACAAAATGCATAACATGTCATTAGGGGAAAGATGAGCAGTATCTTCAGATGTCGAAAATTTAAATAATTGTATGTGGTGTTTATTTTATAGAATCATTTATTTCCATTCTGTTAAAGGGTGCCAATGTTTCGGGAGTCGGATGTCTCCTAAAGTTGTCACACTGTCTCTCTTTCCGTGTGTGTGTGTGTGTGCGTGTGCGCGCATGCAAGCAAGTACCCGCTCTCCTGTGGACACAGACGCTGCACTTTGGGGCTCTTGGGGCTTTTGGGGCTTTGGGGGCTCCAGTGAGGGGCGAGTCTCCTCTCACCATTAGCCTTCAGAGGAAGCGTTTCCAGCGGCCACACCGAGCTCCACTTGCTTTCACTGGGGCTCACTGCAGGAACAACAAGCGGAGAATGGTTTTACATTCAAATACTTTATAAGAAGTGTCTCTTACACACTGAGCATGTGCTGTGTCTGATGAAATGGCAGAACCAGCTACATAAATAGTTGATGCTTAATTCCTAGTAACTTGATTCCATGTGATCACAGAGCAATTACCAATTACAGTGTTAAGCAATAAAACATTTTTTTATGAACATGTTTTAAAGGAATTATAAATGAATTATAGCTTTCTTTTTTGTGTGTGTTTTTTAGCTATAAAGGATGCACTCACGTTGGATGGCACGGAAACGTGGACCGATGGAAGGAGAACCCAAATCTGGGGAATTCCGTCTCTTCTCCAACCCAGGAGAAGCCTGCACTGTGATTTTATGGATAAAATCTAAGGGACAAAATGCATTCAATATTACTATTTATAATGGAAGAAAGTGTTGCTTCATTTCTTATAATAGCACCTCTGACAGTTCTTCCGGCTGCAAGGACTTGCATCGCGAGCGCTCCATACAAACATATTTAAGAACTTGTTGATGTGGTGACGTTTTCTCTTAGGTGATGTTTATGTAACATTTTTGGAAGGAGTATCCAGTGTCAGCACTTTGTAACTGTCCTTTGACTAAAGCTGTGACTATTATCCGGAAAGGGAAAAGAATGGAATTCTGGTTTCTGCTGACAAGCTGCATGTTTTTATCTTATTTAAAAAAGAGAGATTTGTGACTTGTAACTATAAACAGATAAAATGTACAATCTGTCATTCTTTAATGAATAAAAATTATGAGTGTTGGCAAATTGCTAAGAGGAAGAAAGCACTGTGGGACATGCTGTTACTGGAAAACAATCAACTCTATGATGGTAACAAAGCACATCCTAGTTAATTTCAGGCTTATTAATTTAATACTAATGGAGTTCAGGCTTGTTCTTGCACAGAGAATTGATCGCTGGAGCTTTAAGTGACTAGTAAAATGATAATGTGGCTAACAATAAATAAAAGCAAACGCAGAACAATATGCATAGGCTCACTTGAGCAATGCTATTTGTACCTCAAGTTCAAGAAAATAATCTGCACATTCCAACAAACCCTGTCTAGGACTTTTTCAGTTTTCATTCAAAATCTGAAACTATATTAACCGGAAGTATGGTGGAGCAGTGAGTCATAAGTTCAAAATGCGTCCCTTTTTCTCAGAATGTCTTGGTAATCGCATACCACTTCCTGTTCCATGACAAGTCAATGCAGAAATTGTCATGTAGCAATATTAACAAGCCCCGAAACAAATACTATTTGTACTTACAAAATGTGTCTGTGTCTGTGTCTGTGTGTGCACGTGTGTGTGGTTTCAGCCCTATCTGCTGGTACCTACCTTGTGGCATACTGATCTTCTCCCCGTTCTTGCATTTGAGCTTGTGCTTCTTGAATGTCCCTTTGCGCTTCTTGACGTTGGGTTTCTCCTGGTTTTGGTTTAGGTGGAGGATGAGGAGTGAGAGCTCCCTCTCGAACACATCCTGCTCCCACTGGGCCAACTGCTGCTCTCGCAGACGCAGAAACTCCTCGTGAGACTTCTGCTCCAGAGCGGCGCGCTTCAGCTCCTCTTCACGACACCGCAGCTCCTGTGCACAAACATATGCGTGTTACATAACTTCTCACCTCTATTATTGTTTCAGATCCTTATAAAGCTTAACAGAAACTTTAGTATTCTGGTTAATTGTTCCCTACACAATACATGTCTTATACACAACATACAAGGTTTCTGCAGTTCTACACACACACACACACACACACCTTTTCCTTAGCACGCAGCTCGTCGAACATGCCCTGGATCTCCAGTCTCCAGTCGTCCTGCAGGGAGTGGAAGGAGTCTTGAGGCATCTCTTCCATCACCTGCTGCTCTAAAGCACACAGCTGAGCCAAGATGGAGGCAAAGCTCGGCCTGCGGTGGGGGTCCTGATCCCAACACCCTGATACACACACACACAAAATGTGTAATGATGAACAAATAGACAGATACATAAATCGTGCATGAATAACTGGATACACGGATGGATGATATGTAAATAAAAGGATAGATGAATAGATAGTTAATGGATTTAATGGATGTATGCCACTGCTTCATAACTGTAAAACAAATAAGAGGATGGATGGATGGATGGATAGATGCATGGAATGGATGCATGCGTTGCTTCAAACCTGAAGGAATAATTTGATGCATTCGGGAATGGATGGATAGAATGGACAAATGGATGTGTGAATGGATGAAGGGAATGGATGAACGGTTATGTAAATGGATGGATACATGAAAATATCAATAGGATGGATGGATTACATGTAAATAAATGGATAGATGAATAGATAGTTAATTCACGCATGTTGGATGGCATTGCTTCATAACTGCATACGTATGAAGATGGATGATGGATGGACAAATTGATAGAAGAATTGATGGACAAATGGATGGATAGATGTATTTGTGATTTGATCAATGGAATGGATGGATGGATATGTAAAAAGATGAAATGAATGGGTGGAAATGTAAAAAGAGGATGGCTGTTTGGCTGGCTGGGTGGGTGGATGGATGGATGGCTGTGCATATAAATGACTGGATGGACAGAGGGGTAGATGGATGGATGGCTATGTAAATGAATGGATGAATACATGAAGAGATGGATCCATTGAAAAGATCAATATAATAGATGAATGGATAGATGGATTGCTGGACAGATGAATGGACTGATAAATGAATGGATGGATGGATGAATGGATAAAAGAAGTTACCTGACATAAGTTGGGCGAAGGGTTCGGGGCAGGTAGAGGGGATGGGCAGAGTCAGTTTATTTACTGCCACTCCGTAGGCCACAGCCAGACCATCAATCCCTCTGTACGGAGCCTCGCCTGTGAGTAACTCCCACAATAAAACTCCATAGCTAGAGAGAGAGAGAGAGGGAAAAAAAGAGAGAGGGAGAGACCTTTCAAATCGTTCCAACCCAAACTCCAACATCCAGACACACTATAAAGCAAATTTTACAGGATGGCAGAGACACACGCAAGTGTGCCGCAAACAAACATACATATAACAGCATATAGACACACATGCACTTGACACAGCTGTTCAGAAAAAGAACAGCAGCATCCTCCGTGTCTTGGCTCCTACGCACCGACAATTACACACCGAAAAACCCCGCAAGAGCATTTTCTCTTTTAAACGCTCTCACTCGGAGAGAGAGACTCGCCCACGGTGGCTTTATATAGCCCGCTAATTACAGCATGCGCACGCACGCAGCACAACATAGCTTTCTCTGCCCCGCAGCTCCTAAACACTATAATCTAAGGAGTATATTAAGATGCCTTTAAAGTCTGAGAAGAAAGAGAACTTTTTTAAGTGTTGTGATTCTACAGCGGTTTGGCCTGTCGCTGCAGAGCAGACGGAAATCGTTCTCAATAGTTAGCAGAAGTCATTACGACGAATGTGTGAATTTTACAGGGAAAGATGTGGTCTAATAAAGTAATCAGTGCTGGTAATAACTTCCAGATCTGCACTGCAGATCATGTTAAAATTCTAGAAAGCACAGGAAATCACAGGCTGAGCCACGCTGCAGGAACAAACAGGCAACATCTCAACCATTTTTGCTTCCAAGTATTCAAACTATCAGCCTATCCTACTCTTTTCAAGTATGCAAACATGCTAGTACTTTGAACATTATTTATTCAAAGTTCTATCCACCTGCATGCATGAATATTCACTCACTGTTCGCTTTATTAGGAATACCTGTACACCTGCACATTCATGCAGTTATCTGATCAGCCCAATCAATACCAGCGCAATGTAAAAAAAAAAAAATCATACAGATACAGGTCAAGAGCTTCAGTTAATGTTCACATCAAACATCAGAATGAAGAAAAATTTTGATCTCTGTGACTTTAATCATGGCATGGATGCTGGTACCAGAAGGGCTAGTTTAAGTATTTCAGAAACTGCTGAGCAACTGGAAATTTCACACACAACAGTCTCTAGAGTTTACACAGAATCATGCAAAAAAACAAAACACATCCTGGAAGACATTCCAGTGTTGATGAGAGAGATCAGAGGAGACTGGTTTGAGCTGACAGGAAGTCTATAGTAACTCAAATAAGCACTCTTTACAACCGTGGTGAGCAGAAAAGCATCTCAGAACGCACAACACATCAAACCTTGAGGTGGATGGGCTACAACAGCAGAAGACACATCAGGTTCCACTCCTGTCAGCCAAGAAAAAGAATCTGAGGCTATCATGGGCACAGACTCACCCGAACTGGACAGGTGATTTTTTTTTTCTTCAACTTCAACTAGTATGCTAGCATGTTGTTATGCATTTAAACATCATTTGTCATCTCGCCTTCCTCCTTTCATAGTAGCATACTTGCGTACTGACATACCCCAGTCTCTTTGTGCATTCTGAGTCATGCTCCTGAGGAACTCAGGCTGCACTGAATTTATTACACAATTAAAATCCCAGAGCTGGCCATTAACCAGAGTCCATGTAAACATGAGGATTAGAGCTAATACGAATAAAGCTTGCTTGTTTAAAAACACACCAACCCAAATTATTTCCCCTCTGTATACACTTACGAGTTTATCATTTTCTGGTAATATTTTATTACATAAAATACATACATATTGTATTACATAATGACATTATGATGTGTTAGACGTGTTAAAGTTTTGAGATCCTAAATAAATTCCAGCTTTCTCTTATAATTCACATATTTGCTTCCAAAGGTTTTTGCACTGGATTTCCAACGGCACCACATTGGCTCCTCGAGTAACATTACTGTGTTCAGCTACTGTTATTGTTGTCATGGTGAAGTTTTGTTCAGGTGTAGAGATTACAGTACGGTACACTGCATCTTAAATCCACATCAGCGGCTGAAAAGGTTTTGGGTGAGACAGACTTGACCTGTCTCGCCAGACATTCCACACCTCTCTTCATTGATAAAGAATGCATGTACGTGTGTGTGTGTGTGTGTGTGTGTGTGTAAAAGCATGACAGTCATTCCTGCCTGAGTGATTGGCAGTGTAATTGGCCGCAGGGATGCGCCCTTGAGGACACAGGTATCTATTGTTCGTATTGTGTGTGTGTGCGGTTGCTGTGTTGAGGTTACATCCTTTTACATGCTATTGTGACTTTGTCTGTGTGTGTGGCACCCTCTCGCCTCTCAGTCTCTAAACCTGGATAAGAGCGGTATTGTTTCGCTCACCTGCTGTGAATAAAAGCAGCTCTGTGTGTGTGTGTGTGTGTGTGTATGTGTGTGTGTGTGTGTGTGTGAGAGAATGTGGGGGCGAACAGCAGGAGTCATCTGTGAGCTTTGATCAAACTTCTGATTACCATCGGCCCTCTGCTCCGCTCCGCTTACTCACTCTTTCCTCATCATTGTATGCTTTATTTCTTATACCCTCTCCATTTCCTTTCGTCGCTGTGCAATTTTCCCAAAAATGACACTCCTTTTTAGATGAACAGCTACGGCTGCACCCAAACTCAATATTAACTTGGACTGGAATGTTACAGGAAGAAAAACCGCTTGGCTCAAAATTGAAATGGAAATCATCGCATACTCGTCAGGTGAAATCTCTCATACAGACTTGCGAATGTAGTTTCTGTCACTGTAGAGCCCAGTATTATCTATAAAAAATGTTGCTGGACTAAAAACAATGACTTTTGAATCAAATGTGTGATGACTCAGACAGCAAACATGTTGCAGCGGATCAGCTATTTCTTCCTTATCTTACCAGGGATGCACCGATTCCCATGCACTTGGATATTATTAATGTTAGCGCTTTTTCCCTCCTTTCTTTCCAGTTATTTTCCAGAAGGACTCTTCTGGAAAATAACTTTCTCTCCAGAAAAGTGCTGTAGTTAAAACTAGAGTTGCGCCTAAACCTAATCCTAACCTTAGTACGATACTAAGGGAATGGAGCAGCTAAAAAGGACCATAAAATCACTCACATGCTTCAATGCGTTTTGTCGAGTTGTTCAGTATCAGATCATTATTATTATTTCTATCTCATGCTCATCATTTGCTAAGTAAAGAATAAAACATGGCAGAGTGTGCTGGTACAGGAAAATAATCAGTGATTGACTTACCTCCACACGTCGCTGCCCTTGGAGAAGGTGGAGGATTTGATGACCTCGGGTGCCATCCAGGCGTAGGTCCCCGCTGTGCTCATCTTGGTGGTTTTCTGCCACTCTCGCGCCAATCCGAAATCCGTGATCTTCAGAGTGTTTCCCTCCATCCCGTTCTCTATCGGCTGGGCCAGGAGGACTGAGAGAGAGAGAGAGAGAGAAAGACATTTGTAAATATTGAACTATTAAATTTCCACTAAATGAAAGACTCCATCATCAGAGTGGCTTAAATCTGTATTTACAATGCTGTGTAAATCCAAGCTTCTTTCCTCACTATGTTATGATCAATATTTCAGCTAAATATCTCAAAATAATTACACATTAAATTACACACAGATTCGATTTGAAATATTCATATGGATTAAACATCGGGTGAATCAGTGAGGCGGACTGAATTGACATGCACCATGGTTAACAGGCAGGTAGAGATGATTTCTTTGAGAAGAGATTATTTCTTTCACTGAGAAGTTTCAAGAGAGATTATTTCTTTCACTGAGAAGTTTCAAGTGCAGAACAGTTTGAGCTTTCTGATTTCTCTGTAACATGACGAGAAAAAGAGAGAGAGGAAAAAAACAGACTGGTGCTATAACGTACGTGATAACAGGAACGAACGTGTCTCGCGATTGTTTCACAAAATTAAATGTAAATATAAAACGATTAAACGTGTTCTTTAGCATTTATATTGTCAAATTGGTATCGTATAAGAGCAATAAAACACGTTACTGCTCACACATGTTGTAGGAAAATAATACATTTTAAAATGGTAACAGTAAAACAGTAAAAGCCTCATCACACCACTATGGTGTTGATGAATTCTTTATAAATGTTTAATTTTTTCCTTACGTGAAACTTTTCTTATTAATTGCACTGCAGCTACTGAATAATATGCTTTGTAATGAATGACTAAGCAATAAGCTGGGAATTTAAGGTGATAAATTCAGCACATCTGTTATACATAAACAAAATTATAGGATTTTCTTTATCTCAGGAGGATGGGTGTGGCACTAGCTTCAACTTGGTCCAAAATAAATACAAGTGTCCTTATGTTGCGTATGCAGGCTTTATCCCAGGAGTGAAAACACTGCCGACCTAGGCAGTCCTGAAGTATCCAGTATAACAATATCTCACGTGATGAATACTGAATATTAATTATAATCGATTATTGCCACATGTAGCTAGCGTGAATCAGAAATGACGCTAAAGGCTTGACTTCAAAACAAGTTTCGTAACTGTGCAGTCTTCTTGTGAAGAGTGTGCGTGTGCTCTGTCACTCTAATGTAACACTTTCTTTCTCACTCTCTTTTTCTGTCTGTCTGTCTGTGACCGTCTCTCTCGCTCTCTCGCTTTCTCACTTCCTCTTTGTTGGCAGAAAAGCAGAAGCGTGTGCGTGTGAGACGTCATGACCGAATGTGTCGCGAGACTTTAGAGGGTGGGGAGAAACAGGGTTGCATCTTTGCCAGCACTCTTCCTGCACCCCCCTACACACACACACACACACACACACACACAGCAATACACACAGTCACAGCGTCAGCACGTTGTGCACAGCATGCACTGCAGTGGCAAGTACAAAAGGGACCTGTGCGGCCACACACACACACACACACACACACACACACAGACGTCTTTCAGTATCTCCAGATAGCCATCACTATCCAAGTGGAATTTGGACTCTGAACACACACTGTGTAATGTGGTGTGTTAGACAGAAGTGAAACAGCTCCTGTCTTCATTTTTTATTTTCTAATAAAGAACACACACGATGCTCTCTGCTCCGTCACAACGGTTTTTCTCTGCAAATCCTGCCCAGCCCAAACCCTGCAAGCCTGCTGCCAGCAACCACAAGCAAGCCAAAAACGATGGTAGAGAATTATACCACACGCACACACACAAAAAAAAAAAAAAAGTGGTGGTTTCCTCCAGCTCGCTCTTGTGACCTCCCCCACAGGACGTGACGCAAATCTGCCCTGCTCAAAAGTTCCTCAAAAGGGGACAGAAAATATCCCTCTGCTATAGCTGGAGACTCACAAACACACACCAGAAACACATCAGACACACCAGAGTACAAGAACCCAACTTACATCTGGAGTCAAAACAGATACACCACCAAAATTTCATCATATTTTCAAAATTCTGGACACTAACAGTATAAACAGCACAAAAAAATACTGGAAAATTACTGAAAGATCCTTTTGTCTCTTGTTTTTTTGTTGTTTTTTTTAACTTCAGCACTGTTGAATGCTCAATTCTGATTGGTCAAAAGGTATTGATTAACTTACTACCAGAAGCTCTTACATAGGCAGTAATAGCTGATATGGTGAATTTTTCTTTGAGGAGACATTTAGCATTCAGGGAAGGAGTCTCCAGTGTCAGCACTTTGGAACAGTCAGAGTTACAGCTGAAAGCTAGTTTTAAGTTTTCTGACAGGTGAAATTCTTTCACAGTAACACAACAAGCTGTACAGCGTAAGTGTTAAAAGGAAATCGTTTGTCTTGCGGATGTTCCACAACATTAAATGTAACTATAAATGGATAAAAAGTAGTGAAAGTAGTCATAAATAGTAATCATTGTTGTGGTATAAGAAAAATAAAACACTTTACGACGTGATATTTTTGGAAAATAATCAATTTCGTGGCGGTAAATAGTTACTCTGCTTCACATCGGGCCACATCACCACGCCATCGTTGATCACTTTGCTATAACAGCACGCTCTCATGTGTTTCATTCCTTAATTATACAGGAAATAAATCAAACCAGAGAGCAAATACTTAAAAAATAATACAAAAAAATTTCTTGATAACCAATTAAATGGTCCAGATAAATCACAAAACAATTATTTCACAGCCAACTGTCTATATACATATGTGTGTATATTTTTTCTGTTAAGATTTAGATTTGAAATGTAAATTTTGACTTTTATGCTTAAGTTATATATCAGCTTTGGAAGTTGGATTCTCGATAATATGACAAGCTACATTTTTTGTTGTCTTCTTAACTTTAAGAGAGGAAAAAAAGAGAGAGGCTGGTGAGGAAATGAATGATAACATAAGCGTTAACAAGAACTAACTTGTTTCAAGGATGTTCCACAAATGTAACTGTAAATGGATAAAAACAAAAAACTGCTGCTGTATATGAGGAATAAACTTTGTTATGGGAAAAATCCCAGAAATGTTGAGACACCTGATGGCCTGATTTTTTTTAATTTATTTATTTTTATTGATGGTTATTGTTATTTTTGTAAGAAACAGTTACTGTACACCTACAACATACCACAGTCATTTTCCCAAGGTTACCAGCATGAAAATCTTTTCATATTTCTCTGCATTCATCATGACAGAGCTGTCACTAAGCTCCACTCAAACCAACATCCAGCTTGTACTTGTTGCCAGCTTTCCGTCTGACATACTGGTGCCTTTGTGAACCAAGAATCTCACATTTTCTCTAGTTTTTAGCCAAAACATGGTTTCTTAGCTGCGACACACCCTGCAGAACCATTCCTTCCCACAGTCCAAGAGCTGACTTTTGGAAGCTCTTAAGGAAATGATGATCTTTGAGTATTGTTCATCACATACAGACAGAGTTTTGGCTGGTCTGCAACATTTACTGTCTCCAAACTGTCTGCTTTCTCTTCAAATTCACATCATCTCGAAAAATCCAATCTAATCGGCTGACAATAACCTTGGCAAACATCTATAAAATTGTACTCTCTTGGCCATTTTCAATTAACTATCATCCAATACACCAAGCCATGATATAAATATTGTGATTGGCATATTTGCAGCATCTAAATTGTGGTGCTAGTCAGAATTTAAGAAATACATGGAAGGGTTTGGGAAGCTTGTGTGTGCCACACACTATCAATTCATACTTATTGGGATGGTTATTGGCAGACACTATCTAGTTTATTGCAACTATATGTCAGTATGACTAATGAACCAATGGTCTCAAACGCTAGGTGAGTCTTGTCTGCATTTCAAACCCTGATTCCTTCAATTCCGATCAGCCAAATTAAAAATAAAGGCCACTGGCTGTCTTGAGAAGGAACACTCAGATGGTGAATTTATTCTGAATTTTATTTTTGACTTGCCGTGTTTGTCCAAGGTGATTCATTTTGGAGTCATGTATGGAATCGACTCTTAAGCTTTGGGATTGACTCTTAGTTTTCAAAGCCTGGGATCAAAGAACTGATATATAGTGTACATTAAGAAATTAAGAAATTAATCAAGGCTACTGGGTCAAGATTGAGTAATTGATTCAAATAGCTTCACTATTGTGGTGTGTGGTCTTGTCTCCAAAGCTTTGAGAATGACTCTTAGTTTTCAATGCCTGGAATCAGTGATTCGACTCTTTTTGGGATCGACTCCCAAAAGCTTTGATGTGAAATGAAAGTAGGTTGGCGGTTTGACTTGACGCAACATATATTAAAAAGATTACAATTGTAGCGATAATGAAACGTATTGAGTAGGAAGAAAAACAGCTTAAATGCTTATAAGCGTAACTGATTCAAATAGCTACAATACTAGTGGAGTCTGGAATCGACTCCGGTGCTTTGAGGTTGACTCTTACGGGAATCAGGGCATCGACTCCCAGAACCTTCAGTGTGCACGGAAAACAAGCTGGCGACTTGACGTGCAACGTTAGCGAATCGATTCCAAAACTTGTGGTGTGAATTGAAGTGATGTAGTGTGTACCACAGTGTGCTTCATAACCTACAGCAACTCACTGATAATGAAATTTAATGCCAATTCTTTTCATTATTGAATTTTATCTATTTCATTAATTAGTTGTTGCAGGTCTATGATGCAGTAATGCATTATGTATTTTTATTATTGATCTCTGTGTGTAACAGTGTACATTTCTGCAGATACTTGTTTATGTGCTTTATATAAAAAAAGACACACACACACACACACACTGTGCAGAGTCAGCATGTCTGCCTTATCTTCCTGGGGTGGAACGCAGGGCCACTGAGAGTTCACACACTTCCACTAGCTTTAGAGCTTCACCGAGAGCAGAACAACAACAACAACAACACGATAAAGATTAAGAGTGATTCAGAGAGAGGTAAAGAGCATTAATATCAGCTCCTCAGCTGAAAACGTAGTGACTATAACCCAAAAAAAAAAACCACAGGACAGATCATTAGGCCAACTGCAGTGAGCCATAACCACCAATTTAGTCCCACTTCCAACCCTAGAGCTACGGTGATTTCGGACCAGTGTTCTCTTACACACTATCTGTTAGGCCCTGAGCCAGGAAGCTGTTTTTTGATGTGGTGGCGCAGGAAAAATGAAACAAAGGAGAGAAATGAGGGCCCGCTACACACCATGCTGAACGAACACTGGCGCTATGAGAAACAGTAACCATGACAACGGGCTGTGTTTGTTGTTTGTTGACTGTTTGGAAGGCAGAGATGTTGGTAAGCTGAACGGCAAAGGCTGAACTCGGTCACACCACACACCCACGGAGACACAATGACAGATTGTGAGAGATATAAATGAAACAGGCCTTTTAGGAAACTTTTAACATTTGTGTTTTAGTTTAAACTTCTATTTTAATGACAGGCCCCTGAGGCTGACCTCTGTATCTGTCAGTCTCCGTGACGGAATTAGGAGGTGTGGCCTCTGTGCCTGTCAGTCTATGTGGAAAGTAGGAGAAGTGGCCTTTGTTCATGTCAGTCTCTGTGAAGAAATTAGGAGGTGTGGCCTTTGTGGCTGTCAGTCCAGATGGAGGTGTGGCCTCTATGCCTGTCAGTCCCAGTAAAGGAGGCTTGACCTCTTCCTGTCAGTGTTTATGAAGGAGGTGATGGAGACATGGTGTTTGTGCCCGTCAGTCCCAGTGAAGGAGGTGTGGCCTAGGTACCCATATGTTCCAGTGAGGAAGGTGAATGAGGTGTGGTCTATGTGCTCGTCTGTCCTAGTGAAGGATGTGTAACCTGTGTGCCTGTCAGTCCCAGGAAAGGGGGCGTGGCTTCTGGGCCTGTTAGTCTCTGTGAGACATCTACTGTGCCAGTCAGTCCCAGTAAAAAAGAAAAAGCTCATACACAACTTTCTCTTCTTTAAAAATTATTGACAGCTCTGTTCCAATATTAACTATATCACAGCTTTAAACACCCTCATAAAACTCATTCCCTTGTGTCTCTTTTCTCACTCTCCATTCTGTCATTCTCTCCTTGTGGCCTCCTTCCTCCCTTCACTATTGTATTGCTTGTCTTCCATTCTCTGCCTGCATTCTCTCTTCCTCCCTCTCTCCCTCTTTCTCTCTCTCCATAACCTTTCTACATTCTCTCCATGTGTGATTACCCTCTCTTTGTGTAAGTGTATGTGTGTGTGTGCATGAGCGTGAGGTTGCCAGACAGCGTGCGTGTCAGTGCGCTGCTCCCCCGAGAGACAAAGCCCTCCTTCTTCCAGGGGAAAACCCCCACCCTGCCGGAATTCTGCTCCCACCCACGGCCCGGAGAGAGACAGAGAGAGGGACGGACGAAAGAAAAGTAGACATCAGGACAGGTCACGATACGAACAAGGTTCAGAATATCCCACCTCATTACACCCTGCGTCCTCTGAAATGATTTAATGTGACATGAGTTAAAGTACATTATAGCACAGTGCAGAATTCTCGAATCTGATTGGTCAGCACCTCTGCAAGGTTTATATTACTGTGCTCATTGTAATACAGTATCGTTTCTATAGTAACAGCTAATTTTCCGGGACTTGTATATAGTGGACGCGCCACATAATTTAAGTCTAACAATAAAGGGATTAAACCTCATACGGAAAAAAGTTAATAACGTTAAATAATTAATGTTATACCATGAGCTATGAGAATTACGAAAGTTATGCTACGAGCTAGCCAATAGTAGTGTGCTAGCAACTTGCTCTTTTGCTAAGCATTACATAACACTGGTCATGGTTGTCATAAAGTTCTCTATATTTTAAAAAAAAAAAAAAAACTAACAATTTAGCAGCCAACACTGATTTACCGACGTGACCAACCTACGCACTTAGCTTTAAAAGACATCTAAAAAAAAAATTCCCTGGCCTTGCAAACAGTAAAAACGCTGAGAACTTGGTCACATATTAACCCAAATCATGATCCATTAACCTTCAGCGAAAGTCTGATGTTCTGGAGGCACACCAGTCATGAGCTGATGGTTAACTAGCCCCAGCGCTAGCATCATTTCAGTGAAAGGGGTTTTCTGCTGGTCATATCATTTTCAGTTTAGCATGGATAGGTGACGAGCAAAAGTATGTGCACCCCTTGATGATTCAAACAGTGATGAATGGTGCATTATCGTGTTGTAGGATCTAATATTTGTTCTTGGAATAGGGGTGGAAAGGTACAGCTGGATGACTGGCTAATAACAGGAGTATAAAAACCCCTTATACACAGCCTGCGGGCTCAGCCTCCTCCCCTCCTTCCCTCCTCCACTCCCAAGCTAACTGCTACCACAAATAGTGCTTAGAGGGCGAAACTACCTTATTGCACAACTTTGTACATTCAACCATGCATGGTCTCACACACACACACACACAATATATACTTTATATATATATATATATATATATATATATATATATATATATATATATATAATATATGTGTGTGTGTGTGTAACTATTACACACTGAAAGGAAGCATATGGGTGATGACTAACACTAAATAAAGATAAAGTGGCATAATTTTAAACTATGCACAAATATTATCTAAAATTATATTTATGTTTTATCTACATTTATCCTACAAAAAAAAAAAAAAAAAAGACCAAGCTATTAAACATGGGAAAATTAGCTTATGGTCAAATGATCACATTAGCAACTGTTGTTATCAAAACAAATTACACCTGCATGAAAATCAAAACCACTGATTTTTGTTCACTATATTTACATTGTTCCCTCCCAAATATTCTGTGTTATTTCTAAAGTAGTAAGCTGAAGTGTCGCTATTTCAAAAATAGACGTTTAGACCATGTCGCTAGTGACTCAACACTGCGTATGACTAAGCTATTTTACTTCATGTACTGTAAGAAAAAAAATGGAAGAAATTTGTAAAGATTAATGTACAACTCTGAATATGACGAACCACTTAAAATGAATCAGAGTGCTAGTTGTTGTTATGCTAGCTTGTATTTGGCCATGTTATCTGGTCAACTTTAACAGCACATATACTACCTCAAGGATTTTTTTTTTTTCCCCCGAAAATGAGAAACGTGCTCGAGGCTTTGAAAACTCCTTCATGTAGTGTCCTATCCACTTCCTGCCGTGCTTGACCCTTCAGTGTCTCCGTTTTCCGACTGCACTCATCCGGTTTTCACTCTTTCTCCAACAATATTCTACCACAAACACGTGTGCATGTGCTAGGATTGGTGTGTTTCGACAGTAATAATGCTGAAAGCGTGAATATTCATCCACGAATCTTCTTTCACTTCTCGTCGTCACATTTGTTTTAAAATTTTCTTTTTCAATTGACATTTTGAAAATAATCAGCTGACATGATAGTGTGAGTTCATGTAATTTTTTTTTTTTTTTAATCATTTGGTGGTGTGCTGTTATAGGAAAACGATCCACGATGGAGTGGTATGATGCGAGCCAATACGAAGCGGAGTTACTGTTACTACCCTTAAGTTACTTATTTTCCAATAACAGCTTGCCTTAAAGTGTTTTATTGCTCTGATACCACAGCAATTTGCCAAAGAGTGATGCATCGTACTTTTTATTCGTTTATAGTTACGTTTAATGTTGTCGAAAGTCCGCTGTTACGTTACAGCTATAAACGGTCGATTCCTCACTAACTTCTCTTTTTTAAGTTATTAAGACAAAAAAAGTGCTGCTTGTTACCAAGAAAACGCAAAGTTACAGCTTTACCTCTGACTCCTAAACAAAAACATCACCATATCAACAAACAATTATTTTGTTTAAGTCCTTGTGTAAGTTACTATCGAAACAATAACATTTTAAAACGAGCGCACTGATATCAACCTGGGATTTGCCTTGTAGCTGGAACTACTCCGAGAGCTGCTGCTATACAAAATCAATCAGCCAATCAGAATCGAGAATTCAACAGCGGTATGGCACGATGAAGGGCTTATGAGGTGTTGTGTCACAGATACAACATATTGCATTTCCAAACCAATCATAATCACTGATTTCAGCTCTCATGGTTGGCAAAGACGGTGACCATCATGAGTCAACACTACTGTTTGTTAATTCCTAACGCTGTGTGCAAATTTCACCCTGTGTATAATCGAACATTTGTTTTTGGGATTTATTTTCTGATCTTCAGCACCATCTGAGGATCTGTAGCTTCCAGGATGTACAGCTGTTCAAACAGCCCACGAACATTTACACCCAAAGACAACAACAAAAAAAATGGTTTCGTTGGCATTGGTTGAGCCAACCTGACTGTCAAACATAAAAGCTGCCGAAACAGACTCGCCAAGACTCTGAATTAACAGGCGGTGGGGTTCGAGCTCACAAACGCCATCCAACACATGGTACATTTGTGCTCTACTTAATCTTAAATACAGAATTCAGCTGATCAATCAGTCTGACCAGAGCATGACTGGACATTTTAGATAACAAATGTTTGTCAGTTGCTATGGTTACCATGGACAGGTATGGCATTTGATTCTGATTGGTCAGAAGGTGTTGATTAATTTTCTATAACAGTAGCTCTGGTGTACATCAATGTGCTCATTTTAATAATTTCAATACTAACAACTTCCATAGGGACTTATACGGTGGACGTACAATATAAACAGATTTTTTTTTTTAAATGTGTGTAATCATTGTATTATTGACATTTTCTGTAAGAGGTCTGTTTAGCATTTATGGAAGGAGTCTCCAGTGTCAACTTGACTATATTTGCTTTGTAACATAGTTAAAGGTGTAACATGAAGTTTTCCTCCTTGGTAAAGTCTTCAAAACTGAGGGTTTTGTGCTTTTCGGTCCGACAAGGCTTTTCAGGCTGCTGTTTGTCTAACAGCAACCTATTGTTGATTATTTTCCTATAACAGCATGCCCTGTCATATTTTATTCCTTATTTATACCATTAGACAACACACACCAGTGCCTCAGTTTGTCCAAGAACCAGGTTATAATGTAAAAATGTTTTTAAATAATCATTTATAATACCTTTCTACAGTAAGTATTCTAAATGTGTTGCTTGATGCTCTGACTAAATGCATTTCATTTACGACATACTTTAATTTTTTTTAAATTTTCAAATGAAGTGTGTGCTAAAACTGATATTATCCAGGTCAGAAGTCACACTATTTCTGCAGATAAATCTCAAATAAAGTTCTAGAGGGTATACAGTGCAATATGTTATTTCACTGTAACATATACCGTATAGGTTATATCATGAATAGGAAGCCACTTCCTAAGTGGAGGCACAAAGACAATAAAATGATATCACGAGACTAGAAGAGGAAATAAGATCGTATACATGATAGAGAAGTCAAAAATAAATAATAAACCGCTCAATAGTAATTTGATCTAACTCTTATATACACACACTTGGTCCTGTATGTGAGACGGACACCTGCCCTCCTCCTGCCCACATTTCCCTCTGCCATCTCCGGATACAGCCAGCTCTCTTTTCCAAAATAAAGAGACAATACTGCTGTGCTGCCTTTCCTTATCAGCCTCAGCCAAAGAAGACAGGGAGGGGAAAAAGCTGACTAGTGCCCTCAGTTTCCTGCCCTTTTTTTAAACTGTTCACTTAAAACAACGCTCTCCGACTTCAGAACGGTGCAGATTTTATCAGACTGCGTTTCCTTTGATAGAAAACACACACGCCATTCAACTGTTACAGCAAGAAAAAAAAAACTTCTTTTGCTGTAGGAAAAATCTTAATATGAATGCATATCAAGAATCTGTTGCTTCTTTCCACCTCTGCACTCCTTATGCTCTGAATGACGTGGTAGGTGATGCAAGGACATATAAGGGTACGGCACACAGTACAGTACTGACTGGGTGTTAAAATCTATTTTTATCAGTTGTGTGCATATATATATATATATACAGTGAGGTCAATAAGTATTTGATCACCCTGTGATTTTGCAAGTTCTCTTACTTAGAAATCATGGAGGGGTCTACAATTTTCAGCATAGGTGCATTTCCACTGTGAGAGACAGAATCTAAAAATAAAAATCCGGAAATCACATTGTATGATTTTTTTAACAATTTATTTGTGAATTACTGTG
>CM040481.1:4042897-4062162 GCA_022758105.1 Pangasianodon gigas
TATATATATATACATATGTATATATAGTGTACATACAAAAAGAGCATCTCAAGGCAGAGAAATTAAATGTTCTTAAATGTCCGATGACCTCAACCCAATTGAGCATGCTTTTCACTAACTTAAGACAAAACTGAAGGCAGAAAGACCCACAAACAAGCAGCAACTGAAAAGGGCTGCAGTAAAGGCCTGGCAAATCATCTCAAGGGAGGTGATTGGTGATGTCCATGGGCTCCAGACTTCAGGCAGTCATTTAGTGCAAAGGATTTGCATCCAAGTATTAAAAATAATTCTAATATTTATGATTATGTTAGTCTGTCCAATCACTTTTGAGCCTGTGAAAATGGAGGGACTTCAATCACATCTTGATTGCTTCATATGTGTGTGTGTGTGTATATATATATACACACACACACACACACACACACACACACACACACACACACACACACTGCACTGCTTTGTACTGTGATACATATCACATCTCGTGAGAAGGACTTCAGCTATCACTATATGACACATTGCATCATCAGTCCTGTTCACACATAATATTAGCGTCTGTCTTGAGTGCATCTTGTTAGGCCACTCTTTACAGCAGCTATTATGTAAGTGGTAACAGGAACTAACTAGTCTCTAACCATAAATGGACAAAAAGTTCATTAGTAAATTAAACATTGCTGTGACATAAGAGGAATGAAACACTACAGGACACGGTCTTAGTGGAAAACAATTCACTTTGGGAATCCGCAGCAACCGGTCAATGAATATTTTCCTATAAAAGCACATCGCCAAGTGTTTTATTGCTTATGTAATCAATTAATTATACACTATACTGTGATATTCACTATGCACGATATTGCTGTTCGAGAATATGAGTAAGAAGGCACGGTTTCATTTCGATATCAGGTCTCTGCCTATCAGTAAATACCTGATACTGACCCAATACACAGTAACCGAGTCAGCTCTCTCCATGTTTCAACATAGCACGTGTTCGTAGTAGGGTGGCAACGATTAGTCGACAGATGACGTTATAGTTTAGATAAAGATTTAGAGAAAGAGATAAGCATGATCTAACTGAATCTACACATTACTGAAAATTTATTTAAAATGAATAATTTGAAATAATTATTCATTATTTGATCATTTTTATAATAATAATTTAAAAATAAATATTTATTTAAAATCATTTTAAAATATTTAAAATTATTTAAATTCGACAAATACATTTTATGTAATTTAGTTCCTGACATGGGAACATCATTAGATTAGTCAATTATCAAAAAAAAACCAAACAAACAGAAAAATAGTTTAAAAAAAAAAAAGATTTGGCTGTTGCTGCCCTTGGCTTCTGCAATATTCATTTCTCTCTGCTCACTATTTACCTTTTTAGAAAAACACAAATAAACAATTTAATCATCCAGAACCACTAGCCTAAAATAAAGACAGGAAAACAAGCAATTCCACCATTTTAGGTTTAAGGCGAGTAGGGAAGTGAGTAATAATATTACAAGCTGTGCAGTCAGGAACTGCTTGGGGGCAGCGGCAATTCAAAAAAATTCACAGTAAACAATAAAAAAATAACATTTTTGATATAATCCCTTAACAAATCAGTTGTCTAATGTCTACACTGATCTACTGCCCAAAGAGCCTGAATGCGCTGACCATTTTTGATGATTTTCAGCCAAAATTATTCAGGAGCATCCACAGTAAATATAGTAAACTAATGTTAAATATATACTTGTCTGATGTTAGCTAAGTCGAACATTCATTGGTAGATACATAAATAAACTCAAAACATTATCCATTTACCCTGACAGAAAGCGAGGGCGCGTGAGATTGGCGGAAGGGGCGGGGCTTTCAGGCGATGTCCTGATTAATATATGGCTTATCTCCTGTTATCCTGGAGAGAAAAAACTGCTCGTTCTGCGTGTTTTTGAGTGAGATCTAAATGTACCAGCGTACTCTGATGTTAAACTGTGGAGCTCTTACGTAAAATGCGTAAATGTTGGCAGGTCTGGTAATATAATATAATATAATATAATATAATATAATATAATTGGAGTGAATATCACTGAATATTATGGTAATGTAATATCATGCAGAAATGATTAAATCCAAAGCCCATTCCCAGGATATAATACAACGCTGGACTGGATTAGAAAAATAAATTCTGTCTAATTGGGAATGTAAGAAAGACAGCTGTCTCTTAAAGTTGGAAAAGATTTGGACACGAAAGAAAAAAACTCAGCGTTGTGCTAAAAGACTATCGTGACATGTCGCTGTAAGGATCTGTGTGGAGTAGTTGGGTGGCACTTCATCTATCTCTCTCTCTCTCTCTCTCTCTGTGTGTGTGTTGTGTGTTTCTATAATCATGCCTTCTGATTAGACCCCACATTCTTCCCGAATGTCACGCAGCCCTAAATTACCCTCATGGAACCAACAGGCCAGGTATGGGTGCGGCAGAGAGAGAGGCACACGAAGAAAGATGTTTCCAATGAACTATAAAAAAAAAAAAAGTCGGCGTGGGCGTTCAAATTAGAAATATGCACAACATGCTATTCGAGCCCATGGAAAAACACGGCACGCTGGTTATATCTGATTCCTGTCCTCTCTGGAGAAAACGAGGGACAAAAGAAGGAAAGTGGAGAGAGAGAGGAGAGAGAAAGAAAGAGAGAGAGAAGGGAAAAAGTGTTGATGTTCTTGAGAAAGGCCAGGACCGAGTGCTTAGCTTTGGCGCTTTCCCACGATTTCCCAGCTATCCTAGGGAGTGTGTGTGTGTGTGTGTGTGGGCCCGGGTGAATATTTGTTGCCTGGGTGAAGCAACAGCACTGAGTGTGTGTGTATGTGTGTGTCTGTATCATTGTACTAGCACTTCATTCACTTTAAGTGCAAATGGGTAATGGATAACGTGTGCATGTGTGTGTGTGCATGTGTGTGTGCATGTGTGTGTGTGCATGTGTGTGTCTAAAAGGGCTTCCTTTCTGTATTTGTTTTCAGTGGAATTCCAGTTATGGGCCCTGGCTCATGGCCAAAGCTTTTCCCATCAGCAGCACTGATGCAACGCTGCCTTCTCAGCATCTCTTGTTAGTCTAACACACACACACATACACCTATAAATGCTTAGCTCTCTATCTATCTATCTATCTATCTATGGCTTTTTGGGCCCTACAAAGGGCACTACGAACTCAATTTGAGATTCAGCCATGGAAAAAGAGCGAGCTGATAAAAACAGCTTCTGTTTAAATGCAAAAATCAATCACCTGAGTGTCTTCAATAAACACTTAGAAAGACAAAGTGCACTTGATAGGGAGCCTTATTTGTTCCTGGCACTATCCCTTATAACTCACTCTTTCCCTCTTTCCCTAGATTCACGTAACACTTGGCTGCTAGCACACATCACACATCTGTATGTGAAAGGCTTTCCTAGCAGACTCACTGCTGACACACACACACACACACAAACACACACACATATCAAACACCTGTAGCAACAGCTTGAGACTGATAAGCCTTCCATATTTCCTGTCTGGTTCCCGTTCTAGTGCCCTAAAAAGAGTGTCCCGCTCTCCTCGCTTTCCTCGCTCTCCTCGCTCTCCACACAATGTTGTATATTTCAAAAACTTAAATTACACTTGTACTTGGATTTACATGGCTCTGTCCCAAATAACTCCACCATGTGTACACTTTGCTCGATACAGAGCAGCCACTAGAGAAACGAGTAAACTTCGGGATGCCGGGCAAACTCTGTCAGTCCCCTGGGAGAACTGGTCAAGGAGTTAAAAGTGATAGAGAGAGAAAGAGGAAAGAAAAACACAGGATGCCACATTCTGGCACGACAGAGCTCGAGAGACAAGTAAGGACAAGTCGGGGACAAAGGTTTTAGGAAAGAACTGAAAAACAAGGGGCCACAGGAGAGAGAGAGAGAGAGAGAGAGAGAGAGATAAGATCACAAGAGTGGATTGTATGTATAAAAAAAGACTGTATTATTTAAAAAAAAAAAAGCGCTTCATGAGGCAGAGGTGTTTTCCGGCATGGAGAAAATGGCTTATTAAAGGTGTAAGAAGAACGGCAGTTGAATAACAGATGAAAATATGGAACAAGAGA
Organism: Pangasianodon gigas; assembly: GCA_022758105.1. NCBI lineage: Eukaryota > Metazoa > Chordata > Actinopteri > Siluriformes > Pangasiidae > Pangasianodon > Pangasianodon gigas. The sequence continues at coordinate 4,046,999 of CM040481.1, forward strand.
GAGAAGAAAAACAAACAGTCATGCTGAAGAATGAGGAAAAGAAAAGGGTGGATGTGTTTCCCAACTGAAAGTCAAGTGTCACGGCCATAACACAAGACTAGGAGGGCTGGGAGACATGACGATGGTGGGATAAATTATGTCCCAGAATGTCACACTTCCAGCACAAGTATCTGAGATATCATGGAAAAAGTGATATCTTTTTTTAAAATTAAAAATAAATTTGATTACAAACTGGAAACTGCTGATGTGGTGTTAAAATTTTGTACTTAATATTTACATTTGTAAAATGTTAAAATGTTTTTTGTTCTCCTTTTTTGTACTGAATATTTACATTTGTAAAATGTTAAAATGTTTTTTGTTCTCCTTTTCAGCGTTAAATATTTATTTTTATATATAATTTTTTTAATATAAAAATTTAGAGATACTATTTATCGGACATTTATCCGATACTGAACCCTTGAGCATCAGCCGAAATTGATACTCATCCGATATTTTTTTTTTTGTATGTAACTAAATATGTAACTAAAAATACGTAACTAAAAATAAAAAATAACTAAAATACGGAAAAATATGTAACTAAAAATACAGCTTAAACAAAACTCCGGTTTTCACATAAAAATCACTTGGGTTAAAAAAAATAATGTATATAATAGTATAAAAGTACAAAGTGTAAATATAATGAAAAACAATTCTAACAAAACAATACAATCAAGCTTCTTTATACGTAATATTTGCAGTTCTTTTCCAAATCCAATTCCATTTGTATAAAACTTTTTCATTTGTTACAGAATCGGCTCGAATTCATTCTTTTTTTTTTTTCTCTGATATCCGATCTATCAGATTTTGCTGGCACTGTCCCCTTAAACAGATATTAAATTAAGCAACATGCAGCTCTACTGAATTGTTGCCGCCATTTCGTGAACAAAACTTGCAGGAATGCCTTTGATAATCGGGAGATGATATTTGTGTCACATCACCCACCCCTACGCCGGACCTTTTTTTGGGCGTGTAGAGATGTTTTATTTCTAAATCACAATTATAGTTTACAATGATATTGTGTAGGGAAATTTCCGCTGCTGAAACTTCCAAAAATGGCAAAAAGTAAATGATCAGGTGGGTAAACCTTAACAGCCATGTAATGCTGAGAATGCTGTGCAAAAATACTGCCTTTAACTGGAACGTGCGTTCATAACAATGCTGAGAGTGAAGTGTCACTCATTATGCATACTGTGAGAAATGTGTGTGTGTGTGTGTGCGTGTGTATGTGAGAGAGAAAGAGAGAGAGACACAGAGTGTCTGCTGAGAAATAATTCTCCTGATAATTCTTCAGCACTCTTGCTCGTTCCTCGTAAACCATAGACGAAAGTTTGATGTTACTAGAGAAAACAAAATTCTAATATTATGTCACTAATGGCGGTATGGTGGAGCAGATCTGCCATAACAAACATAATCTTTTATATATATATATATGTGTGTGTGTATATATATATATATTACTTATTTCATTTTATTTATGTCTTTTTTATGCTTCCTTTATCCATTCTTCAGATTTTTGCATTTATAAATTTGTATTTATTTTAGTCTTCTTAAATCATATTTAGATAATATTTATTATTTATAAATGAATTTGTTACATTATTTATGTACTAAATAATTTTTCGTACTTTTTTGCCTTTTTTCATCTATTTGCAAAAAACGCATAAATAAAAGATACAAAAAAATACACAATTATTTTTTTAAATTACAAATAATATACATAATGGAATACATATGAGTTAATGAATTATTTATTTTAGTTCATTTACTTTCTCCACCATTTTGGCAGATTTCTTCCTCCATACAGTGTAATGAAAGGCTACAAAACAGTCGCTTGTTTGGGACCTATAATGTTATCGTATGGTGCAATTCTGGCGACCCTGCTCGCTCCTGTTCCACTGTTCTGAAATCAGTTAGCGCACTTCCTAAACAGACATGTGGTAATGTTCAAGAAGTTTCACATCACGGCAACTGATTCACTGTTTATATGTACATTATAGTTTTTTTTATCAATACATAATTTAAAAAAAATTACGCATCAAATCATTTTGAGATGCTACCTTTAAATTTTATCAAATATTTCTTGAATATTGTTTCCTTATTTTAAACCATAAACGCTGCCCAAAACTACTGTCGTACTCAGTCTAGCTGCCCTGGATGAATATGCTATATTATTATTTTGACCTTTGCTTTCCTTATCAATTTCCGCATTCCATTTCCCAACCTTCTCTGAAAGCGTGCATTCGATTCGCCTAACCGAAGTCATGTGACTTGTCCAGACGTTAGAGTATATCAGCACGCAATCAGCTGAAAAGTTACGACACCGCGACAGACAGAAAGCAGAGGAGGGAAAGAGAGAGCTGATGGTGAGGCAGTAGCATCTACGTGAATGAAAGCTGTGTGTAGCATGAATCATCAACTTTATATTAACGCGACTCATGTTTGTGTTGGCAACCCATGTATCGTAGTACCGTGGAATTTTTCAGTGAGGAACTCATTTTTAGACAGGAACTGCTGGTTCTCTTCAAGGAATAGTTTGTTTAAAGGCCAAATGTATACAATGTTTCCCTCGAATCTCACATATAGTCAATCAGCCAAGAGATATTTGCTGTTTGAAGTTTAGGTCGTTGGTTTTGAGAATAATGTAGTAAATAATTAACGCAAGTCTATTTCACCTAGCCAAATTTTCTCATTTTTGTTTAAACAATTTTGTAAAATAGCAACAAAAGCGTTTATTTACAAACTATAATATCCGCAAAATGTCCTGCTTTCTGCTACAATTGTGCTTTTAACAGTGGGAGGCGGGGCCTAAAGGGCTAGCCTGCTAAACTTTTAATATGTTCACTAATTTCTCAATTCTGATTGGTCAGAAAGCACTCTGACAGTAGTGCTTCTGTAATTCAAATCACAGGTTCCTGTTAACACACTTGTTCTAATACTGGAGTCTCCAGTGTCAGTGCTTTATAACAGCCAAAAGCAAAGCTGTAACTTTTCAAACTCGGAAAACGGAGGGGTTTTGCGGTTTCTCGGTAACATGACAAGCTGCGTTTTTTTGTCTATAAAGAGAGAGGCTGGTGAGAGAATGACTGTTTATAGCTGCTGTAATTTAAGAGATAATGGGACGTAACTTACTTCACGGACGTTCCACAACATAACTATAAATTGAATAAGAAAGAACGATGTGTCGTTCCTGAATAACTAAAAGTTTGTAATTGTTGGTAAACTGCTGTGGTATAAGAGGAATAAAACAATTCGGATATTTGCGCTGTTATATCTTTGTTATTGTTTATATTCCTATACGAGAACTCCTGTGATGTGACGGCACCACTAACCTACTCAAAACTGTTAAAATTGTGAGTGTTTATGCGACGACCAGTCACGACGAAGCGTTTCCATGTCCATGCTCTCTCATGTCCATATTCGGTCTGAGAAAATATGATTTCAGATGCTACTGATTCCACCATGGAAGCCGCCAGAACATGAGTTTTGTTTACGTCTAGGAGTGTGAGGTAAAGTGCATCGGAAGTCTGCGTGAAGAACTGGCTGCAGTTTGAGGAAGATGCAGTGGGGAAAACTAACCAAGCCAAATGTGGACACCAAATATCTGGCTGAAGGAGATATTGTGAGGACATTCTAAAATGCTTAACGTGAAAAACGCTTAACGTGGCTTAATGTACTAAACCAACGACCAGGGAAAACCATTCTTCTCTCACAATATATTGTGTTTCCACTTGGATTATGGTGCCGTTGTCTTAGCAGCAGATAGTGTTTATGACGAGAGAAATGTGACAGAAGAATGGATGTTGTTTTAGTACGTTAAGTTATGTTAAGCATTTTTCACATTGAGCGGTTTAGAATGTGCCATACTGTGGAAAGAAGGTTTTTCGCTGAACTAGTTCTTTAGATGTACAGTGAGGTACCAAGTGCTTTCTGAAAGCAATTTGTACTACCACGAATCGTTAAATTATAGGACTTGGCTCTGGTATGTTATGCAGCACCTCAAGTGAGACAGTGTGTGGGGAAACAAGGGAAAGGTGATGGATAATGGATCCTGATGTGTGGAAACTAGAGAAAGGTGATGGATAATAGATCCTGATGTGTGGAAACTAGAGAAAGGTGATGGATAATAGACCCTGATGTGTGGAAACTAGAGAAAGGTGATGGATAATGGATAGTGATGCACCTTGATGGCTGACGGCGGGACACTTACTATTATTTGATTTGAGGTCTCGGTGAATGACGGTGACTATAGCCTCGCTGTGAAGGTACAGCATGCCTCTGGCGATCTGCACGGCCCAGTTGACCAGCACGTGTGGTGCGATGCGTCTCCCGGCCAGCGCCCGGCTCAGAGGTCCACCGGACGCGTACTCCATGATCAAGCACAGGTTCGGCTCCTGCAAGCACACTCCTTTAAGAGCGATGATGTTGGGGTGCGTGAGCATGGCGAAGAGGCGGGCCTCGTTGCGCACGTTCTGCGCCGTCACGCTGATGTCCTCGTCCGGGTCCTGGCGCGCCGCCTTCACCGCTACGAGTTCCCCTCTCCATGTGCCTCGGTAGACCTTCCCAAACCCGCCGACCCCGATCACCTCTTGCAGGCTGAGCTCCCGGAAATCCACGACCTCTGGTTCGAACTGCAGCTCCACTGCCGGCCCGAGTTCACCCGCCACGCTGGAACCCGGGATCTTTCCATATCCGCTGGGTTTGAGCGAGACGTAATTGGAAGGGAAGATTCCCACCTTGTTGTTGACCTTTCCAGCCCACCAGCCTTCATCCCCGGAAATTTCCGAGTCTAAAGACAGAACTTCCACGACGTCGCCTTTGCGCAGGGTGAGCTCGTCTTTGCCGGACGCCTCATAATCAAAGAGGGCTGTCAACACCGGGTTGGTGAAGTTCCCTTTCTGGGATTGCTCCAGATTTTTCCAGGGGGACAGCGTGCCGCGCGTAAATATGTTCTTCAAAGGCTCCATGGCGCTTCTTCTTCTTCCTCTTCTTCTTCTTCTTCCTCTTTACGCACGGATCCAAACACTTGGGATTGGAAAACGATCCAAATGTACAGACTCTCCGGCTCCTCTCACCCGTTTCCAGCCTGTCCGTGAGGATCATGGAGAGGGACTGGTGCGCTCTTGTGTGTCCTCCAAACCCAAGCGCAAGTTAACCATGAAAAAGCGCACAGCAGCGGGACACATGGAGCGCACGGCTCTCCATGAGCATGGAAAGGGTGGATGTGAGCGCAAAGCCTGAGCACTCCATCAACGCCAGCTTGAGATCTGCTCAAACAGCAAGCAAGAACAATCTCATGATGTGAAGAACAGGAAATGGATTGAATTCACGACATTTGAGCAACTCGGTTTCCAATAAAACCAGTGCAACTTGGCTGCTCCGGGATGCGCAAACACAAAATCTACTCCTCCAAAGAATAAGCTGTATACATACATGTATATTAGGATGTATCCTGAGGGTTTTAAAAGACCAGAAAGTCCATTTCTCCGGCCATGGGGAGTATTTTTAGTCGTGAAGCGCTTGCGGTCAGTCTGAGCAGGAAGCGCAGAGAAGAATGGCAGGAAAACGCACAAAAAAAAGCAAAACTCACAGCCTGAGACATGCACAAAGCACAAGAAAAGTCGATCACCTTCCCCAGTTTCAGTGTCCAAAATAAAATAATAATAATAATGACAATAATAACAAGAAGCCAAACTTGCAGCAGGACTGATTTAAGTCTTGTCCCACATCTGAGCGTGTTTTTCTCGCTCTTTTTTTTTCTTCTTCTCTGCCACCACTGAGTTTTGAAACAGGAAGTTCCGTGCCAACTCTCAGAAACGTTCCTTAATTCCCTTAAAACACAAAACTGAGCTCTTGTACGTGATTTAATCCAAATATCCCACACATTTCTCGCGTTTTCGCTACGAAACCGACCTTCCAGGATACTTTTTTTTTTGAGTTACTGCCCCCCCACCTCCTTTCTCACACCACATGGGCGGAGTTTCAGGTCTTCTCCGCAGCTATTGGCTGAATCTTAAAAAACATGTCGCACCCTGTATAAGTGCACTATTCAGGGTGTAATACAACGGTGTTATGCACCCTGTCTAGTTCACTATACACCTGTTTGACATAATTTCTAATCAAACGAGCGTTTTGACGCTCTCCTATAGGCTGAATATCAAACAAGCTATGACTCCCTATATTAGTGCCCTATATACGACACATAACAATGAAAATAGGCGCCCTATCTAGTGTACTATCTAGTTTCATAATGGGATATTGAGATGTTGGTTGTTCAACAGGAAAGGGATCAGATGACCGTCATCATAAAGCGATACTGTTGTTGTGTCTCTGCTAAACCGGATTGTAATTATGAACGGAAATGTATTTTAGGTTTGTGTTTCCTGAAATATATGTGTGTTTCAGAGTTTGGAGTTTGAATTTCAGTACTTTTATTAAACCAAGCCATAGCTAGACTTGTAATAAACATCACTATAGGCTAAAATACAACAATAATAATATCATTATGTAATATGTGATTAGGAACATTTGATAATTCCAAATTTAGAAGAAAGAAAACAACTCTTAAAGCTGGCAATCAGTTTAACTCAATTAAACCCAAGTGATTACAAGCATATTTTAATTTTTTATTAAAGTAGAACAAAATATGTACAACAACAACAACAACAACAACAAGAAAACATACACCTTTGGTGCTTGGCCCCCTAATAATGAAAACAAGTGGGCGGGGTTTGTGTGCTGTCAATCATGCGTTTTAATTACTGCAGCAAAAGTGCTTGTCCTGGAACAAAACAGGTTTCCCCAGCTTTATTCAGCTTCTAAAAAAAAGAAAGAAAGAAAGAAAGACATATTAATGCTGAAACAAGTCGAGTGTATTGCAGAAAGCTTATGCTACACAGGGTCAGGGGGGAGCCTGGAGCCTATCCCAGGGGACTCGGGGCACAAGGTGGGGGACACCCTGGATGGCTCAACTGCACACACACTCACACATTACATTCAATTTGGAAATGCCAATCAGCCTACAGCGCATGTTTTTGGACTGCAGGAGGAAACCGAAGTACCCAGTGGAAACCCCCGAAGCACGGGGAGAACATGCAAACTCCATGCACATAGGGCAGAGGTGGGATTCAAACCCCCAAAGGTACAAGACAGACATGCTAATCGTGTCCCCCACATTGCAGAAATCATGAGTCAGAAACATAGAAACCAATGAAGCTGTTTTCATGCTGATTTTGTGCTGTTTTTCGTGTAGACAGGAGCCAGCTTGAGCCTTTTACTTCGAGACCAAGCACATGAATGTGCATCTAGATTTCAGCCAGAATACAAGTTGTTGTTTTGTTGTTTTTTTTTAATAGAAGATGACTATTGTGGTCATCAAACATGTACAAGTCATCAAACTTCATATAGCCCAACAAGACAGGACCAACAACAGCATATTTTATGGGTCAAATTAAGTCGGTAATGGATGCTTGTCCTCTAGTTCTTCTACCACAACTGATGCAAGTCATATCCAATGTAGCTTCACTTAGGCAAAGCACAATCTAACACTTGCTCAAGGACCCAACAGTGGGTTTCTGTCAATCTTGGGATTTGAACACCACTATCACAGAATCTTGACAGGTAATTTGAGACCCATTCATTCATTCATTCTTCAGTAACCCGTGGTGAAGCCTATCCCGGGAACATCCATTTACTGCTAGGGGCAATTTAGCGTATCCAATCCACTTAGCCGGATGTTTTTGGGAGGTTGAAGGAAACCAGAGAATCTGGAGGAAACCCATATAGACACAGGAAAAACAAGCAAAACTCTACACACACAGTAAGCCGAGCTCAGGGTTGGACCCAGGATCCTGGAACTGTGAGGTGACAACATGACATCATACTGGCACTGAGAAGATGAATTGAGAAAATAAATGAACACAAATCATGGCAAATGAAGTAGAAAACCTGGTTGTAGACTAATCCTGGTAAAAAACATGACCTTTTTATTCCCTGTCTACATTCTTAAACATAATAGGTGCCTGAAAATGATCTTTATACTGTTGCCATGGAAGAACCATTTTATGGTTTCCTAAAAAGAACATTTTGGTTAATGAATAATTAACCTTTTTAGCCACAGAGAACAGACAAATCACATGAATTTGCCATTACTTGGAAGGATCTTTGTGGTGGAAATCAGTTTCAAAACAGTTCATCATGGCAACACCCAGAATGGTTCTTGACCAAAAGGATGCACTTTATTGAACCTTCGATGGCAATGCTCTAATGCACCATTTCTGGCACCTTTATTTTAAAAACTGTATGACTGATTATTTCATGCTTCTCATTCACATTTAGATGTTAAGCTACATATTTAGGTTCTATTTCAGCTCTTGGTGAGTATTTTGCCTTCTCAGTGTTCTCCAGTCCTCTAGAGGGCCCCGCTTGGGCTCAGCCTTTGGCTCGGAAATGCTGCCGTTCCACCTCTATATCCTTTGAAGGCGCTCGACGGCGAGTCTTTGTTATTATGCCGCATCCCATATCACTCGTCAAGTGCAGACGCAGACTCAGGGGACTCAGAAATACAGACATCAACATTTCAAGGGAACAAAACAGGAAGGAATGTCGAGTCGACTCTTATTGCCTGTGGCGGTTTTGCTAGTTTGGGGTTAATAAAAAGGGCTCAAACGGGAAAGGGTGCGATTCTGGAAATGCTTCACATCTAAGAGTGAACACACACACACACACACATAGCACTGAGTCATCATTTCTTCAGGAAGGATGCGGTGGTTTCCGAGGCCCAGCAGCAGAGAGTTGAGACTTCGCCCCGGCTATTATAAAAGCCTACCCCACACACACACACACACATATATGCACAGACACACAACTTCCTGACTGTGTATTTTCACAATGTACTTTAAAACCATATCTTCATTGTTTTTCTGATTCAGAGTTTTGTGCATTAAATGTCTACATTTAATGCACAACGGCAATAAAACTTCTGATGTAGGACCAGTTTCACCCCCAAACATTACTCCACTTTACATCTTCCCACACAACACCACGCCACCCCGTCAGTGATTATTCTCCGATATCAACACATGCCCAAGTGTTTTATTCCTTCTTGTTCCCAAAACATTGAAACCAGCCATCAGGATTGATGAGTAAAACCAAATCGTGTAAATATCAGGAGCTAATCTCAGTCATTGAGATCGTTACTCACTGGAGTTAATCACGCTGCTTATAAACTCCAGCACTGACGTCTGTGCTAAATTATCCAAAAGTTTAGTTTTAGTGCTCCAACACACCAAAACATTCAGAAGACAGGTGCTCAAAGTTGAAAAAAGACAATCAAGATATTAAACCAACAACTACAGAGCAGGGATGTAACTGAATATGAATACATTATTCAGAATGAAATGATAATGTGTTTTAAAAAGACACGAATACAGATACGAATAGAAAGTGTACTATTTGTTTTTGTTTCACTTTTTTTTTGGGAAAAGCTTGCTAGTCACTGGTTAAGACTAGAGGTGCAAAAGAAAGGCCACATACATTAACATGAATGTGAGCGATGCATTTACAGCATTCATTGATTCATCTTTAGTAACTGCCTGGTCAGGCTCGCAGTTCAGGCTACTAGTTTGTTTATATTTTGGGAAACACAACCAACTAAATTTGTTAGAAAATATTGCAAGCAGGTACAAAGAAAACTACAAAGGCACTGAAAGTGACCTTTAGAAAAAAAACAAAAACAAAACATACATACAAAAAAAACTTACGAAATTTGAAAATTATCTCGTGTTAAAATTTGTCATTTTCACGAGAATTTTTATCTTATGAAAATGGGCAAGTAAGTGACATGAGCACATGAGAAAGAAAGTGGTGAGCTCTTTCTTGTGAAAATCTTGTGAATTTCCACATACACACAAGCTAGTTTTCCATTTTTCACAATTTTTTTAGTATCTTCACTTTCCAAAACAAAAATCTTGTGAAAACAATTAATATTCACATGTGCAATAGATAATACGTTTTTTTGTTTGTTTGTTTGTTTTTCTCTTGCAAAGATCCCTTCAGGGGCTCTGTACAAACCTAGTAACTGCACAAGCAGGACTAAAAAAAAAAAAAAAAAAAATTGAGACCAATTATGAACTGGATGATGTAGCTGAGGTTGAGGAACTTTCAGAGGCCGAATTCACACACCATGCTGACAGTGTTGCCACTTCTACCTCTGGGTTTTCCAAGTGTTTGTCCGGTGTTTCTTGGGTCACTGTGGTAGGATTCACACTGAATGAAGGAAAAAAAAAAAAAACTTCAGTTTAGGCCACGTCCACTTCAGGATTAAACCCGAATACAGATATTTGGAGCACTAAACATATACAGATAGTTACACCTCTACTACGGAATAAAATTCTGAACCAAAGTATTGATATACAGGACCCAAACATAAAGGATGCTATATTTTGTTGTTCTGTCATTCACATAGCAATAAAAATACATATACAATTAAAACAGTAAGTTTCAAAGTGTACTATGAAACCCACGACTTTGCCTCAAAATGTGAGGCATACAGCAAAGGCAACACTACAGGACACATTTTATTGCTCATATGGAAGTTGCAGTGCCAAAACTAGCAACTAATCAGACACAGAGAACATTTTAGATAATGAAGGACCACTAAAAATGTACATTGCTTGATACGGTCTATGATGTGGTGCATCATTGCACGATGAAATATAATAAATAGCATTTAATTTAGTTCGTTAAATTGTTTCTAACTTTTAGTTCTTGGGTAAGATTTTGTAAAAAGGGCAGAGCAACAGGTGCATAGCGGGGACCAACAAGATGAACGTGTTGATAACTAAGATGGAAGCATGTTAAAACAAAACAAAAAAAAAGATATTAGATGATTTTCCATACTAAGTACTATAAATACTAATATGATTTTTGTCCCAACATGTAAATCGTGCCTAGCTTGGTTTCTCCAGCCTTTTTTTTTTTTTGTGCTCTTTATTTATTTTTATTTGTATAGACATTGTATTTTATTTGTATAGACATTGTCACAAAGCAGCTTTACAGAAATGAGAGAACACTGAAAAAAGATTATGTAAAAAAATTTAATTACAGAGATTATTCTCACTTGTGTAACAATTGTGTAGTCAAATACAGTGTAAAATGATGTTATGCTAAATGTAACTCAACATTTTTCCAACATGAAACTCTGTGCTTTGTTTTTCTAACAGTCTGAAAGATGATAAATATCTATTACAGAGCTAATTTTCTGTTAAAAGTAGAAAAAAAGTAGAAATTCCTGGATGTTTGTATGACTAAATCATCACACACACACACACACACACCAGAAAGAGTTCCTTTTCCATCAAATGGATCATGATCATCACTGAGATGAAGAGATGATAGGTATAGTACAGGTATAAATGGGAATGCTTATCAGGATTCTGAAGCCTGTGGCCAGAAAAGTGTACAAAACCTACCAAAAGCTCAGTGACCTCCAGGTGGTGCATCTGAGGCTGAGACTAGTGTTCCTACTATGACCTTTTAACATATAAGAACAGAATCTTTTCTAAAGAAACTCTGATATTTATAAGCTTCTAGTCTTAGTGGACAGATAAGCTTGTTTATTACAATGTCAAGAGTTGGCTTAGGCTGCTGTCACACTACAGATTTTTTTTTTTTAATCAACCACCAGTAGACATTTTAAACATAACCTGTGGCTGCAAGGCAGGAAGTGGCCACAAGACAGGAGGAATGGGGCTGCTTTTAAAAAGCGCTGCAACTGGCATTTTGCATTTTTTTTTCCACCACACACAAGTGCTTCCAAAGTTCAACTTTTCAGAAGAGTGCAGAGTGACGTCAAGTGCTTTTTTTTAACCTCCCAATCAGTGAGGAAAATGAGGAAACAAACATGGAGGAACAAGTGCTGGTGAAAACAGTCTTCCAACATTGCAAATAACTAAAAATAACAACTTGTCTACATTTGATGATGTGAAAAGCACACTTACAAAAAGCCTATAAAGGCCTATAAAAGGGTTTAGCATGCTCGAGTCAGGGTTTAGCTATTGATTAAGCTACAATCACACATTATTACAACAGTGCCTTTTTTGGCCTGGATCTGTGTACACTCTCCTAAACTACAGTTTTACTGCAATGTTTATCGCTGTAAACAATACCTTTACTGATTCAGTGTTTTGCTACGCAACCCGACCTTGTCAGTATGCAAAATCTGGTAAACAAAACAGCCAGAGAATTTGTAAATGTTCCCAGTCAGCGCATGTTGTGCTAGCTTAGCCTGTTGACGCATTTGTTTAGGAAATGCTCCTGTCCGAGAAAACAAAAATCCATATACAAGCTGCATGTGCACTGTGTGTATCCGTCTCTCTGTCTGACTGAGATAGTACACGATATACACGTTTCTCCAGTATGATTTTCAATCATTATTTCTATTTACATGTTCAAACAGACTTCCAAGCTAATGCTGCTGTTGATTACTTTCCATTAACAGCATGTTCTCAAGTGTTTCATTCTTCTTACACATCAGTTTGCCAACTCGTTCCATTTTGTATTTATTACAGAACACCTAGTCATACTTTTTGTCGGTTTAGAGTTATATGATATATTGTTACTACGTCCTGAAGACGTTCATGTAGCAAAAAACTTAAAAGAACAGCTTTACTTCTGTTACAAAGTGCTGACACTGGAGACTCCTTTAATATATAAATGTTAAATAAACGTCTTCTTACGGAAAACGTCATCACATCCAAGACTAGACATTTTCTTTTATAAATAACATTTTTTAACCAGTTTATTATTAGACTTCAATTCCCTGTGAAAAAGCTGTTACTATAGAAACGATAGCGTATCAGAACAAGCACGTTAATACAAACCTGTGATTTCAATTACGGCCAGAATTACCATCTGAGCTGCTGTTATAGAAAAAGAATCATCTTCTGAGCAATCAGATGCGAGACTTTAACAGCACTGTGGTATAATGTACTCCAACAACTTCATCAAGAAGTGTAGAAAAGGTGCACAATGCCTTCTAATCAGCCTCCTCCCAAATCATACTCAGGGTTAGTGATCATATTTTGATTTGTTTAAGATCACAACCGCCATCCATGTCTTCACCTGTGCTGGAACATTACCTGCATCCTACATTTGAAGCTTTATTATAAATTGTACTGGTTAAAGGCTTAATCTGCAACTACTAGGAAATTCTCCATGTATATAGAAACAAGCAAAATACCCACAGGCCACTCTCTAACAAACGTAAGGAGGAAAAAAAAAAAAAAAAAAAGATCAAGGACATTATACCGAAATTTGCACTTTATTTCACTCATACAAAATAATAAGAATGTTAAAAGTTTCACATACAGCCTCTGAGCAGCCAAACTTTACACACCTGAAGAGAGACAGCCACAAAAACAGGTAGGAGGGAAGGAGAGAATGTTCCGGCTCATCTCAGGCCTCGCAAACAACATTAAAACAATTTAAAAGATACAAGATCATGATGTATAGCGTTGATATAAATGTGCAATTGGTTGTACAGTCGGTTGGTAAAGGGGACGAGGCTCATGATTCTGTCTGTGTTTGCGCAAGTTGAATTTTTAAAGAGCAACCGCTTCGATCTCAGCCTAGAGTAGCTTGGTTACGTGACTCAGGCGAAACAAAAATCCATATGGGGGAAAAAAACAAATAGTCTTGTGTATTTTTAAAATGTTCTAAGATAAGTTTAAATGAAAAATCTTTGCTTGGTGTTTCAGGAAATAAAACTTGAATTTTAAAAAATGACATTCAAATAGGGGGGGAAAAAACCAGCTCTATGTAAGCCTGACACAATTAACAGCCGTTACGGCAAGATTGTTGTCCCAGAGTTAAACGTGCAGGCAACTTCCTGACTCATTCTGCCTTTGACAGTTTTCATACATACACGTCACGTTTCTTAATGGCACGTACGTCCTTCATCTTTCTGCCGCAGCGATATTTCCCCATGATCGATCTGAGGAGTTTCTAATACCACAAATCAAATTGAAAGAGCAAAGGATGGAAAGAATTTGTGCTACGTCCTTAAAGTCACAAAATGGCGGACTGTAGAAGAGAAGAATGGCAGCCTAAGATGACAGAGAAACAACAAAAAGTGCAAAAGACTACAGGGAATATCTATTCTGGGTTTTTAATAAAAAAAAATAATAATAAATGCGTAGGGCCATTTTCCAAAAGAGACTGCGAGCCAAGTATCCAACAAGTTTTGTTTTTCTGTTTTTTTTAAAAATAGCCTAAACCAATTGTCCCGTTTTAATCTGGACAGTAAAATAATAAGAATTCTTAAAAAAAGAAATTAAAACACATAGCTAATATACAACCCATTCTTCTTCTTGCGCTGTGGCTGCAGGCTTGCGAACGCCCTTCACCGGTGTCTGGACGTTAACTATTTAAGTTCCTTCGGTTTCCATCCGTTTGCATTCTGCAGCCAAACAAGAACAACTTAAGAAAACGAATGTAAAATGGTTCGAACGGGGTGGGGACGAGGAGCTAAGAGTCGTAGTCTTCGTCGTCGTCGTGTTCTTCTTTGTGCAGAGCCGTGGCGGGAGGAGGCGCGATCATCCCCATGACTGAAGGCTGGGAGCCGAAAGAGCTGATGGGCATGGCGAGAGTGGCCTGAGGGGGACCCACGGGCATGGGCATTGGCATGTACGGAGGGGGCATGTCCGGGCTGGTTTTAGGGAAGAAAAGAAAGAAAAAAGATTTTAGAAGGCAAACTTGGCATTAAATCCGAGCTAACAGCCATCAATGTGTCTCCTGGGGATTTATGTCTTGTCCCAAAATCTAGTACGACATAAAAGCTCTAATTATAATTCAGTCTAATGTAACAGATATGTAGGGTGTGCATAAATACATAAAGCACTCTATATGAAATTAGATCACTAACATTTATTAAAGAAGTCACTTCTAGAGAATTTTGTACTACTGTAGTTCATTGAGGAACTATCTAAGAAGCTAATGACAGTACTTTTTTCACAAATTATCACAAGCCTGACAGGAAACAAATTATATTTATAGATGGTAGGTAAGATACCTAAATTCATATTTCAATATCATTTGAATGTGTCTGCTCGGAGCCATTTTCTCTCTCT
>CM040481.1:4062262-4096617 GCA_022758105.1 Pangasianodon gigas
AGCACAGCACTGAGTGTGTGTGTGTGTGTGTGTGTGGGTTTGTGTGTGTGTGGGTTTGCGTGTATACCTGTTAAAATGGGATGCTGCCTGATGGTGTGTGTTGCTGGGCTGAGAGATGTCCTCCTCGTCTCCATCTGTCTCGCTGTCTTCAGAGTCGTCCTGACAAATGAAACAGAAAGAGCAAGATGTCAAACGTTGGATCATTGAGCGAGTCCTGATACAAAACCAATAAACAGGAATCTGTTTAAATCTAAAGTTCAAAATCTGAACACATGCTGTTTCAAACAGTTCCCCCCCCAGTTTCAAAAAAATTTACAGTTCTTTAATGAATAAGAAATTATTACCAGTGAACTGCTGTGCTTTAAGAGGAACAAAACATTTATAGGGATGTGGTGTAATAATCATTCATAGGAAATTATTCATTAACATACCTTATAATTTCTTGCGATATTTCAATCATTTAGAACAACAATAATTTCTAGAACAAGCTTACACTACAGTAACTTCCACAAATTGAGAATTAGAAACACTTTTAGATACTTTTCCCCTCACAGCAGAAACATATCCAAAGCAACAAGAACATTTTTCATTCAGACAGCAGCCTTAAGTGTAGTGAAAGATTAACAAAAAAATAAACCCATGGCTCTGACGCAGAAATATAGGCTGGGGCAAATATTTCCCGTGCGATCGATTACAATAGAGCACTCATACCCCGAGTGTTAAATCTGTCAGACTCTGAGCTAACATCCTGAGGCTGGGACACAGCAAACACAACCCTCACACACACACACACACACACACACACACACACACACACACACACAAGACAGCACCTAAACCGACATAACGTGTGTTTACACTGAGCTAAAATGCCCTGCAAAGCATAATGTTTGTGAATGTCTTTACTGAGAGACAAGGTGGGTTATTTGCAAAGCAAGAGGAATTTCTTGTTTGGTTTAAGTTATCCAGTTAACTGAGGTATCCGTGTGCTGGATTCAAAGCGTGCACTCGGGAAGGGATGCCAGAAGGCAGTCTGTGACGGAAATCTGTGACTATGCTAGGCAAGGTGCATGAATGAAGATGTTCATAACACAAAACTGCACATTATAACTTAAGTCGATACATAAAACCCTTTTTTTTTTTTCACTAATCAAGTCAGATTAGTGATACGTGTAAATATAGTAATAACAGGAATCTCTAGGGACGTTCGATTTTGAATTCAGGTTGCCATGGTGATCTTTTTTAACAATTTTTGTCTAGGATTAATTTTTAGTATAACCACTTGTGATGAATAATTTCTTGTTGTATTTATTAGAACACTCAGAACCAATGTTGCTTGAATTCTCATAATATTTATGTATTCAAATACAAAAAAATGAAAAATGCTTAAGATTGCTACATTTATTCACTCGTAAAATATTTCATTTTTCATTATATATATTATAATAGACTAAAGTTATGAGTGAATATTAAATGGCATTCTTTTGAGCAAATAGTGCACTACTTAGGTTAGAGTACATTACATAATACCCTCTGTAGTAAGCATAAATAGTCAACAGAAAGCCAAAATAATCTTTATTGGTTTATGAAACAATGAAATATTGTATAAAGCAAATCCCTCAATTGAGTCAGTAAAGAAATCGGACAGCCTTAGTCTACAGTGTTTCATTTTCAGGAGAGATATTTCAGACCGTGTGTGTGTGTGTGTGTGTGTGTGTGTGTGTAAAAGTCTGATTTGTGTATCTAGCTTTTCTCCCATGTGCAACGTCACCTCACCAAGCACTCATTAACTTATTAACCAGACTCACCTCTTGTTCAGACTCCGTGCCTGACAGCTTTTTGTCTTTGCCTTTGGCTCCTGCTCCTCCATTCTTGCGCCCTGAGCCAGGCTTCCGGCCTCTGCTCCAAACAGACCACATTTTACAATTATTTAACCCTTGAAATTTACTGGCTGGTCCAAGGTCACAAATAAAACTCTGCCGTGTACGCCCTTAGACTCTGGAACAGCTTAGTAACATCTATTAAACAAATCTCCTCTATTTCAGAATTCAGATCTTGTCTTAAAACCTCACGGCATTTAATCAGCGTCAATAGGTGATAGTCCGACATGTATGTTGAAGTTTTTTGAGTTTTATATGTCTTATGTGATTTTATTTCTTGTACCAATTTATTAAAAGTGAGTTGTTTTAAATGTGCTTTGTAAATATACTCATGTAATCACATTTCCATATCTGCACTGTTATAGATCACCACAGGATGTTAATCATAAAACCTCTGGATTACAGATCTAAAACTCGCCACATTAAAGGAAGGCAAGATCAAGATTAACCATCAGCCACACGTCTATCGCTCTAGTAGAATCTACAGCAAGGTTTCCAGTAGTGCTGGGAGAACAAAGTAACACCTACAATCGTTGATGTGGTGACATTTTTTGTAGGAGACATTTATTTAACATTTATGGAAGGACTCTCGATTCTGAGCTCTTTTTAATAACGTTTCCAAGGACAGGAAAGGTTTTTTGAGAGAGATAGAGGTAACGTCTGTAACGTAGGTGAGAAAAGGAACTAACTTGTCTCTCAGACGTTCCACAACATTTATTAATTATAGTTAGTCATTTGCAAATCACCGTGGTATAAGCAGAGTAACACACTCCAGACCGTGCTGTTGTAAGAAAATAATGCACTTCGGGGAGTAGTGGCACTCCAGCTGCGCGTTGTGCTGCATCACATGGATTATTTTCCTATAACAGCATTGTGTGTTATTCCTTACATACTAGTTTAGTACCAGAATTGTCCTTTAAATCTTGGCCTGATGTGTGCATCCTACTTCAGCCTACTTCTTTATACACGGGCTAATGCCATCCGCCACACTGATGCAACCAGGGAAAGAGCGACAGGAAGAGTGTGTGTAACCTGCGCGGGATCCTCTCGGCTCCCTCGGCGTGATTCTCATCCCCCTCTCCCTGCATGTCCGGGACCGCGGCCACCAGATCCTTCAGGAAGTCGAACTGCTGCTCCAGTTCAATGCACTGCTTCCTACAGAAATAAACACACACTTCAAGCCAATCATTTGCACAATCATTTGGAGATCTATTTGTAGTTTGACAGATTGATGCTAGTTACTTACAGATGTGACGTTGTCATGGTTTTGGCGTTGCGGGATTGGGTAACGTGGCACGCTTTCGTCAGAAGAGACTCCAGGAAGAGTTCCAGTGCCCGCGCTCATACAAGAGTCAAGGACGCAACCAGCGCATCGTTAAACGAGACATTACATTGCATATACATTGCACCTAGCAGGCATTAGCCCTTTTTTTTTTTTTTGCCTATATGGCACATTTTGTTGCACACTGGAGCACCTAGGTATCACTTCATCTCATTTCCTTACATTTAGAGGAGCCTATAGGGCACTGCATCTCTCTTCCTCCATTGGAAAGGCACCCTAGAGGGCACTTCATCATTCCTCCTCACACCTAAGGGATCCCTATAGGGCACTGCATCATGTTTTCTCGCATGTAAACATGCCCTAGATGACAATTCATCATTTTTTCCCCACATTTGAATGGCAGCCATTATGGCACATCACTTTTCTCTAGTGTAAGGGCTCTCTAGAGGGCACTGCAGGGTAAGGAATCCTACCGGGTATGTTACCATATCACTTTTGCTGCAATCTAATAGGAGTAAGAAAGCACTGAACATTATACATCAACACAAGTCTCTCATCACAATATTTGTTGTTTAAACTTAAGCTGAAAAATCCGGCAAAAGAGGAAATAAGATGGTTTAAAAAAAAACAACAAAAAAAAAACACTGCAAACCACAAGGATACAGATTATGACAGGAACTGCAGCAGCTACTTTGCCTATTTCTTCATCCGTCTGCATGATCTTCTTAATCCTTGCCTGAAGCACGCACGCGCACACACACACACACACACACACACACACACACACGATAGAGAGAGAGAGAGAGAGTCAGGTAACCTGATTTCAGTTAAATTTCATAAGCAAGGCAGTATTTTAGAAAACTATACCAAGACCCAGATCCAATTACAGCACTGACAGAACATTAAATCTCATAAATATAAGAGCAACATTAGATTTACTTGCTCATTATTGCCAAGTCACTACGGAACTACGTTAACATCATGCAATGATGATGCTACTGGGTGCAAGAGAAGTTCACCTGTCATTAGTTTGTCTGTTCTACACTACATACACACTGTCCTTTGGTCCTTTGGTGCAGTCACAACAATCTGGAGGTGAAAACGCTCAAGGTTTCACGAGGTGACCTCCAATACCCATCCCTTAGCGTACCGGACAAGACCATGAGGGCTGAACAGACCTGAAGTGGGATGCCAAGAAATCTCAGCAGAGGAAGTACTTCCTGCGACTAGGCTTCAGTAACAGTCTATAGGCTCATCCGGATTTGAGTAAATTTACATGGGGTCTTGGGGTAATTTCCTATTTTACAGATGCTCCTCTGTGATTTTATTTCCATCCAGATCAGCCATGGATCTGGAGTTTGTCGGTGTTTCTCTCCGTCTTCCTCAGAGAAAATTAAAGGCCTACTGTTTTTCGCCAAACTCAGTGGCCATCTCATAATTTTAGTCCAGATGCACATGTCCGTGATTTTCTACACAGAGGTGTCCTCGTGTTGGAAAAACAAGATGTCCGACTGCTGCTGCTTGCCGTATTTAGTCTCGTAGAATGTGTATCAGTGACTCTCCCCCAGATATTAAACACTTCTCTAATTGGGGAAACGAAAAATGCAATCTCATAATCTCCTCTTTTGTGTCATTCAATTATTTAACAAATTAATATTAGAAATATCAAAGAAGAAGGTTTTTGTGTGCTAATGTTTTGAAATGCTGCTAGGAGTCACATTCAGACAAGCCACATTTAAACGAACGTTTTAGACTAAAATGTTATTTTAGTCTTTTTCACTATCCTGGCACGCTGCACTAGCGTACTTCTACCTCCACTAACCAAACTAGCATTGCGTCTCCAATCGCATACTTCGTATGTACTATTCTAGACCGTTACTGAGTACTAACACTTACTGATTTTCCTATTACAGTTAGTATTTGAATTTTAAAAATCTCTTACGTCACCTTCGAATCTACGAAAAGGTCTGCTTTGCATAACAGTCTTGTGCACTTTTGAGATTAGTATACACTTCTGAATGTAAGGTCAGAGTTTTCAATCTGAAACGCAGCTCATGACAACCAGCAAGACGACGGCAGGAACGTTTTTAAAAGAGACAGAGCTCGTCAAGTGTGTTTAACGCTGCTACACATGAAATCATTTTACAGATCGAATTGGAAAACAGGTCTGTTTTGGCTTTGACATGCCATTTGGTCACTTGTAAATCTCCCAGGTGTAGGGACGAGCGTGTGAACAATTCTACTCCTGCACGCTCATCGCAAAGCCGCGTGTCCAGTATAAACCAGGCTTCACGCTGCAACACACCAACCGGCACGGATTATTTTCCTACAACAACACAACACTTCCTACTAGAATGGAAAGTCAGTGAAAGAAAGGTCACTTACTTTACACATGCGTATGTTACTAACATAATAAAATCTTCAAATGTTACAGTACTCCCATTTTCATCTTTCAGTTATTATATATATATAAGTCCATGACTTTTTTTTTTTTTTTTTTTTCCCCACAACTCACAATATATCAGAGTTATTATATTTAGGGGTCCAAGCACCGAAGTCGACTCAGACCTAATGTGCTCAGGAATAGAAAGCTCTATGGCTCCAAAAATATTTGAACATTTTAAATAAGGTTTATGAAATAAATCCATATCGACAGGGTCCGTGAAATGTATTTTACTTTTTTGCAAAAAAATTAATTAATTAATTAATTAAATAGCCAAAATATGATTGTACACATTTAAATAGTGTAACTTGTCTAATATTTGAATAGTTTTATCATGTAGTAAGGGGGTGAGTGAAATTGATTTTACAGTTAAATGGGTCTTCAGAGGCATTGAATAAAGTTTGAGGAAACCTAGTGTAACAACAACAACAACAACAACAACAACAAAAATAATAACAATAACAACAACAACAGAAACTGCTGCTTGCATATCAGCCATGACTGTATTTTAATACACTATTAACTGCAATAACATCTTTATTTTTAAAACATGTTAAGTCTGTCAGTGGTGTGTGTGTGTGTGTGTGTGTGTGTGTGAGCTAAACTCGCTAACTCCGCTTCCTAGCTAACTGGCTAAACCTTCCTACTAGCTTAGTCTGCTAAAGCTAACTGCATTGGTTTAGCCAAATACTATAAAAAAAAAAACACTTCCATAGACCAGGTCTGTTTTTATCAGCTAATAACTGTGCTGTAAAACAAAAGAAGACAGTTAGCTATCGAAAGTGTCGCTGCTGCAGCCAGTTAGCATCGGCCTTGCCTAGCTTATTTGCATTAGTTCACTAAACTGACGTCAAACTGCCATGTTGGACTGGAGATACAGGGACAGATGAGATATTAGAGACACTAACTGGACTACAATAAGACTGTATTAAGATGATATAATGCACTAATTGCTCTACAGAGTGGAAGCTAGAAAGATTAGCGTTAGCTCGCTAATCTGATAAGCTAGCTGTCACGTTCATGCGGTAACTAAACTTACCGGAGGAAATCTGGCGTTGTATTTCTTCTTTTTGCTTGGCATTTTAAAATTATTTTTCTAATCCAAGATCGATTTTTTTTTTTTATCTTTCTTCTCCTCCCCGCTGGATTCAGGCCACTGTTTTGATCTGCAGCTTCTTTTCTCTTCCAGCCGGATTCACTCGCTCCGCTTGGGCCGCGTCCCAATACACTCACCTATCCACTCACTTGTGAGAAAAGTCCGTCTTCTGATATACGCGTATAGGCGCACTAGTTAGGCGCCCTAGTTAGGACACGACTATGCGAATCTAGACGCTGCCCTGATTCCGCTTCCCAGTCATTCGGACCCAAGCGGTGGGAGTGAGTGAGTGTGTGTGTAGTGTTGTTTTGTGTAGGTGGTGTTGTTATTGTTTTTTTTTTTGTTTGTTTTATTTCGATCAGCGACGCATTTCTGCATCAAATCACGAGCAGTATGTAAAATCCTTCGCTTGTGTAAGTTTAATTATTTTTATGCAAATTTGTTTGTGAAATAAAGTTTGGTATTGGAACTGTAGCCATTAGCACTTAGCGTAGTTGAGGCGCTACATGTAGATAAAAACAAACGCTTATTAATGGTAAACGTCTTTTAAAAAAACGTATGTAAGGAAAGAAAAGTTGGAGAGTGTAGAAAGGAGTTGTTTGTTTTGTGGGTGTTGGTGAACTGTGCGTCTGTGAGCTGCTTTACAGCGGATAAACACAGCAACGCAGTTTGTTAGCCTGTTGCTAACGTCCGAAGTCCAATTTGAGTTGTGTGGGTTTTCTGTTTAATGTTTTCCTTTTGAGTTGCAGGTCTAAATAAAACAAGACAACTTTATCTTTAGCAAGAAACTAATCACCAGTAGTAGACAGTACAGCATTTACAGAATGTATTTAACCAGAATTAAAAAAAAAAAAAAAGAATTTGTATAGTAATTCTAGTATTGGCTCGAATAAGGATGCATTGATACTAATACTGATATCAGATATTGTTCACATACTGTACAAATTTTCTCATAATCCGATACCAACATGATACTATGATACCATGTTAGTCCACTTTGCCACGCAAAATCACCAGTCGACCCGAGATGACAGCGTTCTGGACGCATTTCGCAACTTCAGAATTGTATTCTGAGAAAAATATCAAGAGGAGGCACTCGGGCATCTTCCTGCAATACAAGTAAACAGATAAACCAGCTTTAAAAGAGCACGACGGAGGCTGACCTGACAGCAGCGTCAGTAAAAATCAACACAAACGAGTGTGACGCGAGCGTGCAGAGACACTCTTACATGTGAGAGCAGTTCACTTCTGCGAGCACTGAGACACATGTGCTTCCTTTCCCACTGAAAGTGCAATTAATGTTACCTTGTGTTCATTTTTAATGCTGATACTGATACTGCTCTGCTCGGTCAGGGCGGCCACTCTCACGCTCTTTATTATCGATACTGAAAACTAGGGCTGCACAATATATCGAAATGATCGAAATATCACAAGGGCTTGCGATAGCTGAATGATTTGAATACTTCAAAAAGTTAGGAAAAGTCAAAGTTTTAGGGCAACATGGATAGTAGAGAATGCTTTCTTTTCCTGTAAAGAAAATGAAACGTATGTTGGTTATGTCATTTTCAGTTTTTAAATATATAACTATATATACATAAATATAATTTAAATTGATTTTACATGCTTATAACATTATCGTAATGCATATCGCATAGCGTGTTATTTAACAAGTTATTGCATATCGCATTCTTCTTCAATATCGTGCAGCTCTACTGAAAACATCTTACTCCTCGTGAGGTGTTTATTGCTGGAAGCTACGACGACAACAACCAGCATAAACAGAGCCGATGACCCATGATGCTTTACTCAAAGTAGTCATTTTGTTATGAGTATAGGTGATACCATCACCAAAGGTACTCACCAAGTATAGGTGAGTACCGTCTTGGTATCGATGCGTCCCGAGGCTCAAGTTCTCGCTTTGTTCATAAGGAAAAGAAAGCCAAAAGTCATTCCTGTAGTGTTCTTTGTTCACAGGATTACACACCGCATCCACTGAGTCGCATTCAGAACAGAAGATGGAGGAAGAAGATGACCATCCCGGAGCACTTTCAGCAGAAGATTATGCTGCCGAGGCTATGGCGGCCGATCTGGATCCTTGGATCGTATTCGACGCCCGCAAAACTCCCAGAGCCGAGTTCCCCAGTTGGTTGGAGTCCAATCGTCCCTCGCAGGTGAGCCGCTTCGGGGACGACGTCTCGGGGCCTGTAGGGTGGATCGCCGTGTACGGCACCAACCACTGCCCGAGCCGCGGCGATGTCTCGGGCTTGCAGGAGAGCTGGGAAAGACTTCTCTCCAGCGGCCGAGCCGTCACTTTCCAGACCATTAAAGAGCTCGCTCTGAACCACAACGTGCTCACGGGGAAATGGCTGATGCACCTGGATACGGGTTTCAAAGTGGACCATGCGTGGGAGTGCGTCGCGAAAGCCATCCTGGACGGGAAGATCTCTGTGGCCAAAGTGAGTCCGCGCGAGCCCAACTCGGACGGCCAGCACGTCATTTGCGTCTACAACGAGAACTTCACCGATGAGGAGCAGGTGATGCAGCTGGACGCGGCCATCAGGGCGACGGGCATCAAGTGTCCTCTGTCTTACAAGCCAGACGTCTACACGTACTTGGGGATTTACAGGAATAACCGGTGGAAGCTGTGTCCCACAATTTACGAAAGCAAGTTCGATCTGGAGTGCGTGCCTCGGCGCTCACACATCATCAACAAAGTCACCAACTTGGAGGTTACATAATCGGAAGATGAAAACTCCAGCGTAGTGGACTCTTCTAAGAATACTGAAGACAGTTTTTTTGTTTGTTTGTTTGGCTGTTTTTTTTTGTTTTTTTCCCTTGAATGACCTGATAACGTTAATCTTCTCTCTTTCACCTAAAATAGTTCCCTATTGACATTTTCTTAACTTTCCTACCAATCTGTTTTTTGAGATTTTGGTTTTAAGCCAGGTTTAAAGAGATTGTACCTAATTTTTGAGCAACTTCATCTCTGGTTTGCCACAATGCCAGTTAAGCCTTTAATCATTTGTGTTGAATTATTAAGGAACAAAAAGATACCACACCTCGTGTTCAATAAATGTGTGTGAAAAATTTTCTTCGTAGAAAGTTTCCATGAATTCTTCTTGAACGTACTTCTAAATGAGGCAGACACAACCACAGGGATACTGACAGAATTAGGCAACTGACTGAATTTTGCAAGTATCCCTCGCTGCAGAACAAAAAGTCAGTGAGGTGGAGTCGGACCTGGTCCAGCTCCTCCTACCTGGGCAGAGTTGAGCCAAAAGTCAAGAGGGTGGAGTGTGTTTCAGGCTGGATAAGTGTGTTTAATGTGTTCTTTTGAGTTATACAGTGTTGTGTAGTTTAGAGTTTAGGATCAGATCCAGCTCCACCCCTTGGACTTTTGGTTCTGCAGCAGGGTCTATCTCAAATTTTGAGGAAAGGTTGTCCACAGCAATCAGAAATACACTGCAGATTTAGAGAGATTAGGTGGAAGAAGGCAGGCAGAGAGAAATAAAAAGAATTGTACCACAACCACGTTTTTAGTGAATGTTTGTGTCTCTATGGTAACAGGATAAATGATAAACAGCACATTGTATCCAGCACATTCTAACCCCACCCTCTTGTTTTCTATTGGCTCACAAAACCGAGGCTTGTGAAGTCACCTACAGAAAGTAGATAGGACGCGAAAGTAACCTTTACCAGAAGAAAGTCCAGCGTCCTTTCCCCTTCGGTGAATTGGTTTTTCAGCTCAGAGAATTTTATTTGCGTTTGTTGTTTGCTGCTTTAGCTAAAAAAAGCAGTAAAGAATAGTGTTTGTGTGCCTCTTGTAAAAAAAAAAAAATCACAAATGCTGCAGCTAGTCCGTAAATATTGGCACCTCTGTGTCCTGACATTAAGCAACTCAGTGTCCACGTGCATATTTTTTTGCCCACCCCAGCAAACAAGACCTAATGTCTAGATGTTAAACCAAAATTATTATTTCTGAATATTTTTTGGTAAATTATTCAAACTTAAGCAGCACATGGTTTTCGATTTTCACTCCAGCCTTAAGAGCGAACACATCAATAAATAACACCAAAACCCCTTTAGTATATTTAATGGAAATATATTTGTTTCTTCAGTTTCTATTTGATCAACAAAAGGACAGACAAGCATATCAAATCTACATACATCTTTTTTTTTTACGTGTTATATCTTGACTACAGATCAGCTGGTATTTATAAAAATGTTTCAGAGTATATCAGAGATAATATGAGAAACTGACTGGAAACAACCCCTTCATGTTCTCATCAACTAGAGAACAATATAAAAAGCAAAGAAAGAGAATATTTATTCAGTGGTAGAAAACTGTTGTACTGTAATGAGATTTAGAAAATTATACCAGGTTCAGCGTTTCTGTTGCCTTTCACTTTTACATACATACTGCCATTTGCTTTGGGAAATCTGCGCCTATGTACAAAATCTTCAGACAGATTAAGCAGAAAAGCTGGTTTGCACACTGAATGTGTGAGTGTCTGACAGAAAACCCTGTAGGCTATTGCGTTATGTTACAATGTACTGCAATAAATGCACAAAATCTGATTAGTCAGGAGGTGTCCATTCATTTTCTATAACAGCAGCTCTGAATGATGTTGGCTGTAATTCAAATACAAATACAAATATATATATATATATATGTGTGTGCGTATATATATATATATATATATATATATATATATATATATATATATATATATATATATATATATATATATGCGCCATGTCATTTATTAACAAATTAAAAATGATTAATTCTTACACAAATTGCTGTGCTATATATCTGCTTCATCACACCACCATGCCGTTGATTATTCTGCTATAACAGCAAACCCCCAAGTGTTTTATTCCTTACATGATATGGTCACAGCATGTTTCCGACAGGGTGTCAGAACTTCTGCACACAGCCCAATTGGTGTCATGTTACAAAAACATAATACCATGATACATATTATGATATACTTTTGCTATATCACCCTCCCCTATTCACTATGTACACACCTTGCTTACCCTCATTTCACTATGTACTTATTGTCTTGGCCAAAAATATTGGCACCAGGCCTAGTCCTGTATCGCAATTCCCAACATACATCATTCGCCTGTATCTCATTCAAGAGGAATCTGCTTATGCATCATTAGGCCATGCATTTATGCTTAAAATGCTGCTTCGTTTAAAAGGCAGGAAAAAGGACAACTGTCTCCACAAAGGGTGTTGTCCCAGTGTAAAGGCAGCATTGCAGGAAACCCTGCTGATCAAGAAGTGCATTAAATTTTGACAATAATGGCAGAGAAAAAGACGGTTCCAAATGAAAAATGTTTCAGTGTAGTAACTTTAAAAAAATTTGAGATAATCTGTGATAAAATAATACCATTTATGGCATATAACTATCTGGCACAATTAACCATGTAATGTTTGGTTTACATAATTAAGCAAAGTAATAAAATGATCAGCATTTTCATTAAAAGAAAATGTTTTACTCTGTTTTTTGTAGACATGACCTTGTCCAACATTGTGTGTTTCTGCTTTAAACCATGCCAAAATAGAACTTTAGAAGGATTAGTGTCTAAAAAATAAAATACTGAACAGTAACGTGACTCTAATTCCATTTCTGTGTCTTTCAAAATGGACACTGTTCGATCTAACGAGCCCAAATGCAGGAAGTGGGAGTGGCTTATGAGAATTAGACTTTGCCTAAAACAATAAAATTAATATCTCTTCGGATCACAAATCACAGTAAGTCGTATAAAGGTTAAATTTCTAACCTTTAGTCATGGGATGACTAGGATGGAAATTGCCTGGGGTGCCAATAAATTTGACTAGCGCTGTACAAGCTGTCGATATGTGATAACGTTGCATATATTGCCATGATTTGTATTGCTGAAACTCTCTTTCTAATAAATATGGCAACATTTTATTACAGTCAATATATTTCCCTTCCACATACACAAAATCATGAATATTGTCATAACCAATAGTTTAAAAAATTAATTAAAAAACAACAACAATAATAATAATAATAATAATAATAATATGAATTTACTTAAAGGTCCACTAAGTAGTCGAACAAAACTGAATTACGGTTGTGCATTAAATGAGAATCAAACCCCAAAATCGCAGTCACATAATAAACATTCACCATAATGCTAGACTTACGTCTATTACTGACTAATCACTAATCACATGATCAGTCACAAGGCTTTGCCTAACATATGAAAAGGAAGCAACGTCGGTGCCACTTCGGGGATTATTCTCCGTCATTATGGCCTCAAAATTTCCATACCTATCAGCTTTAGGTAACAATAACCTGTTTTTCTCAATATTTCATATCATGTAAAAACTTGAACTTAGTGGACCTTTAATGTTTACCAAGGTCTGTTTCGAAGGCTGGGTCTAATTTGGGATTACACCTGAAATCATTTCGTGTTCGGATAAAGAAACGGTCCGCTGAGTGGGTGTGGCCGATCCTTTAGGTTCTGTCTCTCTCTCAGAGCTGAGGCTCTTTACAAAACCTGAACTTTTCTTTCATCAAAGAGAACCATCAATGACTGTGTGACTATGTCTTTGGAAACAGTGAGGTAAATGAAATTAAATGCTTTTAGATATGCGTGAAAACCGTCTTGATTGGAAGAAAAAAATATAAGACAGACATGAGATAATGAATTTGTATGCTGAGATGGCCGCAGAAGGCACTGTGAAAATCTGGCCTCCATTTTGTCCTCAGTCCCTTTCTTCCTTGTTCTTCTTGACTTGTTGCCCTTCCAGTCTCGATATAAGCATGGTGCAAATCTAACTGTCTGTAATATCTAAGTGGGATGCCCGGACAGGAAGTTGACTTGGTTGCTGCAGTTAACGATGGACATGAGCCGTTCTTCGTCCATGGAGTTCATTATGTCCATGTCGTCGAGGGTGACGGGTGTGGCCGATGTGCTGGGCAACCCGGTGTCTGTCATCTGCTCGTTCTGCAAAAGGCTGATGATGCTTGGTGGGAAACTCATCCAGGTTCCGTTGCCCATGTTTCTCGCCACCTGCTCCGCACCATTGGAACCCAACGCGTTATCGATGGTCATGTTTCCCACCGCGTTGGCGTGACATACTGAAGTAGCCGGAGTGCCATCTCCAGGAAGTCCGCTTTGGCCCAACAGCGCCTGAAACTCATCAGTGTTGATGTTCTCCACATCGGACGTCTGAGCTTCAGAAAAGCTGGGGAAATCTGGAATCTCGTTTTCATCCATCAGGTTGATGGAAGGCGCGAATGTGTTTTGGACCTCGTGGGCCACCGTAGTCCCAGCCGCGTTAGCGCTGGTTCCGTCCCTCCTGCTGCCCGAGTCAGATTGATCCGGAGCAGCGGGAGGGTAAGTAGAAAAGGAGAAGTCGTGCAGGTCGGCGAGATTGACAGTGCGGAAGTCTTGAGTGACGGATGGAGCTGAAGCAGCAGAAGGCTGCACGGTGACGTTGCTGAAAAACTTCCATCCGTCTTCATTAGAAGGTGTCGGCTCAGTTTTGGTCTGAGTGAACAGATGGCCTGGAGCAGGAGTGCTGAACAAAGGCGGAGGCTTCACTGTACTCATGCATGGCACAGGATTCACCACTAGAGGGAGACACACAACGGCAGAGTTCATTAAAAAAGAACCCCAATAAAACCAGGAAGATAAAATGTAATACATAGCACTCTAACATGTCATTTCAACTAATTAAAAATAACCTATATAAAATAATACATTGTTTAATGTGTTTTTAATACCCAAAAAAACAACTAAATCCAGTCCAGGAATATCTCCACACCTCACAATCGGTTCATTGTTATTGACAGTGAATGGGGTATTTGTGTAAGGTGAGTGAAAGCTGCGTTTACCTGGTGGAGCACTGGCAGCAGCCGAGAGTTTCGGAGCTGTAAATGTTCTTCTGGCAGTACTGTAAGGCCTCGGAGGGATGGTATCTAAACACACACATTATAAAAAAAATGAAGGTTTAACAGTCAAGTGTTACTCTGATGTGTTGCTCTTTTAACAGTGGACCACACGCACAACTCACCTGACACAATGTTGCCCAGTTTGAGGTTTTGGAGCATTCCCTCTGTCCGCTTCCTCTTCTCCATCAGCCTGTACTCATCTGCTCAACAGACGATAAACAAACAAATTAACCAGTCTTTAATTAACCAGCATTCAATTTTACTCATTCATCATTTTATTGATTTTTAAGACTTAACCTCAGCAGGAAACTGGAGGATTTTAATAACTAAATTATTGTCACATGTGATTAATATATATAAAGGACGCACGTAGATCAAGCACAGTGACACACCCCTTCACTGAGATTGACAGGTACAGAGGCCACACCCCTTCACTGGGATTGACAGGTACAGAGGCCACACCCCTTCACTGAGATTGACAGGTATAGAGGCCACACCCCTTCACTGGGATTGACAGGTACAGAGGCCACACCCCTTCACTGGGATTGACAGGTACAGAGGCCACACCCCTTCACTGGGATTGACAGGTACAGAGGCCACACCCCTTCACTGAGATTGACAGGTACAGAGGCCACACCCCTTCACTGAGATTGAAAGGCACAGAAGCCACACCTACGTCTTATATTGAAATTAATTAATTATTGTGCTACACTGGTAGCTATAAGTTTCCATTAATTATTAGCCATATTATCTCGAGTGCAAACATGTATTTTTTTTTAAAAGGCTTATCAGCTACATTTGAGGTTACTTTTAATTTTTGTCTACACTATCGCTTTAAGGGAACAAGGAAAAAAAAAAAAACCATTGCAAGTCTGTCATTCTGTTCGAGTGAATCATTGATGCCGCTGAATCACTCCAGTGTTTTTCCCAGCATGAAAAATCCCAGAACAAACAAAGCTTCGACTTCACACAATCCCAGAAAAAGAAGTGCTTACGGAAGTCTTGACGGTTACAGTTGCGGTCAGTGGAGTTGTGCAACATTCCCGCAACATTACATCTCAATCACATCATTAACACTGTGCACACTCATAAACACCCGGGATCACATCCTGCACTCAACACGCTGGGGTGCTGAGATCTGACCCAGTGACACTGCCTGTACAAATCATGTCTCTTCTGACCCTTCCTGTCACCTGCTTAACTAACTCTAATCAAACCAGTTTCAACTGCATTGGTCCATCAGTGAGTAACTCATCTATGTCATGACTCAGGAGGTGACACAGCAGTTGTACTGTAACAGGAAACACTGTCTCAACTCATGCTGGAGAATGTAGCACACAGAGCTACTGTGCTAAACAGTCATGCTGTGCGGCTACACTCTACTACACCGAGTTTGCATATTTAAAACATATGGTTAGCCACAGGAATTTAGGGTGTAGCTTACAATTGTGATACAGAAACACACACACACTTACAGACTGCATGAATACATGTAGAATAACTGGTATGATGAATAATTCTTCTGACAACTTTAGCCAGATAGCTTTACTTAACATTATTTTTTCAAATACTGTAATAATTTTACAATGATAGTAGCTAACTAGCAAGGTAGCTAGCTATCTAACAATTTAGGTTCAGGTACTGTAATGACAACCCTCTGAGGTAATGCTTTTCAGCTAGCTATATTTAAAACTTTATCTCATCTAATACTTTTTACAGTGATAAAAGCTAACTAGCTTTGTTTTACTATCCCACTGACAATCCATTAGCATAACATAAAAATAGAGCTAGCTGTCTAGCTTATCTTATTTTTCAAATATGTAAAAAATAATCTTATATACTTTCATTATATACTGAACTATTGCAAAACAATCCTCTGAGGTAATCCTCTAGCCAACTAGCTCTATTTAAAACAACATTTAAAATTAGCCAGCTAGCTGTATGTAACACCTTATTTTATTTAATACTTTCTTTACAGTGCTAGCTACTCAGCTAAGTGTTTGTCTTGAGCGACTGTGTTTACAACCCACTTGTGTAATTAAAAATATTATTTTATCTAATATGTTTTATAGTAATAGTAGCTAACTATTTAGCCAACTAGTTAGTTGTGTTTTGCTACTGCACTAGCTGGCTAGTGTTAACTATATTTAAAACATGTTCAGGTAGCTATTATCTAGCTAGCTTTTTATGCTTTGCTACCATACTTTAATGGCAGCCCCTTGTAAATCCAAGCTAATGAAACTCTTTTTTTTTCATGATTAAGAAATATTTTTCAGTTCACTTCAGGTGGTGTAAAGAGTTATGAGTGTATTACACAGTGAAAACAGGAGTGTCTAAGGAAATGACATCATAGCTCACCTGGGTCGGCGGGGAGGTACTGGAAGTCCATGGGCTCGCTGACCTCGCGGTCTGATGGCCTGCGGAGCTGCATCTTCACTCTCACAGGCTCCGTCAGGTTTGTATCGCAGTAGGGCGGTGTGCGGAACACGATGGCGACCTGCCTGTGGACGTCGGCCTGAGAGAACGAGCCTTTACTTTCCCATGAGTCTCGGAAGAAGCGCACCTCGATGTCCTCTGGGGGGGGGGGAAATCGTGTATGGGGAACTAATGAGCAAAGTTCTTACAGCATTCCACTGATGCCATTTTATGTGTAATATGTTTAATGATTGTGTATTGTTCCGCTAATACTAATACTAATTCCTGGGTTAACCTGTTTACTATAATACTAGTTCCTGGGTTAGCCTGTTTACTATAATACTGGTTTGTGGGTTAGCCTGTTTACTATAATACTAGTTCCTGGGTTAGCCTGTTTACTATAACACTAATTCCTGGGTTAGCCTGTTTACTATAATACTAATTCCTGGGTTAGCCTGTTTACTATAATATTAGTTTGTGGGTTAGCTTATTGACTATAATGCTAATCTGTTGGTCAGCCTGGTCAGGACTTGGCTTAACCTGTTTATGCTAAAACTAGTTCCTGGTTTAATTCATGGATTAAAGTTAGCCTATTTACTAGTTTGTGGGTTGACCTGTTTACTATAATATTAGCTTAATTAACCTAATTACTGTAACACTAGTATGTCAAGTAGCACAAATACTATAATAATAACCTTTGGGTTAGCATGTTTTTTTTTTTTTTTTTGTTTTGTTTTAGGTCAGTCTGGTCAGTTCTTGGGTTAGCCTGTCTACTATAATGCTAATTCTTGTATTTATCTATTTACTATAATCCTAGGACATGGGTTAGCCTGTTTACTATAATAATAGCTCGAGTTAGCATGATCTTGGGTTTGTCTGTTTATCACAATGCTAGTTTGTGGGTTGACCTGTTTACTGTAATAATTCATGGGTTAATCTATTTATTTATTTTTCATGGGTCTTTCGAAGATGGCGCCGCACGTGTGGCAGCCAGTCACAGGAGCTCTGCTTTCCTTTCTGCTTTTTTTGGTTTTTTATAATGTTTCTTGGTGTGTTTTTTTGTATTTTTATGCACTTTATCAAACCCCTATGCAACTACACAACTAAGGGGTCCAAGCTGGCTACTTTTGCAGTATGCCTTGGGAGGCCACTTCAGTCACGGCTCTATTGTTTACACCCGGGATCAGCTGTTAGCTCTAAGTCGCACTGGACTTGTCTATGGGCAGAAACCGGAGATTCCTTCAGAGATATGGAGAAGGAGAAGAGGCTGCAGAGCAGGACTGAGACGCAAGGAGAGGAAATGGAGGTATAAACCATGTTTACCATCTATTATCATGGGAAACGTCCGCTCCCTCTCCAATAAGATGGATGAGCTAACGGCGCTAGCCCGGCTGCAGAGAGAATACCAGGAGTGCAGCCTTATGTTTTTTACTGAGACATGGCTGAATGATCTCACATCGGACTCACTGGTAACTCTGGATGGTTTTAAAATTGCACGGGCGGACAGGAAAGTCGCGGAGAGCGGTAAGAAGAAAGGAGGGAGCCTGGCGGTGTTTTTAAACGAGAAGTGGTACAACCCAGCGCACATCAGTGTTAAGGAACAACGCTGCACCAAGGACATTGAGTTACTCGCTGTCAGCATTCGGCCATATTACCTTCCGAGGGAGTTTTCACACGTCATCGCGATAAATGTGTACGTACTTCCTTCAGCCGATGCCACCGCTGCATGCGAGCTATTACACAGTGTTGTAACTCAGTTACAGACCCGGCACCCGCAGTCTCTCCTTCTCATCTCTGGTGACTTCAACCATGCCTGTCTATCTTCCGCTCTTCCCACATTCACACAATACGTTCAATGCCACACCAGAGACAATAAAACACTAGACCTGCTGTATGCAAATGTAAAGGACGCATACAGCTCCTTCCCCCTACCCCCGCTGGGCCATTCGGATCACAACCTCGTCTGTCTGCTTCCTGAATACACACCCAGGGTGAAGAGAGAACCACCACAGAAAAAGTCTGTGAAGATCTGGTCCGAGGAGGCCAGTGAGAGACTGAGAGACTGTTTCGATACTACAGACTGGGAGACACTCTGCAGCTCTCATGGCGAGGACATTGATGGTCTCACCCACTGCATTACAGATTATATAAATTTCTGTGAGAATACTGTACCATCCAGGAGGGTATGGTGTTTCTCCAATAACAAACCCTGGGTGACCCCTGAGCTCAAAGACCTGCTAAACGAGAAGAAGAGGGCTTTTACTTCAGGGGATAAAGAGGAGCTTAAGAGAGTTCAGAAGGAACTCAAATACAAGATGAGACGGCACAAGGACAGCTACAGGAGGAAACTGGAGGAGCGGTTAACGCAAAACAATGTCCGTGATGTGTGGAGAGGACTGAAAAACATCTCAGGGCATGGTCAGAGTGGCGGGAGAGGATCAGTAAACGGTGATCAGCTCTGGGCAAATGAGTTGAATCTGTTTTTTAACAGATTTGACTCTGTTCCCACTTCCTCTCCCACCCAGCGTTCTCCCTCTCCACCCTACCCCAGACCAGCAACCACCCCCCTCCCCGGACTGTCTTCACCTCCACCTCACTTACACCTCACTACACTTCCCCTCACTGCCCTCCCCCCCTAGTCTTTCACAACCTTTCACCCCCGTTCACTCATCTCAGTCCTCTCACACCCCCCCTCTCCTTAACAACAGATCAGGTGAGGTGTGAACTAAGGAAGATAAAAGCAAGGAAGGCTGCAGGGCCAGATGGAATCAGCCCCAGACTGCTCAGGGACTGTGCTGACCAGCT
Organism: Pangasianodon gigas; assembly: GCA_022758105.1. Classification (NCBI taxonomy): domain Eukaryota; kingdom Metazoa; phylum Chordata; class Actinopteri; order Siluriformes; family Pangasiidae; genus Pangasianodon; species Pangasianodon gigas. Next base: position 4,082,127 of record CM040481.1, read on the forward strand.
ATGTGGGGTGGTCAGGTACATGTTTAATCTGAGCCTCAACCTGGAGAAGGTCCCAATCCTGTGGAAAACTTCCTATGTGGTTCCAGTACCAAAGACTGCATACCCCAGGGAGCTGAACCACTTCAGACCTGTTGCCTTAACCTCCCACCTGATGAAGACCATGGAGAGGATCATCCACTGTCACCTCCGTTCCTTAGTGAGCACAGTGCTCGACCCACTGCATATCGGCCTGGCATCGGTGTGGACGACGCAGTGATCTACCTGCTGCACCGGACACTGACTCACCTGGAGACCACCGGGAGCACTGTGAGAGTCATATTCTTTGACTTCTCCAGTGCTTTCAACACAATACAGCCAGCACTGCTGCGTGGGAAGCTGGAGCGGTCGGGGGTGGATGATCACCTGGCTGCATGGACAATCGACTACCTCACCAACAGACCACAGTATGTAAGGTTGCGTGACTGTGTGTCTGAGGTGGTAGTCTGCAATACCGGGGCTCCCCAGGGCACGGTGCTCTCCCCGTTCCTTTTCACACTGTACACCTCGGACTTCAGTTATAACACTAACACTTGCCTCCTCCGAAAGTTCTCAGATGATACAGCCATTGTTGGATGTGCATCTGATGGGAATGAACAAGAATACAGGGACGTCATCAAGGACTTTGTTGACTGGTGTGAGTGTAACCACTTGCACTTGAACACCAGTAAGACAAAGGAGATGGTGATTGACTTCCGGAGAAGGAGAACACTACACCACATACCAGTGACCATCCAGGGCTTGGACATTGAGTTGGTGGATAGGTTCAAGTACCTAGGTGTCCACTTAAACAATAGACTGGACAGGCTGGATAACACTGATGCTCTGTACAAGAAGGGCCAGAGTCTCCTCCACCTGCTGAGGAGACTAGGGTCCTTTGGAGTGTGCAGGACATTATTAAGGACATTTTTCGATACTGTGGTGGCCTCCGCAATTCTCTACGCTGTAGTCTGCTGGGTGGGAGGCAGTACAGAGTGGGACAGGAAGAGACTGAACAAGCTGGTTAGGAGGGCCAGCTCTGTCCTGGGCTGCCCACTGGACTCTGTGGAGGTGGTAGGTGAGAGGAGGATGTTAGCCAAGCTGACATCTATTATGAACAACACCTCTCACCCCCTGTATGGGACTGTGGAGACCCTGTGTAGCTCTTTCAGCAGCAGACTGCTACACCCCCAGTGTAGGAAGGAGCGCTACCGCAGGTCATTCATACCAGTGGCTGTCAGACTTTACAACACCGCATTACAGTGATGTTTAAATGTGCAATATTTTATAATTTTATATAATTTTATTTCTTTTATTATTCCTAAGGTGTATATAATTACAGTACAGTTTTTTTTTTGTTACTTTTGCTGATATTGTCTTATACTTAACTTTTTTTCTTCGTATTGTTAGTTTTTAATACCTGCACTTCAACTGTCTGTGAGCTGCTGTGATAAGTGAATTTCCCCACTGTGGGATCAATAAAGTTTATCTTATCTTATCTTATCTTATCTTATTTGCTTTAATACTAGTTCATATTTTACCTGTTTTCTTAAGTCATGTATACATTTCTCTCATCTGTATGCTAAGTCCAAAGATTCTGGTAGCTAAGATTCTGGCTACTTTAATTAACTGAATTTCAGTAATGCAGTGAGTAATATCATTTAACGTAAAAAAAAAAACAAAAAAAACCACAAATATATATATATATATATATATATATATATATATATATATATATATATATATATATATCCAGAATATTTATATATTTACAAATACCAACTCATGCACCATTCAGTAAAATGTTAAAGTCTTAAGTTCAAGTCTGAGTCTTAGAAGCTGAAGGCCATGTCCATTCTCAAGTCATGTACGAGGTTCCAAGTCAAATTACAAGTCATGACTCAAGTCTTCCATCACTGGTTTACTGTAATGCTAGGTTGTGTGTTAGCCTGTTTCCTGGCTTTCGAGTGAACTAGAAAAACCAAATGAATGGACATGGAGCTAAGCAGTATGAACTGTTACGAGTACAGCACTTGATAAAACACACACCTTTTTGCACTTTATCACACAGGAGGAAGATTTCATCTCCGCCCCGGCAGCTGCCAGAGTTCCTGTTCACACGACAGATCTTTAGCTCGGCTGTGTTTGGAGCTCCTGGAGGGAGAAAGAGAGAAGAGTGGGGGGAAAAAAAGAGGTAGAGAGAGCAGTTAAGCACTCATTTCTGGCACATTTCTCATTTGGGGAAGGTCAAAAGGAAACATGCATGAGCTGTGTGTATGTGTGTTTGTATGTCAGTATGTAAATGCAATACTGTAAATAGCTACAGATTTTTTTTTTTTTTGCATCGTTAACACAACTCATTTTGCAGCATAAACACATCCTAATTTCCACACTGGTGCATGTGGGTTTGATTTCTGCAGACTCACTGTTGTCGTAGATGGGCTGAGAGACGACAGGCTCCAGAGGGTACAGCTCGCCGGTTGCCAGGGTGATGGTTGCCTGGAAACAGAGGCGGACAGCATTCAGATCGTACTCTTCCTCCCACACTTTGGCTTCGGGAACTGCAACACGAGACGAGAGACGAGGAGTGAGACAAAGCAAGAACACACACACACTTTAGACAGACATAACACATGTTTCACCCTAGAAATCAGGTCACGAGGAAGAGAACCAGTAGATAAAATCTAATCTTTAAACAGACTTTTACATCTTCCTGTATTAGACAAATTAATCACACAAACAAAAGCTAAACATAAAGTTTCTTCAGGGTTTCTCCTCCTGTCATGTTTATTTGCTATTCTCCTCTATCATAACTATGGTTTCTCTCTTCTCGCTGACTTACTGCTTAATGACTTTTGTTTAGAATATCCATCTAAATGCATACAATTAATTTGTTGACTAATCGGTAATTTAAAATAAATTTACATTTAAAATATTCGGACCAGCCATAGAAAAATCAATGGGCCAGAGTATAAGGAGAATTAAAAAAAAATCCTCTCTGTGTCACTCTGTCACACACACACCCACACACTCACACACACATAAAGAAAGTTACAATCGGGGTTAGCAGGGTCACAGTTTTTACACTGAATTGGGCTGGTTTCAGAATAACGTTATGGGTGAAAAAAGCAAGTCTGTGGGCTGGGTTTAAACTAGTCTGTGGTTTAAACTAGTCCTCTGTATTAAATCTAAACAATTTTTCACAAAAAGGGAAGGTGTAAGTGCAGACAATGTGTCTCAGAACCATTTCTGTCGTAGGTTATATTGTAAAGATTATGAAAGGGGAACAAGGATTATAGATGATTAACTAGGATAATGTCTGTACTTTGTGATGACAAAAAGGCGTTTTATACCAATCAAACCAAACAGCTTTATAGTCAGGGGTTACCCGCAGCAAAACTCCACCTCTTCGTCTGTCCATTTAAAAAACTCGGTGCTTTTCCTCGACATTGATGCATCAATTCATAGAGACGGAAAGTAAATAAACGCCTGACGGAAATGACGCAGGCCAAAGCTCCTTACGTTTTTACGCATGAGCAGTACACACTGAAGCATTTTCAGACGTTTCAGTGTGGACGAGAAATTTTTGGAAAACGTTTGAAAACACCAGTGTAGACGGAGAAACGAAAAACGAAATTAAAACGAAAATGCAGTTTTCAGATCTATTCAGATTAATGTGGATGTAGCCTAATGCGTCCTCCTTTATAGGGCGCCATTTCTTTTGTCGTAATTGAATTGGCTAGTCTTATTTTTCTTTGGACTGCTTTCTTTCAAGTCATTGATATGAAAGGACCGAGTTTCATAAAAATTTCATTAAATATGTGAACAGCAACTTAAACTTGACACCGTCATGCGTATATAAACAAACTGAAGCTGATCAGTCGAGGTTACCTTCAGTGAGCCTCCTTATGTGAATATCTAAATTTATACACTACTCAGGAGTTTTTGTCTGATACAAACGTTTTTTCAAACTAAACTATTCTTGACTGGATTTTCAAGAATACGACAATGTTTTTGTGTAAATGCTGTACATTACTATAAGCCTAGATTTGTCGTACAGTCGATGTTAGAAAGTTTATATACAAGATCCAGACTAGATCTGGATTAGCTATTCCTTAGATTTTCTAATTCTACCTATTAAACATAAACACATTTCTTAATGTTTACCCAAAAATGTTAATACGCTGTTCTAAAAGCATTTCTTTATAAACATGGAACAAATTTTGTTTGTGCGATTGTTAATGGTTACTATGACGATCTATATACGGTGTGGGGAAATGATGCGGGTTGTATGACTCACACATGGAAGCTTTCTTCTGCGTGTTTGTGGGTGTGTGTGTGAGAAAAGGCACAAGTGTCTCACTGTTAAAAGGGTTGTTCTGTGTCTGCAGGCGACAGGAAACAGCTTCGGCCACATCCTTCTTCTTCACACATTGAATACCGAGATTCTGGAAACTGAGAGTGAGATAGAGAGAAAGAGAGAGTGGCATGAGAACGCAAATGCCGCATATGGGCAGACTGACGACAAAAGCAAAAGTAAAAGCAAAATGTGAGCATGCAGGAGAGGTTCTGGGGTCTAGACCATTTATTTCTACAATCTCTCACACAGTATGGATTAAAACTGCATAATTAAAATGTTTTGTACATTTTCAATTATATGGTATTAGCATATTGTACTTCCAATCACTATTAAAGTCATAATTATATTGTAATTAAAATGGCATGTTTTGAGGGGATTTTAAATAGATACAGCCAAATATGATCAATATCTCAACATTTTGCTTAATTTATGAACTGGAATTGCAGAGCTGACTGTGAGGATTGTAAAATGTGAGCAGTGTTAAACAAATACTACTCATTTCAGATGGTAGTGACTGTTTTACCCAGAGACTTTTTTTTCCAGCCAGGAACTTGCCCTACTTGAGAAAAATCACGATTACCTGCTTTATCATGCTGCTACATGTCTTGAAATTCGAAAGTAAACTGGGCAGAAAGTGATAATCTTGTGTAAGAGAACACACACACACCTGTGAACCCGTCTCTCGGGCAGGTCAGCTTCATAGTAGCCGTGTTTACAGTCTTTTCCCACCAGCTCATGTGGGTGGGGCTTGTATGGCTGGTTCTTGGTAACCAAGGAGATCCTCACTCTGATTGGGCCGCTGTAGTTATGCACCTGTCACAATAAACACACCTCAGTTGTGATCAATGTCTAATTTAGATTACTTATTTATTTTACTATTTAGATTAAATCTACTTAAGTAATAGCGCAATAAAAATTGTGTTCAGGAATAAAACTCCACTGGGCATGCTGTTATAGAAACCTCTATTTTTTACATTTATAAAGTTAATAAGATTTTTTTTTTTTTAAAAAAAAGCAGCTTGTCACGTTACCGAAAAAAAAAAAACAGAAAGCGCAAACTTAAGACTGACACTGGAGACTCCTTCCATAAATGTGAAATAAACGTCTCCTTCATTGTGAAATAACAGCACGTTTTGAATATGTTTATTATTAGCCTTAGCGTCCACCATTACAAGTCCAAGTCAGTGTGAATGGTACTTGACAGCTACTTGTAGATATTTTTTAAAATGTGCACAGATCTTGAATAACACGTCTTCATATCGCCCACTCCTAACTGCAGCATCTCTCCAGATGATCAAAGGATAATGACGCAAGAAATACAAACTGCCAAAACAGTCAAGCGGATCTTGAGTACGCGTGGGAGTCGTGCAGCAGTATTTCCATATTTCTGTCCTGCAGCTTGGTCAAAATAACGTTTAGAGTACAAAGAGGACTTCCTCTAAAATCAGTGCCAGAAGACGCAAGTCTCGCCCCATAGACAGAAACTGAACAGACTGTTCGTGTGCACAGGAATCGACTGTTACACTTTCTTCAAAGAATGGAGGGAAGAATGAGTCACTCAGAGACGAGGTTGATGAAGTTCTGTTTATCGGGGGCAAAGTCAAACACGTCAGCTCCTGTATCAGTGAGGTTTCAAAGAAAGCTCGCAAACTTTTCTTGAATGGCGTTAATATATTACTAAAAATGATTCCTAGACTGTTCTGCCCGTGGTTTTCACACTTTTAGAGAAATCTCTGCATGCAAACAGGAAACAAGCAAATGAGGAACCTTACACCATGGCCAACAAAAATAGTAATTTCTGATTGGCTAAGGTGCATTGATTGACTATATTAGGACAAAGCAGATCCAGTCAAAATAAATAGAATCACAGATATAAACTAATGCTCCTGATATTATGGAAGCATGTAATGTATGGAATGTAACTATGAGAGCGAGCATAAATACACTGCAGTAGCAAGAAAATAAGAAAACTATTCAGTATTGATTTGCATACAGCACACACAATTGGCATAATGACAAAAAGAACAAAAAAAATTTTGTCTAATAGTTTCATTGGGCGGGCTTAACAGCGATTTATTCTCACTGGTTAGTGAGATTTGGACTGACAGCACCCTGACCTGGAAGTAGAGACTTCAGTGGCGTGAATTTTGGAGAGCGTTCTGGATGCGGTTCTCTGTATAGTTATAGTGTTTGTACTTTGTAGTGGAAATGACTTCCTTACTTAGTTAGTATATTAGCTCGTAATTAATATTTGAGGGTTGGGTAGACTCATATGACTATTTTTTCCGAGATGAGCTCTCAGGAGCGTCTCTACTTCCAGGTCAGGGAGCTCTCGATTCAAATCTCAATAACCAATGAGAGTAAATCGCTGTTAAGCCCACCCAATGAAACTATTAGACAAAATTTGTGAATGTAAACTTGTGGAGCTTAAACGAAAACTCAGGCAGCGCATTCATAAACCATGATCAGCGAAAAGGAAGCTTAGAAAACTAACAATGAATGCTGTATAGTTCAAAAACATCTTAAATTTTTACCACCGAGTTCATTGTTTTCAGTTTCAGAGTGTTTTTCTTCTTTCTCATTGTATATTTTTGTTCATTTCTTGAAAGGATATGTTCAATACTTTTAGCACAAATTTAATTCCATATAGTTCCTGTTATCTCTTATGTTTTTGTTTTCTCTCTCTTTCTCAAAAAATGCACAAAAAAAGGGGGAAAAAAGCTTGTCTTATTACAGAGAAACTGGAAAAATGAAGACTCTCCCGTGCTGGAAAACTTTACAGAGCGCCGTGACCTTTGCAAAGCACATGTTTGTTAAACAACATGTTGTTTTTTTTTTTTAAATCTGCTTATTATTAGTCTAAGATTAATGGATCGTCCGCCCATACAAGTCCCTGTGTATAAACCGTTACTATAGAAACAATAACATATTAGAATGTGCGCTTTAATATTAACCTGTTGTTCATATTACAGCATGAACTACTGTTATATAAACTTAATCCACATGCTGTGGTATAATAACGTTTATTACACAGAATTGAATGATTTATAGACTGCACATTTTACATACTGGGAAGTTGATTGTGGTATGAGAACATGCCCAAGGGAAACAATTCACCTCCATCTCATCTGTTACTTTATTACATCGGGACACTTCATTGGATGTCGAATATTGGGTGTTTAAAACCACGCTTTAAAAAATACCGCTGAAAAACGTGATCGTTTTTGTCCGCATTTCGCAGAACACCATCACACTGGACTTTCTCGGATTAAATAAAGCGTACACAAACAGTAAATATGATTTTAGAATTTGGTTCATTATTTATCCCAAAGTAACCATGTATTAAAATTGAAAAGTGAATTCTTGATTTTGATTGGTCAGAAAGTTGTTCATGTTAATGTGCTTGGTCTAATATGTTATGGTTTCTAGATTTACGGCTTACACAGGGGTTTAAAAAGGTGTGTAACCGTTGATGCCGTTTTCTGTGAGGAGACGTTTTTGGAAGGGTTTTATAGCAGCCTGAGGTAAAACTGTTGCTAACTTTTCTGATTCAGATGGAGAACTTTGCACTTTTAGGTTTCTTGGTAACATGACAAGCTGTCTTCTTCTTTGTCTTATTAACTTTAAGAAGAAAAAAAAGAAAGGCTACACATCTGTTTATAGCTGCTATAATGTAACTGATAACAGAAACTAAATTGTCCGTGGATGTTCACAACATTATATGTAACCATAAATGGATAAAAAGTATGATGTGTTGTTTTTTGATACATACAAAATTGCTAGAGTGGTATAAGTGGAGTAAAACACTTCGGGTGGTGCATTAAGGGTGGTAACAGTAACTCCGCTTCACATGTACACACCGAGTGCGTCGGCTTTATACCATGACCACGAATTGCTGGCAGGTGTTCAATCTCATTAATTGAAGTATTTTATGTTGCGAATGTAAGCAATGTTGCCTGGCGACAGATTGTATAACTTGGCAACAGAGGTCGATGCGCTCCTAAATGTTAATAAAAATGAATGACATGGATTTACACAGAAGAGGGATATACCATCTTCTGTTGCTGTAACCATAGCAACAATTGTATAAAGTAATAGAGGTATATACGTGTGAGTTTAACAATAACACCCAGAAAGTGGTGAGACCTGAATGGGATCAGTGTCACCACAACAATGCGAGTGTTACGGGAAGGGCGTGTCTGTCTCGGTTTGTGGGAAGGCCTACAGACAGCACAGACAGCACAGACAGCAAGGGCCGCACCTTGATGGCTGGGTGTGTTTTGGTGGAATCGTTGCTCTTTTCTCCTGGAATGCTGCCGGCTGATCTCCCCTCGCATTTATAACGAAAGCGCATCCCTCTTGCCTTGGGCTGCTCAATGATCTCGATGTATGGTGTGCCTGGAGGGACAAAGCAGGAATGAGAATTAGAAATAGTTGGAGTGAATACAACATATTCAGTTATACAATGATGGAATAAATATCAATCTTCCTGAATCTTACGTTCATGCAAAAAAAAAAAAAAGAGAGTCATATCTTGTACCACAATAATGACACAAATTATACTGTCAAAGTTAGCGATACAACATAATGATACTATCGTAAACTGCGCTACAAGGTTAGGTGTGTAATCTGTTATTGGCTCAAGTCCAAGTCAAGAATACTGACATGTGAGAAGAATGATAGTGGCTCGCTGTGAGGGTGTACGTAACCTAAAAAAGCAATTTGTACTGTGTTTTTAGATTTGTAATTATTATGGATGCATCCATATATTCAAATATTGAGAGAATATTAAAAATATGGATAGCAGATAAACTGTTTTTTGGTATTATTTAATCATGTTGGTAATCACCTCGATGTGGGCGTGTGTGGCCGCCTGCATGTTATGTGTGCTTTTGCTCTTTGCTCACTGCGGATTATCTGAAGTCTATTCATTCAGACAGTTAGTTTATACTGCCAGATGCAGAACCTCCATCTAAGATAAAAAGGCCCTTTTCAGTGTATCATAGCGTATCGGTTGTACTGCTAGCAGTGTTTTTCTGCCTAGTATAAAGGTAATCCTAGACTTACTTACAGGCAAAGGTGGTCCTACCAACCAGTTATTAACCCAGGGGGCGTGAAAACTTATGCAACCGAACTGCATCATTGTTTAATTGCAATAAAAAATACTACACCTTCAAATGTTAGACATAATGTGTAAATCAACTGGGGGGGGGGGGGGGGGGGGGGGGGGTTAATATGTTAATTTCATTCCAGGTTATAACATTGCAAATAGTGGAAAAGTTCAAGGGGGGTGAATATTTATGCAAGATATTGTAGCAAACAGTAGAAATCAGTGGCAATGAATTTATACACCCACTAACCCTTACCTTGCTGCACGGTGGGCTGTCCCCAGCCGAACATTTCTGGAAAGTAGAAGAGAAAGAAACAAATTTCAGATAAAGCCATACATTTTAGAGAACAAGCCAATAATTTGTTATACAATATACAGCCATGAGTACTTTTATTATTTTTAATACTGATACTCAGTGGCTCAGGACTTCGATGAATCAGTGCTCTCATCATAGTAAAAATATATTTCTAGCTAAACAATTAACGTTCACTTACTACCTAATAATACATATGTTTGCAAATACATCAAAATGTAGCTTCTGTTTATCAGTCTATTGGTAATAAAGTCAGTAGCAATTATCATTCATGCAATTATCCAATCAGCCAATCATGTGGCAGCAATGCAATGCATGAACTCATGCAGATACAGGTCAAAACCTTTAGTTAATGTTCACATCAAACCTCAGAATGAGGGAAAATGTGATCTCGGTGCCAGATGGGCTAGTTTGAGTATTTCAGAAACTGCTAATCTTCTGGGATTTTCACACATGACGATCTCTAGAATTTAAACAGAATGGTGCGAAAAACAAAAAACATCCAGTGAGCGGCAGCTCTGTGGGCGGAAAGGCCTTGTTGATGAGAGAGGTCAGAGGAGAATGGCCTGGATGGTTCAATTAGACAGGAATGCTACAGTAACACAATTAACCACTCTTTACATCCATGGTGAGCAGAAAAGCATCTCACAACAAGTCAAACTTTGAGGAGGATGGGCTACAACAGCAGAAGACCACATCAGTTTCCATTCCGGTCAGCCAAGAACAGGAATCTGACACAAGTTCACACAAACCGGACAGCTGCAAACTGGAAAATGGTCATTCTGGTGTTTGATGTGAAGCTCTTCACCTCTATCTGTGTGATTTTATACACTGCTGCTTCTGCATGCTTTCTGTAAATTAGTTGTGTGTTTGCTCTACATGCGTTTTGCCTTTAAAAGTAGTACACAGGACTTTGCCTTTGTGGCAACAAGTGTTGTCATGATGTTCACTAAAAAGATACTATATTTAGATCCTTTTGTTCTCTCCATCATCACCTCTTACAGCAGTGATCATCAGCCCTGTTCCAGGAAATGAAGCTAATCAGGCGCTCTGATCTGAAGCGGGAGTGTTAGATCAGGGTTGGAACTGAATTCTGTGGAAAGGTGGGAAGGTGATCGTCCTTTCTGTCAATTTGACAGGTATGCTTCAAGGGATGGTTTGCATTCTGTATGTGTGTGTGTGTGTGTGTGTGTGTGTTCAGGCGGGATGTAGTGTGTAATGAGTGTAAAGTCTCACCTACACAAAAACAGCTACTGATTTGAAGGCGCTAAAATTTCCTAAAAACTTATCTTATTGTAGAAAATTAAATGGCTGTGGTCCACGTATACGCAATTATGGCATGGACTGAGGCGGGGCTACAGATTCAGATTTTTCAGCCAATAGGAGAACCTGATGATTTGATTGGTTAAAAAATAAGAGTCAAGACCTTTTCTCAAAACACATTATGTATCACAATATTAAAAACTGCCAACAAAATGCACACTGTGGTTGGATTATTGCATAGGCATTTAGTGCTCTCTGATTGGATGACATTGTAAGCATTTAGTGCTCTGTGATTGGACGACATCATAGCTGCTCAGTGCTCTGTGATTGGACAACATCATAAGCAGTTAGTGCTCTGTGATTGGACAACTTTGTTAGCTTTTAGTGCTCTGTGATTGGATGACATCGTAAGTACTAAGTGGTCTGTGATTGGACGACGTAGTAAGCGTTTAATGCTCTGTGATTTGACAACATCTTAGGCATTTAGTGCTCTGTGATTGGACGACATCTTAGGCATTTACCGCTCTGTGATTGGACGACATCTTAGGCATTTAGTGCTCTGTGATTGGACGACATCTTAGGCATTTAGTGCTCTGTGATTGGACAACTTTGTTAGCTTTTAGTGCTCTGTGATTGGATGACATCGTAAGTACTAAGTGGTCTGTGATTGGACGACGTAGTAAGCGTTTAATGCTCTGTGATTTGACAACATCTTAGACATTTAGTGCTCTGTGATTGGACGACATCTTAGGCATTTAGCGCTCTGTGATTGGACGACATCTTAGGCATTTAGCGCTCTGTGATTGGACGACTTTGTAGGTGCTCAGTGCTCTGTGACTGGACGACATCGTAAGCCTTTATTGCTCCGTGATATGACGACATCATACGCTCTGTGATTTGACAACGTCGTAGAACTTATTGAACTGTGATTGGACGACATTGTAGGTGTTTAATGTTCTCTGATTGGACGACACTGCAGGCATTTAGTGCGCTGTTAATTGCCGACATCATAAGTATTTAGTGCTGCGATTGGACTACATTGTAGGTGCTCTTTGAGTTGTAATTACTCATGACTTTTTCCCCAGCTCAACTAAAAAAAAAACCCACCATACAAAACCACCACTATCAACACTATCACCATTTTGAGTCTCCCGTCTAATCTGCACGCGCATGCGCGGATCGGATTGCGATACACATCAACCAGCTAGGTGGAAGCCCTTCTACGTCATATCCGTTCGCGCGACATGAGCACTGTGAAGTTGATCACTAAGAATATGAAGCGTTAATAAAACACAAGCTTGAAATACAGGGGTTAGGAGTGGGGTGTTTACAGACGGTGACAGTTGCACTGGAGCCTTTTTCCTTTCTTTTTCTTTTTTTTTTTAACTTTCAAAAATAACTAGGGTCTATTGAGAAATCTGATAAGATCTGGGTTTTTTTTATCAATTTGTACCAAACTATTTCGTGTATAATTTCAGAAACAGACTCATTTAAAATAGCATTTATTCACAACGGCAAAACTACGTAGCCTAAAATAACGCCCATTTTACTGATACTTAAAAGCCCTGGTAAAGTTGTAAACATGGCCAATTCTAAATGTTTACTAACTGATAATTAATAACATTTAAACAAAATAATCCAGGTGTCTTTCCTGAAAACCACTTTCATTAGCATTACTGTTAATGTTGCCAAGTTTGTAGCTGTACTTCCGACTAGACATGGCAGCACCAGGACCGCAACCCAAACGGCTCCCGCTCGGACGGAGAGTACACTAGGCAAGGTGTGGAACGCTATTACGGCATAGTGCATGTATGTAGGGAGTGCAGAGCCATTTGGGATACAGCCTCGGTTTCGGTCGCAGACTTGCATTGTACAGAAAGCATTGACGTTTGGGGGCTTCCCCCCCCACCGGTGGACAAAAACAACAACTTCATTGAACACACACACACACACACATATACACACACACACACACACACACACACACGGAACACTCTCAGCGAAACTTACCAGCCATTTCGGCTCCAACTCTCGCTCAGAAAACGTGTAAAATCCGCAGAAACGCAGCACTCAGTTCCTTTTGCACTACTTTTGTACAGTATTTTTGGCAGCTTTGCTCTTCCTCGCTTCACCGAGACGAAAGTAAGTTTGCGGGCCGCCCTCAAAGCGGAAGTGACGTTGTACAACTTAAAGAAACAGAACGTTGCATTTCGCATCCCACGATGAAATAAAACCACAAGCTAACCTTACCAAAGTTTCTTCAGATGACTAAGAAACTAACCATAAATACTGATAAACACTTATACATAGGTAATAAAGGTGTAATAAGATAAGTATAAGACTTAGCACACGATTTAAAGGTGCAGTAGTCAATGTTTTTTTTTTTTTAATTTTCTTAGTTGTAAGAATAACCTGAAAGATACACTATATTGCCAAAAGTTTTAGGACATCTGCCTTTACATGCACATGAACTTTAATGACATCCCATTCTTAATCCGTAGGGTTTAATATGGAGTTGGCCCAGCCTTTGCAGCTATAACAGCTTCAACTCTTCTGGGAAGGCTTTCCACAAGGTTTAGGAGTGTGTTTATGGGAATTTTTGACCATTCTTCTAGAAGCGCATTTGTGAGGTCAGGCACTGATGTTGGACGAGAAGGCCTGGCTTGCAGGCTCCGCTCTAATTCATTCCCAAAGGTGTTCTATCGGGTTGAGGTCAGGACTCTGTGCAGGCCAGTCAAGTTCCTCCACACCAAACTCGCTCATCCATGTCTTTATGGACCTTGTTTGTGCACTGGTGTGCAGTCATGTTGGAACAGGAAGGAGCCATCCCCAAACTGTTCCCACAAAGTTGGGAGCATGAAATTGTCCAAAATGTCTTGGTATGCTGAAGCATTAAGAGTTCCTTTCACTGGAACTAAGGGGCCAAGCCCAACCCCTGAAAAACAACCCCACACCATAATCCCCCCTCCACCAAACTTTACACTGGGCACAATGCAGTCAGGCAAGTACCGTTCTCCTGGCAACCTCCAAACCCAGACTCGTCCATCGGATTGCCAGACAGAGAAGCGTGATTCGTCACTCCAGAGAACACGTCTCCACTGCTCTAGAGTCCAGTGGCGGCGTGCTTTACACCACTGCATCCGACGCTTTGCATTGCACTTGGTGATGTGTGGCTTGGATGCAGCTGCTCGGCCATGGAAACCCATTCCATGAAGCTCTCTGCGTACTGTACTTGAGCTAATCTGAAGGCCACACGAAGTTTGGAGGTCTGTAGCTATTGACTCTGCAGAAAGTTGGCGACTTCTGCGCACTGTGCGCCTCAGCATGCGCTGACCCCGCTCTGTGATTTTACGTGGCCTACCACTTCGTGGCTGAGTTGCTGTTGTTCCCAATTGCTTCCACTTTGTTATAATACCACTAACAGTTGACC